>CM066332.1:21011713-21504213 GCA_033807585.1 Hydrophis major | reverse complement strand
GGGGAAATTATGAGTGTAAAAATCAACATTTAGTGGAAAATTAAAGCAAGGATGAAGCATAATAAGTCATTTAGCAGAACAAGGCAGTTGGTTTTAAGCATCATGAAACAGCAAAAATGGTTAATTTTTATACTTAGATCACTAAATTTTGCACCAAATTAAATAGCAATGGACAGCTCTCAATTTTCAAATTTTGCATACAGTTTAGCAGCACAAAATATTGATCTTAACATTCTTGGTAATTGTTTGGAACATCATTTTCCTAGGATGCTTCCTACTTCAGTTGGGTTTTCTATAAAATAGTAGCAAGATCTGAATCAATCAAACCAATTATCTTCCAGGCTGGTAAGTGCTGCTACTTGCTTTGATACATTTATATTTCCCCAACCTCCTGATAACACACAAATTGTGATGTGTGTGTGTGTGTGTGCATACATGCATACAGATGGACATTTTCTGATTTTGTTCTCTTCAGTGAACAAATGAGCTGAATGTAAAAATTAAATGAAATAGCTTCATGGTTGGAACCATGAGAAAAATCAAAGGCTAATATATAATCACAGAAGAGAGAAATGACCAAGATTGTTTGCTGTCATAGAATCATAACATTATAGGCCAGAAAGTTCTTCTAGTACAACTCTTTGTCAAGGCAAGAGCTTTATACCAGTTGAAACCCTCCAGTGATGGAGAACTACAACCTCAAGAGGCAAACTATTCCACTGAGTAATTGTTCTGTCATAAAATTTCTCCTTACTTCTAGTTTGAACTTCTCAAGGTTCCTTCCATTACCTCTTGTCCTGCCTTATGGTTCCCTAGAGAATAAGTCTCTCCCTCTCCCCTCTTCAACCCAGCCAGGCTTTGTCCTTCCCAAGTTTCCTCCATAGCCAATGGAGCCATGCTCCCACTCCCTGTCAGCTGTTTTTCTTCCTCCTTGGATTCAGACTCCAACAGGGGCATGGCAGCTCACAGGATAAATGATATGTGCAAGACGCTCGGATAATTTTCAAACTTTCTCGTATTCAAAGTATTGTTACACATTTAGCTGCCTTAATCAGTATGAATGGGGATCTTCACACCTAGCAACTACAGTTTATCAGTGTCTGGCCAAAATGAATGTTCTTGAATGCCTGCAAATCTTTCTCATCTCCTGTTTGAATAAAGGCATCCTTCAGCTACTAAGAAGGAAGGACACAGGAAGAGTTTATCACTGATTTTGAAGGCAGAGGCTATTATTGAAAATCTGAATTTGGTCACAGAGTTTTGCAATGATGTTGAAAAATGTGGATTGCAGGGTAATAGAATAACATAGTTGGAAGGGACCTTAGAGTTCTTCTAGTTCAACCATCTGCTCAAGCAGGAAATATTATTCCATTTCAGACAAACAGTTGTCCATTTATTCATGTATCCAAAATAGATTAGTAAATGTGCTGCTGCTGTAAGAGTTCATTCGATCCCATTTTTTTCTGCATTACCCAAGTGGGAAAAAATTCTAGTATTATCCCGAAATATTTTATTATGCAGACAATGGGAAAGATAACCATACTTATTAAACTGAGTGGTGTGTGATTCCAGAATGGCATTTATGAGTTCATGAGATAGATAGAAGATGGATAGAATTCTGTATTGGCCACGTGTGATTGGACACACAAGGAATTTGTCTTGGTGCAAATGCTCTTAGTATACATAAAAGAAAAGATACATTCATCAAGAGTCAAAAATTGTCAGGTACAACATTTAATAATAGTCATAGGGTACAATAAGCAATCAAATCATACTAGGAAGCAGTCAATATAGATCGTTAGGATACAAGCGACAAAGTGGGAGGGATGTGTGATAAGGAGTGATGAGAAATTTAATAGTAATAGTACTGCAGACTTTGTAAATAGTTGGACAGTGTTGAGGGAATTATTTGATAACAGAGTGATGGGGAAAAACTGTTGTTGTTGTAAAGCCTGGGTTCCCCAACCAGGGTTAAGGAGACAAACTAAACAGAATGTGCAGTGTTAGTCAGATAGGCACACAGATAAATGAGTGAGATAAGCTTGTATGTTTGTTAACATACAGTAAAAATAACAGATATGCTTGTGCTATCAAAAATATAGTTTATTCTGTTTAGAGTTTATAGCATAATCAAAATAACAGTCCATTAGTCATGTATCGTTTAGTCAGTCCATTCAGGGATATTCAATTAGCAAAGTCCGTGTAGAATATCCAATGTCAGTTCACTTACAAATCAGTCCTTTGTCTCTCCTTTTCAGTAGGGAAAAAACGCAGTCTTCAGTCTATCCAGTAATTAGGGATCATCAAGTCAGAGAGAACAAGCTGACGTTCCTTGCTTCTTTTATGGTGCTTTCACAACCACTCCCTTAATTACATTCCTATATTTAAAGTTGCAGACACTTTAACTTATAAACCATGATTACATATTTATTATTTTACCTAAACCAGTTAGGATAAACAATGTTATCCCGGTTTCCGGTTTCGCGTGGCTTCGAGGCAGCAAGAATTCGCGACAGCTCGCGATTCCTGCTGTGCTAGCCGTCGAGGTACCCCCGATCCAGATGGGTCAGGGGGATATGGCAGCCCTGTAGGGACAGCTGAAGAGAGAGGGGAGTCGGATAGGGGGGTGGGGGTGTCGCAGACCCCCCCCCTTCGCCGGAAAACCCCCTTTTTCCCAAGGCGGTGGAGCGGCGGTCAGCAATGGCCGCCACGAAGAAGCCAGCAACCGGGTAAGATTGCGCTGGAGGAGAAGAGTGAAAGTGATGTCTGAGCCGGGTCAAGTAACATCCTTTAAATTGCCTGGAACTGAGCTGTTTGAATTGCTGGAGGATACATTGTATCCCAAAGAAGAGCGAAAGCGGCGGAGAAGCTGTTAAAGGGAACTTTTTTTTTTCTTCACTCTCCCACCCCATGGAAACAGCAGAAATGTTTGGATATATTGGACATTGAAAGTGAATTGTTTTGAGAGTTGAAGCTAAGGGACAAAAGGATTTTTGGACATTGAAAAATTTAAGAAATTGGAAAACCCTTGTTGGAGGTATGGATTTCTGATTATTTAAAATTGATATCGCAAATGGGAAGGGAGAGGAGAAAAAATTGGAGCAGAAGCTGAAAAAGGAGGAGATTGCCTAGAATCCCAAAGAAAGATATATGGTAATTGGACCTCTTTGATTAAACATTAACCCCAGAAAGAGAAAGAGAAGAAGGAAGAAAAGTATTAACTTTTGGAACTTTTTTTTGAATTGTTTTTGATTAAAGATACTTGTGGTTGTTTTGGGAAAAAAATTCTCTTTTCATAATGGCATCGCTTGTGGATGAACTAAAGGCTGAATATCAAAAATATAAAAAGGAAGATACTTTGGGCGCTTTGTTTCAATTTTTAGAAATGGCGTTATGTACTTATGAAAAGTTGATTACGCAGCAGAAGGACTGGGACAAGGAAGAAGAGGAAGAAGAAGCCATCTTTGATGAACAATGGGTCCTTTCCGGAGAGGAGGAGAAAAAGGATAAGAAAAAGGGGATTTTAAGAATTATAAAAACAACCAAAGAAGAGAAAAATGAGCGAAAAGGTGGAGGCAAGATTAGAAAGCAAAGGAAAAGGAGTAAGAAAAGGGAGGAGGAAAAACAAAGGGGTAAAAAGGGCAAGGAGAAGAATAAGCAAGAGAGAAAGGGGGGGAGGAGAAGCCTCAATGGGGGGAAGCAAGATCTAAAGAAAAAAAGTTTATTTAGAGACAATGGGTGAATTTAATTTAGGATAAAAGAGGGATTCTGGAGGGTATATAAAATTGTGTTTTTATATGTGTATTTAGAGTATAAAATTTATTGTGTAATTTTAGAATCTTTGAAACAGAACCCCAAGAAAAATTGTTATACGAAGTACTTTTAAGTTAGGGTAATGAGTTATAGACGTTACTCCAATTGGTGTATAGGAGAAGTATAGTAAAAGAAAAAAGATGAATGGATAGTTGGAAATAGAACAGACAAAGAATGTTATTGAAAATGGTAATAAGATATGAAAGGATATATAAAGGTTTTGTTATGGTTTTTTCTTTTTGGATTTTGTATATTGATAAAAGGCAATAAAATTTTAATTAACAAGAAATAATTTGGATGAAAAGGAGAAGTAGGGATAAGATATGAAGTTAAATAGATAAAGTATTGATACTATAATTTGGAATTGTTATGTTCTATTGGTTTTTTATTGTTATTATTATTATTATTATTATTATTATTATTATTATTATTATTATTATTATTATTATTTCCTAGAAAAGAATTTATAAGCTGTTATGCCTTGATTTTTTGTGCATTGTTTTTATAAAATTGATAAAAATGGTTTATATATATATATAAAAAAATGAAAATGATAATAAGATATGGAAGGATATACAAAGTGAATATGATGTTTGAATTTGTGTCTGTGTGAAGAGTTTTAACCCGGGATCAGACAAACTTCAGAAAAGATCTTTTAGTTTTGTTTATGTTTTGTGTTTTGTATGTTTGTGTATTGTGTTTTCTGTAAAAAATTAATAAAATTTGTTTTTTTTAAAAAAAACAATGTTATCCCTAACATTCTTGCCTCTTAGGAAATAATAATAAATATAACTATTTACATCTTGAAATCATATTTGTTACAACTCTCTTTAAATTTGATTACTCCTTGAGCTTTTGTAAATTGGTCTGCAATGTTTTCTTCTGTCATGCAGTATTCCAATTTAATTAGCCCATTCTTTACAGATTCTCTAACATTTAAGTATCTTAAATCAGTATGCTTTGATCTAGTTTTTACAGCAATATTAGTAGCTAACTTTATGGCTGCCTGGTTGTCCTCGTACACAATAATGGATTCTTTAACAGTTATACCCATGTCTAATAATAACTGTTTGTACAAAATTAAGTCAGTGCATAGTAATGGTAGACATGAAAATTCCGCTTCCATCGTGGACAAGCTGATATGCTGTTGTCTGATTGACCTCCACCCTATTAGTGTCTTACCAAATAATATAGCCATCCCAGATGTTGATTTTCTAGTGTTTATATCAGTTGCAAAACTTGCATCTGCAAAGGCACTAAGACTCAAATCATCCTTTGGTTCTATATACAATGCATGGTTCATTGTTCCTTTAAGATATCTTAAAATTCTCTTTAATGATTGCTAATGACATTGATGTGGATCTGAATTAAAACGAGCTAGCTGATTAACACTATAAGCTATATCTGGCCTAGACCAATTGCTTATATATGATAAGCTACCAATCAAAGATTAATATATTGACTTATCAAATTTGGGACTTTGCGCATCAGTTTGGCAAACTTCCTGACTCATTGGAGTATTTGCCATTTACAAAGTTCCATTTTGTACGTTTTAATTAATTGGCAAATTTTATCTTCTTGAGATATCTTAAATCCATTTTTTGTTTTGTTAATCGTCAATCCTAGATACTTTTTAATTTCACCTAAATGCTTTAATTTTATCTTTTTGGCTAATAATGATATAATCTCATTAGCTTCATTATTAGTCTTAGTAATCAAAGCAATATCATCTGTAAATAATAACAATAATGACACCGTTCCATTATTTTCTCTTCTAAACACACATGGATCTGCTAAACCAGATTTAAAACCTATATCGGTTAATTCTTTCACAATATATTGGTTCCACTCAAAGCCAGATTGTTTCAACCCGTAAAGACTCTTTTTGAGTTTCCAACAATCATTACTATTTACTTTATTGTTTTTTATAATCATTGGCATTTTCAAATGTATAGTGTGCTGCAATGGTGCATGCAGATAAGCAGTTTCTACATCTAAATGGTTAATGATATAGTTTTTCTTAGCTGCCCACACTAAAGCTGCTCTCAAAGATGTTGCTTTAAGACTTGGTGCGAAAACTTCATCGTAATCAGATGCAGTTTGATTAAATCCTTGAGCTACCAACCTAGCTTTATGGGTAACAGTCCCATCATTTCCAGTTTTTACTTTAAATATCCATTTGCACCCAATGGATTTTTCTCCTGGAGGTAATTTAGCATCTTCATATACTTTCATTACCTTCAATGAATTTAGTTCGTTTTCCATTGCCTTTTGCCAATTCTCCTGATCCTTAGCAGGATACATCTTAAGTTCATCTATACTAGTTGGAACTTTAGTTACTTGGCAAACTATACTTGCTTGATACCTAACAGGTGGTCTAGTTACACATGTAGTATGTCTAGGTATTACAGGACTTACAGGTGGACTTTCATTTATTAACTCTTCTTGATTATCTAACTCTTCCTGATCAACTGTTTCCTCTTGTTCTGATCCTATTTGTTCTTTGTGGACTTCTTCTTTGATTGGGCTCTTCTTATAACTAGTCTGTTCTTTCTACCTTTTGTAGGGTTCAATAATTACATCATTATTTAAATCTTGCTCTAATCTATTCCATCCTACATGTTCTAGGAATTTTGCACTAGCACTGGTGTAAACTCTAGATGTACCTGGTTCCCAGAATCTATAAGATTAGATTCATATCCTACAAAAAATAATCTTTTAGCTCTATGCTATCCTTTGTGTCTAAGTTGTGAAGGGATATGCACCCATGCTCGTGCTCCAAATGTGTGCATGTAACTTAAATCAGGTTTCATACCATGCCACAGTGTGAATGGTAATTCACCTGTTGTTGAATTAACAACATTATTTAATATATGATTACCACATTATTGCTTCTTCCCATAAATTGTCAGGTAATCCTGAATCAGACATCACAGTACGTGCCATTGATTGTAGCGTTTGGCCTCGTCTCTCTATAAAGGCATTATGTTGTGGCCTATATGGTGCAGACTTTTTATGTTGAATACCTAACATTCTAAGTCTATTCTGGAATTTATTATTTGTAAATTCCGCACCATTATCTGTTATAAGAGTTACTAATTTCTTTTTAGTTTTCCTTTCAGCAAATTTAATCCAATTAAAGAGATTTAGATACGTTTCAGTTTTGCTCTTCATTAAATAGCAAAACCCATATCTAGAATAATGGTCCATTATACTTAGTATGTATCGAGCTCCTCCTACACTTGGTTTTTTTGGACCTATTAAATCAGCAAATACTACTTCTAAAGGCTCTTTGGTAGTAAATCCATCAACTCTATTAGCCAGTTTGACCTTGGCTTTGCTTTGATTGCAAATAGAACATTGCAAATACTTATTACAAGGTTTCGAACTTATTCCCTTAGATAGTTGAACAGTCCTCTTAAGCATTTTAAAATTAAAATGCCCTAGCCATCGGTGTAACAAGTGAATACATTCATCATGAGATTTCTTATTATCAGAAACCATGTTAGCCACCTTTAAACCATTATCATTTAACACATATAATTCACCTCTTAAAGATGCAGGAATTTTCTTATCTTCTTTCTCAATTATGCAGTTATCTCCTTTAAAGGTAACTACATATCCTAGTTTAACCAAAATTCTAACTGAAATTAAATTAAACTTAAGTTGTGGTACATATAACATATTTACATTCTCTTTTATAAAAGAACAATATGCTATACCTTGACCTTTAGCTTTCAGTTTCCAGCCATTGGCTAACAATATCTGCTGTGTACTCTTGGACATTTTAATAAAATTTTTGTTATCATTTGTTATACAGTGAGATGCTCCACTGTCAACTACCCATAAATTATTTTTTACAGCTCCGTTAGTATACATGGCTAACTCTAAATTTTTATTTATCTTTTGATTACTTTTGATTACTTTTAGTATTCTGGCCAGCGTTCTGGCGCTTTGCTTTTTTACAAAATCTTGCCAAATGTCCTCTTCCTCCACAATTAAAAAGCAAATTCAGCACACTTTTTAATTGTGTATGCAGTAGAAGATTCATTATCTTCTTTTTGAGGTTGTTCCCTCCTTAATTCATATCTTTCAAGTCTTCTTCTTGCCTCTTCAATCAATCTGCCAGTTATATCAGTTAAAGTTAAGCTTTCCTTTGGCAATATTTCAAGGGAAGTGACATAGTTGTCATAACTTTCATCTAGTGAAGATAGAATTATTTAGACTTGGTGTAGTTCAGTGAAAATAAGGTCTTTCTCATGCAGTTCTTGAAAAATGCTTTGCATAGTTTTCAAAAGACTCAGCATATCACCATTCATCTGGAGATGCGTCCTGAAAAGCTTCCGTGTTTGATTTATGTGAGCACCAACGTTATCTCGAACATAAATCCTCTTCAGCTTCTGCCAACACCCAACAGCCGTTTGCTCTCCATGGATATGAACAAGTTGCTGGTCAGTTAATGTTAATCCTATTATGCAAATAGCTTGTTCATTTTTATGCATAAATTCTTCTATTTTTAGTCTATCTTCATCATCCTCTGGATCCCATTCCTCTACGTTTGGTAGATTTTCAATTATGTTCCACAGACCTTCTCTTCGTAGAAGTAGACTACATTTTATAGACCATGATACATAGTTTGCTCCATCCAGCTTGGATATAAGGGGCAAACTTTGTAGATTGACTTGTGCCATGTTTTCTTATATGGATACAAAACTATAATTAATAAAACACAGCTGTCTGTTTACTGTAACGTATAACAACACAAACTATCACTTTTTACATAAATCTGTTTTATCCCAGTTAAACTGACTTTGCAGCCTCTGTGCCCATAACCAGTGTTAAGCCTGGGTTCCCCAACCAGGGTTAAGGAGACAAGCTAAACGGAATGTGCAGCGTTAGTCAGATAGGCACACAGATAAATGAGTGAGATAAGCTTGTATGTTTGTTAACATACAGTAAAAATAACAGATACGCTTGTGCTATCAAAAATATAGTTTATTCCATTTAGAGTTTATTGCATAGTCAAAATAACAGTCCATTAGTCATGTATCGTTTAGTCAGTCCATTCAGGGATATTCAATTAGCAAAGTCTGTGTAGAATATCCAATGTCAGTTCACTTACAAATCAGTCCTTTGTCTCTCCTTTTCAGTAGGGGAAAAACGCAGTCTTCAGTCTATCCAGTAATTAGGGATCATCAAGCCAGAGAGAGCAAGCTGACATTCCTTGCTTCTTTTACGGTGCTTTCACAACCACTCCCTTAATTACATTCCTATATTTAAAGTTGCAGACACTTTAACTTATAAACCATGATTACCTATTTATTATTTTACCTAAACCAGTTAGGGTAAACAATGTTATCCCTAACAATTGTGTTTAGTTGTTCTGTTGTGCAGTGCTCTATAGTGTCATTGTGAGGGTACGAGTTGAAACAGTTTATGTCCAGGATGTGAGGGCCTGTAAATATTTTCACAGCCCTCTTTTTGACTTGTGCAATAAACAGGTCCTCGGTTGAAGGCAGGTTGGTAGTAATTGTAAAGATATAGAAAGATATTGCCATATGTTTCATTGTTCTTATTTTCCAGGAATAAGAAACAAACTTCAATAACAATTTTTTTTATTCATATCCATTTCATGTATTCATAACCATGTTTATACCTGTTATTTAATAATCGCTTGAAAAAATAAATTAATAAATAAATCCACAGTGTCACATTGTTTATCACTCTTCCTTCTCTCCCACAGTCATTTAAGGTAAGAAGAAATGAATTAATCAGATTATTTCCTATCCACACAACTTGCACATATGCTTACTCAAGTGAGTATGCCTAAAAATAGTATGCAAGTTTTTGTTTTTGTTGTGGGCTTATTTTTTCAGAAAGGAGCATGAAAAAATAAATTGTGAAGTTGCAAAGTAAAATGTAACACCAAGTAAAATATACTTAACACTGTTGCACCACATTATCCTAAACTGTTTAAACCGAGAAGCCTAATTTATTTCAATGACCTGCATATAAAACACTTAGGAATACACCAATAAATAGCCAGACATTTTTTTTTCACAAAAATAATGGTAAGACACATCAAATTGTTTTTTAAAAATATATTATTAATGGATTTTTAAAGCATTTCTAATTGCTATTGAGGAAAAGAGTTTTCACTTCTAAAGAGGGATTTGCACAAAACAAGAGCTGCCATTGAAAAGTCCCATTCTCTAACACCCACCAATCTAAACTAATCCTAAACACAGGATAATTAGTAAAGACCTCTGCCGTGGGAAAATATAGAGAACATTATGTAAATAATAACAGAACGGGGGATGCTTTCAGATAATTTAGCTCCATTTTTTTTTAATCAGAAATTTTTTCAAAGCAGTCTTCTTAAAAAGCCTCTTCAAAGGAGAGCTCTATCAAAATATTCAAAAGGATGAATGTTTCTATAGAAGTTCTCTTCATTAAGGCAAGGATGGACAATGGTTCCTCCAGAAACCTGGGAGATAGGGGCCAAACTGCTGGGCACAGAGCAAATCAAAGCCCTATTCCTTTGAACATACATAGATTCCAATACACATATGAAAGATATGGCTTTCATGCATCATTGTTTGTGTCATTTCAGCACTCTTGCCCTTCCTATCTCCCATTGCAGATTTCTCTGGCTTACTTTTTGAAAGGTTGCTGGAGGAAAAGTAATCCAAAATGCAATCTGTGACATGGACAGAAGTGGGATGGTTACATGTTTCAGATTTGAATTTGATCCTGAATGAGGTGTAAGAATGGAGGTCACCTAGAGTCAAATTCCCATTAGAACATCCCCAAAGAGATAAAAATGATATTGTCAAAACTCAACCATTTTTCTCCCTAAATTTCAACAGGGATATCTTGGGATGTTGGGTGCTCACAGCTGGTGAGCTGCTTGTACTTCATGTATTAATAAAAATGCGTTGATGATTACTTTTTGTCTCAAGTAACATATATTTTTGGGGGGGAACCAACATATAGAAGAAATGCTGAATTCTGGGAAGTAAAAGTACACTTTTGCAGCAAAACACACACAGGCACACAGCATGACATGTGCAATGCAGGCAGCCTTGAATATCTGCTTGGATGGAGCACTTTCAGCTCTTTATCACAATGACATGATTCTTTAAAATTGGAGGAAGATTTACCTCAGACACAACTGACAGAATTGCTGTCACGTTTGCCATGAAAGAACAGAATTTTGGAGGAAATAGTACAGACAAGGAACACATTGTATCTTACAGATATAAATATTGGGCTCTGGATGGTTATGTTTTCTCATTCAGATGGATAAATATGATGATAGTAATAGTAAATGAGCAGCACATTTATAATCATTTAGTATAACTAGCAATACGGTTTACATTATATTGAAATAATGCTACTCCAAAATGTCCTTGAGAATGCCTTGCTTTTATATTTGATGAAGATTTTTCTGGGATACTGACCTCTTATAGACAGGTGATGATGATCATGTTGATGATCATTTCCTACAGTAAATTAATAAATGCAATGATAATCTCTGGGGGAAGGCAATGAAAGTTATTACCATTGAGATTAACTTAGATGTCTGTGTAAATAAAAGCACAAGGCAATGCTAATGGGACATAGCCATGACCATTTAAATATATTACACCTTGCTTTCCTCACCCCCACGAGTGGTTCAGTAGCCTAGAGATGGAGCTCTCACCTCACTATCAGGAGGCTGTGAGTTCGATCCTAGGTAGAGGCAGATATTTCTCTCTCTGAGCATGTTGAGAATATATCTGCTGAACAAAATTCTGCATTGGTGATAAGAAGGGCATCCGGCCAATAAATAGTCAGCTCCATTCAGTTGCCCAGACTATACCCCACAAGGGATTCTGGGGTTGTTAAAAGAAGGTGATGATGATGCTCCCCACCGAAAAAATTAATAAATAAAATAAGGCAGATAAAATGTCACCAGTGGATAGGAAAACACCTACTGGTTACTTTTAATAACATGAGATACAGCTGGGACTAAGATGAGTTTTCACAGATGGCTATATGAGTAAAACATATTCTGGTTTTGTACAGGTGTATTCAATGATAGCCCAACTATAATCTTTTTTTTTAATATATGTTTTATTTTTATTCATAAACATTTTGAATACAGTGTATTGTCAGAGTATATCATTTATGAAAAAGGAAAAAAAAAACGGAAATATCAACATGTATACTAGTAACAATGGTGAGAGTGTAACAAAATAATTTTAGCTGTTTCTTGTATTAGCTTAGCACAACTATTATCTGATGCCAGCTAATATTCTAGTTTCTTTTGGACATGGGTTTAGCAATATTCTGGCATAACATAATTCCAACTTTTATCTGAATATCAGAAGATTTGGTTAGAATATCAATCAGATACTGGGCAAGACTGTCTTATTACTAAAGCAGAGTAGCTTCTGGAGATAGAACCTCAGGAGTAGATGACAAGGACATATTCACACCAGGCTAAAGGGACCAAAATATGTAGTGTCATCCAAATTCTTAGAAATCCCATAACTGTATATTGCTGGGACATGTTTGTATTGATGCAAATGTAGGTAGAAGATGGAATCTTGGTTAGATACATATGAAGAAAGAAGAAGGAATCATAATAATGACATGACACTATTCCAACTGAATAATTCCAAGTGAGTTCTACAACATTTTCAAATGGGATGTGTTCTCTGTATCATGCTTTCCCTAGTTGGTATATCCTTAGATATGTTAGAAAGCTTGCAGCTTGTCAGGGGCTCTGGGAGCTATAGATCCAAACCAGTTCTGTCCACTTCTATAAAACCAATTGTTCTGAAAAGCAGTAAACAGTGAGCATACATAGAACCAGTTCTGTGTCTGCTGCTGGTTTGGCCCACCCTCCCACCTGACCTTTATTTCCTGCTTTTTCAACTGCAGCTGATTGAAAAATCAGGAAAAAAGGGCTTTTCCAACTGCTGTGCACTTGCACACAGCAGTGCTCAGCTGTCCGGGCAGCTCAGCAGGTTGTAAATTGCAGTCATGTGACTCATGCATGCGCAGAGCGACACAGAGTGATGCAGAATGACAGAATCAGTAGTTAGGTCGGATCCCATCCCTGGATCCAAAACATCTGGACCATCTCAAAATCAAGAAGGCTAGCATATTCCAGTATAAACATACTGAAAGTGTGCAGGTATGGGTGTTCTGTTCCCAGAATGCCTGGTCATATACACACCTAGTTTACAAATAATATTGTTTTAGGAAACAAAAAGAGGCAACTGTCCCAGGCCTCACTTATGAAAAAATGTGGCTACACAAAGTATGGCTTACTATTTGGGATGATGAAAAAGTCAAAAGTTTTTAACTCAAGTCCCTAAAGCTTATCAGCTATAATATAAATGTCTGTATTTTGAGTTTCCTCACATATTTATTCAACCAGTGTACTCAATTAATGTTCTGTTTTGGTTCTGCTTTTGGTTTTGCAGTTGCCTGAGTTGATCAAGTTTGGAACCATCACCTTAGAAGATCCAGTCAGCGGTGGGCTACTGGGTGGTTGGTGGGGTTCATGTGAATCCCTAGCTGTGATCTGTGGCTGGGCCTGCCCACACGTCCTTGTGCTATGCTTTTCCTAAATAACTAACTATTCCCCGCACAGGCTGCCCTTCTATATTCACCAGAGCTGCCTGAGTTGATTAGCTGCCTGTTTAAAGCTGTGTTTCAACCCCTAAAGCAGCGCGTGTGAGTGGTGTGAGTGCATGTGCATACACGAACAATCAGCGAACCTCTTGCCAATGAAAGTGCGGCCAACTTCTGGATCCAGTCTATGATGATACCTAGTAATTTTATGTGAAAAAGGGATTAGTTACCCATTTAATGAAGAACTGTTTTTTTTCTCTACTGGAATAAAAAACAGCTTGTCTTTGGTGTGCAAGTTAAAATGAAATATATTACTCATTGTTTGAATTGCTGTTATGAACTAATAAATGCGCTTAAATAAAGTTTTACCAAAGCTTAAAGAAAAGCAGGGTTCTAATCCTGCACTTCTGATTGGCCGATAACAGCGATATCGGATTGGTCCATTCTGGAGAATCTGATTGGCTGTTAACGAGCCACTCTCATTGGTTCAAGGGTTTAATACTTCCATGTTCTCATTGATTAATAGGTCAGCAGCCTGCCCTATAAAAGGGCTGCTTCTGCCCCCGGTTTTGGCTCTGTTCACGATGGTTAATAAAGAGTTGAAGTTCACTGTTCACTGCCTCGTCTCCGTTCCTTGTACCCATGCGCAGAACATAACACTGGCGATGAGGATGGGATACGGAGACATCAGAGCTGATTGAACACTACAGAGCACCAAACAGAGCACGTGGCTGAAGGCACATCAACAACGGAACCATGTCCGGAGACGCCATACCACCCGCTCCATTTGACCCAGCACAAGGAGACTGGGATGCATACATAGACCGGTTCCAGATGTTTCTGGAGACAGACAACTTGAAGGATGCCACTACAGGAAAAAAGCGAGCAGTGTTCTGACCCACTGCGGGCCTGCCGTCTTTAAGATGGCCAAGGCACTAGCGAAACTGGCTGAGGTGAAAACCATGGACTGGGATGTCCTCGAGCCCCTTCTATAGGCCCACTATGTACCCGCCATACCAATGCTTGTCCGAAGACATGAATTTTACAAGAGGGACCAGCGGAAAGGAGAGAGCGTTGCAGATTTCATCGTAGATCTCCAGAACCTGGGAGGCCTCTGTGGGTTTAAAGACCTCGAAGAAGCTCTGAGAGACCGAATAATTCTGGGATTAGATGACCAGATGGTACATAGCAAGATCATGGCAAAAGGGTACATCAACCTTGCCGATGTCATCAAAGTCACTACTGCAGCAGAAGCAACCAGGAAGTCGGCCGCCTGAATGCGCCGCACCAACACACCACTCCGTCAACTCGGTAGTGATACCTCACCTCACCTAGAGAGGCACACAATAGCGACCCACCATGAGGACCTCGAATCGCCATCAGAAAGTGATGAGGAGGAGGTCAACCAGCTCTGGTCTGAACATGACCAACGCCAGCAGCGGAATCAAAGACTACCGCACCAATGTGCGGGTTGTGGGGCAAACCACCCATGATCAGACTGCAAATTCCTTGACGTGCTCTGCCATTTCTGTGGGAAAAGAGGCCACATCAGAAAGGTCTGTAGAAGCAAGCAAGGATCCAGCCCATTTCAGAGGGGAAACAACTACCGCCAGACCACAGAGAATCGCCCTGTGAGTCGGGAAAAATTAAAACGCCAATGGAACAACCACTCCTACAGAAATAAAACACCGGCCATTTTATTGAGAAGAGAAGAGGCACACCAAACCATTACAATCGATCATGCCTCATCGCTAGACGCAAAGAAGATCCGAGTGAAGGTCGCCATCGAAAACCAGCCTTGAATGATGGAAGTTGATTCAGGATCGTCCCTCTCGATGGTTTCCTGGAAGACTTTTAAACAATTAATCCCTGCCGTCCAGCATCAAGACCTCAGAGCCCAAAGGATCATACCCAAAGATTATCAGGGGAACTGAATTCCAGCCGTTGGATCCAGCCAAGTCCAAGTATCATTCAAAAATCGTACTGCGTCATTACCACTGACCGTCATCGACCATGACCGACCTAGCTTGTTAGGCCTTCAATGATTCGCCCCACTCGGGATCAAACCGAGCCAGCATTCACCAAACCAGAAGCGACGACTGGGAGGAGGCCATCGTCCAGGAATTCCAGGACATCTTTGCAGACAAACTAGGCGAGTACAAGGGGACCCCAATATCATTTAACCTTAACCCTGAAGTAGCCCCCATCCGCCTTAAGCCTCGTCGGGTACCTTTTGCCCTTAAACCAAAAATTGATGAGCAGCTCAATAAATTAATAACCCAGGGTGTTTTAGAACCAATGGACCATGCTCATTGGGAAACTCCAATTTTAACACCCATTAAACCGGATGGATCATTAAGGATTTGTGGGGACTACCGGGCTACCTTTAATCATGCTCTTCAATAGAACGCTTACCCGGTACCGGTGGTACAACACCTTCTCCATTCCCTCGGGGGGCGGAAAAGTCTTCGCTAAATTGGATTTAGCACAGGCATACCAACAACTGCCTGTAGATAAAAAAAAATGCAGAGGCACAGACGATCGTTACGCACCGAGGCGCCTTTAAGTGCAACCGACTCCAATTTGGAGTGAGTGTAGCCCCAGGGATTTTTCAAAGTCTGATGGAGAGACTCTTGCAAGGGATGAAGGGGGTCATGCCATACTTTGATGATGTTTTAATTGCTGCCCCGAATAGAGAAATACTAGAAAAGAGGCTTAAATTGGTTCTCCAGAAATTTAAAGACTCTGGCCTTAAGGTTAAAAAAAATAAATGTCAACTGTGTACAGACAAAGTAGAGTTCCTGGGGTACCTAATCAATAAACAGGGCATCCACCCCACTAACAGTAAGCTGAGAGCAATCAAAAATGCCACAAGACCCAGAAATAAAACTGATCTCCAAGCTTTCCTGGGGCTCATTAACTTTTACAACATCTTCTTGCCCCAGAAAGTGACCGTGGCTGAGCTCTTACATAGACTCCTCAACAAAAAAGCAACCTGGGTCTGGGGACACCGTGAAGAGCACGCATTCCGACAAGTGAAAAACTTACTAACCTCCGATGCTGTTTTAATGCAGTATAACGAGATTCTACCTTTAACAATTACATGTGACGCGTCACCATTTGGAGTAGGAGCCATTTTGAGTCAGGTGTTACCAAATGGTAGTGAGACCCCTATTGCCTATTTTTCAAGGACCTTATCAAAGGCTGAACGTAATTATAGCCAGATCGACAAAGAGTCTCTTGCTGTTGTATCTGCTGTGAAAAGGTTTCATGAATAGGTGTATGGACGAGTTTTTACTATTGTTACCGACCACAAACCTTTGTTAGGGATTATAGCAGGACAAGCCAACCCCCTCTATATTGTCACCTAGAATGAGTCTCTGGTCAGAGTTTTTAGCTGCATACAACTATAAATTACAACACCGCCTGGGGAAAGCCATTCCCCATGCTGATGCATTGAGCCATGCCCCACCTCCGGAAACTGTTGATGACCCAGCTCCAACCCTTACGACACTCCAGATTGAAATGCTACAGGCACCACCACTAACAGGCAGACACATTGCAATTGAAACAAACCGAGATCCTGTCTTAGCATGAGTTCTTAGCTGGGTCGAAAGAGGATGGCCAATAGAACACACCTCTGACGATTTCACCCCTTTCAGAAACTGGCAAGAAGAACTGTTTTCACAAAAAGGCTTCATCCTATGGGGAGATAGAGTCATCGTCCCAGAGCAGTTACAACGAGCAGTATTGAAAACATTGCATGACGGTCACCCTGGCATTGTGCGTATGAAAGCGCTCGCACGAAGCTATGCGTGATGGCCAGGCATTGACAAACAAATTGAAGCCTGTGTAAAGACTTGCTTAAAGTGCCAAGAAGTCAGCAGTGCCCCACCTAGAGCAACTCCAACAGAATGGGAAACCCCCCCGGGGTCTGTGGTCCTGCATCCACATTGATTTTGCGGGACCTACTAAAGGACATATGTTCCTCCTAACAGTGGATGCCTATTCCAACTGGCTCGAGATCCATGAAATGAAGAATACTACAACGGAGTCCGTCATCCGAAAATTGAACAGGCTATTCGCAACGCACGGACTGCCAGACGTTCTGGTCTCCGACAACGGACCCCAGTTCACCGCCCTGGTGTTTGAACAATACTTAGTGGATCGGGGCATCTGCCATGCACTAACTTTGCCAGTGCACCCTGCGGCTAACGACAGGGCTGAGCGCATAGTACAATTTGTTAAAAAAAAACCCTCCATAAAATGGACTATGGGGACATCGATGAAAAAATAAACAGAATACTCCTACTCATCACTCCGCACAGTGTCACCAACAAGATGCCCACTGAACTATTGATGGGATGCAACCTCCGTTCCCACCTCGACCGGCTTCACCCTTCCTAGAAGCCAGAGAAACCCTGCGGATCTAGCGGAAAATGCCGCGAGTTCAAGGTAGGCAACTTAGTTTTCACTAAAAACCTCTCCGGCGAATCATTATGGATCGAAGCAACTGTAATTCAAACCATCGGGCCCATATCGTACCGTGTGCAAACCGGCGATGGAAAAATATGGAAATGCCATATAGATCAGCTTCTCTCTAGGCTACAACCCAGTTCCCGCGACTCCTGGGACTCCCAAACTGAGGGGGGAGGGGATGTCAAAGAAACTGAATTTGAGATGGTAGAGAGCAGAAGTGAAGGGAGTCAGCGATCAGGCGTGAGTTATGAAGAAGAATCAGAGAGGAGTGTGTCCTCACCACAGAGGAATACCTCAATGGAGGCTAGCCCACCAAGATCGGAGGACAACAACAACGACAGAATTAGTGGCGCTGGGTTGTCCAGTGAGAATGCGGAACCGCTGGTACCAGATATGTCCAAAAACATCCCACCGAAGCTGGACTGCAGATGGGAACCGGTGGGACAGCGCAAATCTAATAGACAGTTAAAACAACCCACATATCTTAGAGATTATGTCACCGCACCCTTCAAACGGAACCTGGGGGGAAGGGGTGTTATGAACTAATAAATGCGCTTGAAAAAGAAAAGCAGGGTTCTAATGCTGCACTTTTGATTGGCCGATAATAGTGATACCGGATTGGTCCGTTCTGGAGAATCTGATTGGCTGTTAACGAGCCACTCTCATTGGTTCAAGGGTTTAATACTTCCATGTTCTCATTGGTTAACAGGTCAGCAGCCTGCCCTATAAAAGGGCTGCTGCTGCCCCCGGTTTTGGCTCTGTTCACGATGGTTAATAAAGAGTTGAAGTTCACTGTTCACTGCCTCGTCTCCATTCCTTGCACCCATGCGCAGAACATAACAATTGCCATGTAAGAAAAATGTACCATGCCTTAATAAAGAGGGCATTTATCTTGCTTTGGAAATAAATGTCATAAAAATGAAGAGCAGCATGTACAAAATATTTCAGGAGAATAAGAAAAAGCCAGCTGCCCATTTTAACATTCCGAACTTGGCTGTCCTTCATGTGCAGGAAAACATTTAGTACTGCAGCTGGTATTATTTTTGATTGAAGATTTCTTCTTAGGGCCACAAGTGCCTTATTTTCCTAAAGAGCTATCTGAATGCTTCTACTTGAGACATTGCCTCAGATGAAGATTTTATTTGAAGTTCTTATCAAAGGCAAAAATGAATATTTAAGTTAGATGCCCATATCTTTTAAGCTTTCTGTACCAGTTACAGATCTGAAGATATGTTTTGCTCTCTGATCTCACAAGCCTATGTCAGAGTCATAAAGTAGAACACCTTTCTTGGATTCTGAAGAATGAAAAAAAAGGGAATCTCTCTCTCTCTCTCTCTCCTGTTTCATTAATTAACATATCACCCATCTCACTTACAGCAACTCTGGTCAGCTTACAATATAATAATAAAAAAAAAGTACTAAAAAAAAATTAAAATCAGAAAAAACTTGAAAACGTAAAACTTAAAAACTAAGATGATTGGCACCCTGGGGTTGAGAATCTTCTCTATCTGATCAGGTACCTGTTGGAAGAAATGTCCATGTGGGTTCAGTTCCAAGTGGGAAGAACTGCAAACATGTAGACTGCTTGGAAAGATGGTTTAATGGTGGACAGGACCCACATGGGGTTTGAAGTCCTGGGAAAAATGGAGCATATGGGTGAGGGAGCGAGAGAGATTTATATTTTATACCCTCTGTTGGGCTTTGAACTTGCTTCCTGTTCCTGTGGCAAGAAATGTATCCTGATAGGTTGTCAGACTCCCATGGGGCCATGCAGGAGTAACTTTGTAGTCCCAGGCTTGGTTGAATGTTGCTGGGTGATGTAATGAAAGGACTTTGGGCAATTCCTTTTATGGTTTAATGGCTTTGTCCTGGTTTGGATTTTGAGTGGGGGCTAATCCTGTCCCCTTGGAGCTGAAGATTTTTTGTGTTGTAGATTATCTGGCTCAGTCTTTCTGGGACTATTGACAATGGTGGGGACTGCTTTCCAAGAGCATGTATCTCCTTTTCTCATCCAGGGAGATATAATATTATGCCTTTTTAATATTTCCTAGAATATTTCATTCTTCTAGGAGAAGGGTGGGTACTAACTTTCTACATACCCCTCATGTAGCAGGCCCCTATCAGAGTCTCAGGCCAAACCACAGAGTCATATTTTTAAGTTATTCTGGAAAACCAGAAGTGTAGGGTTAGGGATGGACCTCACATCTGATGGCAGAATATTCCAAAGGCCAGGGGGCCAGGAAAGGGTTGAACCATAAGCTACTATACTATTTCTATGTGGCTCAGTAGTTAGATGTTTTTCATCTTCCTAGTTTCCAAGTGAGGAAAACAAAATCATTAAACCAGTTTTTGTGTCATTGGGAGGTCTGTAAAATCTGTCTTTCCACTTCTGCTCCAGCACCATACTAATATTTATTGACCTCATTTTAAAAAAAAAAATAGTTTGCCACTAAGTTTTTCATAAGATTGAACATGACATCTCATTCTAAAGTTTACTATTGAACACATTCTTAAGCTTGCATTATTGACCTCCTTAAATTTAGTTCTATCGTGTCATCAGTGCTGTACAATGTACAATCAACTTATATTAATTACACTTTTTCTTTCATTCAACAATATATTTTTTTTAAAAAAAACAAGTAAAACAAAGGAAATATATTAATAGCCATTTATTTATATATTTATTTTTCTTATCATTGTCTCCATTATATTAGCGTTCCAAGTAACATACCCATTGAAAGCAGAACTCTAAGGCAGGTAGATTCCTCAAAGAAAAATGTATTGGATACACTATATTGGCACAACTGGTGAAAACCGACTGAAAGTTCCCATGGTTTTCACCTAATTAAAAAGTGAAAGTTACTCCTTTCCCCCAGTCACCAGTCACATTATCCAATAGAGATGCAGGCTGGTTGCTTTACTCTATCCTAAATTACTCTACTCCTTCTCTTCCCTGCTACCTGTTGAAATGTCCTTGGTTGCCACAGGAAAACTTTTTGTTTTGACTAGAAATCCCCAACTAAAGAAGTGGGTTTCTACCAGTTCTGTCTACCTCTGTAGAACCGGTAGCTCTGAAGAGCAGCAGACATAGAACCGGTTCTATGTCTGCTGATGTTTTTGCCCACCCACCTACCCGGGCTGTTACCTGATCTTTATTTCCTGATTTTTCAACTTCAGCTGCCGAATGAGGCACAGCTGCAGTTAAAAAAGCAGGAAAATAGGGCTGTTTCAAAGGCTGCGTCTCTGCACACAGCATATTGATGAGCGCACGGCTCACAGCGTGCAGGGAAGCTCATAAATCCCGAACTGGTAGTTAACCCTGTCGTATCCCACCCCTGCCCAGCTAACTATTTCCCCCCACTCCCTATCTTGTGCCAACCCTGAAGCCGTAAAGATGGTTTCAGCCAGCTTCACTTCAGAGTTGACACAGTATTTTACTAAATGTTTGTTTACTAAATGCAGCTCCTCTACTATCTCATTTTGACTGATAAAACAATAAAATCTCCAAACATTTAAATGAAAGGATTCATTGGTAATAAAATGACATATGACAGAGGAAGCTCAAATTTGAGATTTGAATTCTAGTAGATGGTTATGAATGAAACTGACTATTCTGCTGAGTAGCTTAATTAAGCAAAGTGAATGATCATGGTCTCCTCATATAATTAAATGTTAGCCTTGGACATTACCCATTTATTGTTGATGATAAAAAGTGATCTAAAAAACTGAAACAGAACTGGATAGAGCCAATTGCATATTTCAGTTAACCAGTGAGATTTTTGTGGACTTAAAATATTTAACAAGCAACTAATATGTGGTACTTGGTGATCCAGAATTTAAAGCTATTGGAGTATGTATTTGTTTGTGTGTCTGTGTGTCTGTGTATGCACCAGTTGGAAAAATCTTTCAAATTTTGCCTTAAGCAAAAATCACTTGCCCAATTTGTCACTCAATTTGCATTGTCGATGTGAAAACGATTTTAGGGACATCATGAATTTAACAGCAAGTGTGCTGTCATTAATTAAAGACTTGCTGGGGATTGACTTTCATTTATAATTAAAATGTTGGTTTATGTCTAGCTTTTGATAACATGCTTTCAGGCTAATCTAGTAATCTCTGCCAATAAACCTATTGAGCACAACTGGGTTTATTTCAGAATAAACTATGTAATGCTGAACTGCTAATTTAGATATTTTTCCAAGGGGTGTGTGTGTGTGTGTGTTCTTTCTTGCTTTGGAATTGCTTGCTATCCTAATTTCAGGATGTCTGGGAAAAGGGAAGATTTCAAGCTGCAAGTGTTCCATTTCTGATTCAGTGGCACTCAACCAGCAACCCATGACTTCTACTACATAGGCAGCTTAACAAGTAGCCTTTAATTTGCTTTATGTATTCATTGGTGCTCCTGCTGTAAAGATAATTTGGGTGTACTCTAGAGAACTTTATTTATTTGGGTACTATTTGCAGAAACCCCCCTCTAACTGTACTCATTTATATTGTCAATGAACATGTGGGGGCTGTCTCCACTGCCTTTTCTCTTTGTTTGTTGCTTTGAATCTACTCAATCTTTTGGTTGAGCATACAATAGCAATAGCAATAGCAACAATACTGCTACCCTTCAAAAAGATCTTGACTATGTATCAGAATGGTCAAACAAATGGCAACTTCAAATCTCAACAAATAAATGCTCTCTTACATATTGGCAAAAAAAAATCAGAAAATAAAATACAAGCTGAATAGTTAAGATCTTGTTGATGATCCAAGCTCTGTAAAGAACCTTGGAATACTCACCTCTAATGATCTAGGTGCTAGAGCCCACTGTAACTACATAGTCGAAAAGGCATTAAAAGTTGTTAACCTAATCCTACATAGCTTTTTCTCTGGTAATATCACATTACTAACTAGAGCATATAAAACATTTGCTAAACCAAAGTGTGCTTTTCAGTGTGCTTTTGTGGATCAAGTTGGTGATTTTGCTTTTGTGGAAGCCGTTGGCTGTCAATATTTTAGTCAGGGTGCATAGTTCAGTCTTAATGTGTGTCTTGTCTGCCAGGCGTTTGGTTCTGGTAATTAGTGTTTTAGCCACGGAGTTTATCTGTGCTGGGTGGTGGTGGGATTGGGCGTTGAGGTAGCGGTTGGTGTGTGTTTTCTTCTGGTATATGGTGTGTCCTAGTGTGCCATCTGTTTTCTTGTAGATTAGTACATCTAGGAATGGTAGTTGTTTGTTTGTTTCTGTTTCCATGGTGAACTTGATTTTGGGGTGTGCGCTGTTTAGGTGTGTTAGGAAGTTGTTTAGGTTTTCTTGTCCATGGGGCCAAATCACAAAAGCACACTGAGACATAATAGAGACCCAGAAGATGAACAGACCCATGGAACAGCTGTCCTGCCCTACATAAGAGGCACTACAGACAAAATTAGTAAGATTCTATACAAACACCACATCAAGACTGCCTTCAAAACAGACAGAAAAATAGCAGCCATCCTCAGGAACCCCAAAGACAAAATTGACCTGGAAAACCAAGGCATATATGAAGTCCCCTGTGCATCATGCCCGGCCACATACATTGGACAGACCAATAGAAGAATAAGCACCCGCCTGGATGAACACAAAAATGCAGTCAAAAAGCTGGAACACACTTCCTCACTCGTCCAACACATGGAAGCCACAGGTCATAACATCAACTTCAATGGCACCAAAACCCTAGCCACCATAGAAAATCCCAGCCACAGAACCATCAGAGAAGCCATAGAGATTGAAAAAAGACCAGAAAGCATGAACAGAAGAGATGATTCCACCAGGCTGTCAATCATTTGGAAACCTGCACTCACAAACAAAAAAATCTCCACACCACAAGCCAGGCAAACACCTGGGCACAAACAGATCCCCCCTGATACCTCCAGCTCAAACACACCCCAACCAGGCACCCAGATGAAACCCAGCTTCCTAACGAATGATAGCCGTCCATTTACCCGAAGCCAAGCTGCACTAAAGGCCTCCAATAAAGTAACACAATGTTGCCAGCCAATCAAGATACAAAAAGAGCCCCTCCCCCCCCAAAAAAACAGACAGAAGATACTAGTAGCAGAACACAGCAAACTCCAAGACCAATAAACACAGACCAAGACTCTCAACCAATCAGGAGGAAGAAAAAACCATTCTGACACAGCAATAGGCTGCCCCAAATTTAAATCTGAAACCACTGTAAAAGTCTGACTCCCAGACAGGCCTTGCTGTAGGGCATATCTATCTTCCCCTTTTTATTAAATTTCTTTGCACACACACACATAAACACATACTATAGCTAGTCCAATTATCCTCAGCCATCTTTCTACTTTGTTGTACAATTTATTCTCTGTATAATACCTGATCAAACCATGTAGGACAGTTAGCAAGTAACATGAAAGATTTTAGTGTGGGTAAATGATTAGCCATGACACAATTAGGGGGGGTGGGGGAGGGAGAGAGGGAGAGGGAGAGAGGGAGAGGGAGAGAGAGAAGGAGAAGAAGGAGGAGGAGGAAGAAAGAAAGAAAGAAAGAAAGAAAGAAAGAAAGAAAGAAAGAAAGAAAGAAAGAAAGAAAGAAAGAAAGAAAGAAAGAAAGAAAGAATAATAAAAACAAAAAAGGAAGGAAGGAAGGAAGGAAGGAAGGAAGGAAGGAAGGAAGGAAGGAAGGAAGGAAGGAAGGAAGAAAGAAAGAAAGAAAGAAAGAAAGAAAGAAAGAAAGAAAGAAAGAAAGAAAGAAAGAAAGAAAGAAAGAAAGAAAGAAAATTTCCAGGTTAAAGTTAACTACTAATGGCTTACTTAGACACATACATGCAATTTTTTTGGTAGATTTGCAAACATTATTCCCATCATCCTTTACTAGAATCATTATCAACTTCCCAACCTTCTTTATAAACTAGGAATTTCTCAGTCCTAGTAAGGACCTGATTTAACCCTGTTTAGCTTTTCAAGATCAACCAAGATCAGCCACATGCTTCTACCAAATTGAGCTTCACATCCGTAGTTTCAATTGGGAAACTTTGACCATCCTGGACAAAGCCAAGTCCAAAAATGCCAGGGAATATCTAGGAACCTGGCACTCTAACAAATTAGCCATCAAAAGACACATAGACTTTAACATCTATAGACTATGCAAAAGAGACGATCAACCAGCCAAAAAGGGCACAAAAAGATCCAAGCATCTTTCCACCAGCAATCAGTATCCAGATCAGTATAAATTAATATCAGATCAATAATCAAGTAAATTGGAGCTGAAGAAGCTTCTTGGATGAGAAGCAAAATGTCTTCAGAGAAAAAAAACAGAAAATTCAGTTGCCTCTTGAAAAAGCACCTTTGGAACAACCATGACCGGAATGACTGAGAATCTCCATAGACAAAAAAAATAAATACCCCAATCAAGAAAGTGTCAAAGAAACCAACAATAAACCACTCAACAAAAAAATATTCAAGATCATCCCCATTTATGTTATGTTTTATGTCTTATATGTTTTATGTTTGTTGTTAAAATCAATAAAACTTTTATCAAAAAAAAAAAAAAAACACTGACAAGGCAAGCTGCTACTATATAAACTGACAGCAAACCTTACTCCTTACAAGCATTGATAATGTTACCCAGTTTGGGAAATGAAATGTGTTATGTTCTGTGCATGGGCGCAAAGGATGAAGATGAATCGGTGAACAGTGAACTTCAAACTCTTTATTTACATGTGAAAACAGCTCAGCTCAATGGCCGCAATGGGCCCCTTTATATAGGCAAACTCTTAACTATTTAACAAATGAAACACAGGGAGCGATAGCTCCATTAACCAATGGAAGAGGCTCGTTAATAGCCAATCAGATTCTCCTGAATGGACCAATCCGATGTCGCTATTATCGGCCAATCAGAAGTGCAGGGCCAGAACCCTGCACTTTGCTTCAAGCTCTTAATAATCTTTATTTAAGTATTTATTGATTCACAACACCCCTTCCCCCTGGGTTCCGTTTAAGGGGTGCGGTCACGTAGTCTTTGAGGTAGGCAGGTTGTTTTGATTGTCTATTTGATTTGCGTTGTTCTCCCGGTATTTGGCTACAGTCTTGTTGGGGTAGGACGTTATCTGGTGAAGAGGGTGCCTCCCATTCCGTATTCGAATTTTTGTTTCCGCTACTGCTCTCAGCATCTCTTTGAGGTGAGGCTACCCCCATTCCGGATCCATCACGTGCTGCCTCTGAGCAGTCATTAGTTCTGCTTAAACTTTCTGCCACTTCAAATTCAGCTTCCTCGGTATCTCCTCTCCCCTCAGTTTGGAAATCAGGGGGCTCGGAGATCCCTGACTGTAGCCTTGAACGCAGCTGATCAATGTGGCGCTTCCATATTTTATCATCGCGACATTTCACACGGTACGATCTAGGGCCGGTTACTTGTACTACAGTTGCCTTGATGCACAACAGATCGCCCAAAAAGTTCCCAGCAAAAACCAAGTCGCCTACCTGGAAGTTACGGCATTTCCCTCTGGATCCGTATGGTTTTTCAGGTTCATATGATGGATGCAGACGGTCGAGGTGGGAGCGGAGCTTCTGTCCCATTAACAACTCGGCGGGAGTTTTATTGGTGACGCTGTGCGGAGTGATATGCTGCAAAAGGAGTATCCGGTTAATCTTGTCTTCTATATCACCATAGTCCATTCTATGCAAGGTTTTCTTGACGAATTGTACCATGCGCTCGGCCCTTCCATTGGCCGCAGGATGCACCGGCGAAGTTAGCACATGGCGAATACCGTGGTCCGCCAGGTACTGTTTGAAGGGCAGCACGGTAAATTGGGGCCCGTTGTCGGATACTAGAACATCTGGTAATCCGTGTGTCGCAAAGAGTCTGTCTAGTTTCCTGATGACTGATTTGGTTGTTGTATTCCTCATCTCATGGATTTCAAGCCAGTTCGAGTAGGCATCCATCGTTAATAAAAATGTGTGTCCCTTGGTAGGTCCCGCAAAGTCCAGATGAATACGGGACCATGGTCCCCTTGGTGTTTCCCATTCAGTCGGGGTTGCTTTCGGAGGGGCGTTGCTTACTTCCTGGCATATGTGACAAGCTGTTACCCATGTCTTGATCTGTTTGTCGATACCTGGCCACCATGCGTAGCTTCGTGCGAGGGCTTTCATATGCACGATGCCGGGGTGGCCATCGTGCAAGGTCCTTAGTATCGCTGGTCGCAACCGCGCTGGGATGACAACTCTATCACCCCAGATAATGCAGCCCTTCTGGGAAAATAGTTCCGTTTGTCGATTCTTGAATGGGGCGTAGTCATCAGGTATCTGGTCCAATGGCCATCCCCGCTCGACCCAACTGAGGACTCATGCTAAAATGGGGTCGCATTTCGTTTCCATCGCGATATCTCGGGCTGTTAATGGCAGCGTTCGAAGTGTCTCAATCTGCAGTGTTGTAACCGTCAGAGCGGGGTCATCAATGGTCTCCGGAAGTAGTGCGCGGCTCAATGTGTTGGCATGGGGAATGGACTTCCACGGGCGATGTTGCAACTTGTAATTATATGCCGCCAAGAATTCTGACCAGCGAGTCATTGTGGGAGATAATATATACAGTGTTGGCCTATCTCCCGCTATTATTCCCAGCAAAGGTTTGTGGTCAGTCACTATGGTAAAGGCTGGGCCATACACATATTCATGAAATCTCTTAACCGCGGACACAATAGCAAGGGCCTCCTTATCAATTTGACTGTAATTGCGTTCTGCTTTTGATAACGTCTCTGAGAAATAGGCAACAGGGGCTTCACTACAGTTTGGCAAAACGTGGCTTAAAATGGCGCCCACTCTGAATGGGGATGCATCACACGTGATCGTTAAAGGCAAAGTCCCGTTATACTGCATCAAAACAGCATCAGAGGTCAATAAATTTTTCACATGTCGAAACGCCTGTTCTTCTCTGTGTCCCCATACCCAGGTTGCTTTTTTGTCCAATAAACAATGTAGGGGTTCAGCTACGGTTGCTTTGTGAGGCAGGAAACGTTATAAAAATTGATAAGGCCCAGAAAAGCCTGGAGGTCGGCCTTGTTCTGGGGTTTTGGGGCATTCTTGATTGCCCTAAGTTTGTTATCGGTGGGGTGAATGCCTTGACTATCAATTAAATATCCCAAAAATTCTACACGATCCGTACATAAATAACACTTGTTTTTTTTAATTTTGAGACCTGAGTCTTTAAATCTCTGGAGAACCAACCTCAGGCGTTCCTTTAGTATTTTCCAAGTTGGGACAGCGATTAACATAACATCATCAAAATATGGGACAACACCTTTTATCCCTTGTACTAGCCTTTCCATCAAGCTTTGAAAGATTCCCGGGGCTACGCTCACTCCGAACTGGAGTCGATTACATTTAAACGCACCTTGGTGCGTAACAATCGTTTGGGCCTCTGCCGTTTTTTTGTCAACAGGCAGTTGTTGGTATGCCTGGGCTAAGTCTAGTTTAGCAAAGACTTTTCCGTCCCCCAGGGAATGGAGGAGGTGTTGCACCACCGGTACTGGGTAAGCGTTTTGTTGATGGGCGTGGTTCAAGGTGCCTCGGTAGTCCCCACAAATTCTTATCAATCCATTCGGCTTGATAGGTGTTACGATTGGGGTTTCCCAGGGAGAGTGATTGGTTGGTTTTAGCACACCCTGGGCTCTTAATTTATCAAGCTGCTCATCAATCTTTGGTTTAAGGGCAAATGGAACTCGACGAGGTTTAAGGCGGATGGGAGCTATTTCGGGATTGAGGTTAAATGATATCGGGGTCCCCTTGTACTCGCCTAATTTTTCTGCAAAGACGTCCTGGAATTCATGGACGAGGTTTTCTTCCCACTTGCTGCTGCAGGTTCGGTGAATGCCGGCTACTTCAATTCTGAATGGAGCGAACCATTGAAGGCCTAACAAACTAGGCTTATTCCTGTCAATTACAGTCAGGTGAAGGAATGCTGTACGGTTCTTAAATGATACCTGGACTCGGCTGGATCCAATGACCGGGATTCGATTTCCTTGATAGTCCTTGAGTATGAGTCTTTGGAATCTGAGGTCTTGCCTAGTGGGGATGAGCTGCTTAAGGGTCTTCCAGGAAATCATCAAGAGGGACGATCCTGAATCAACTTCCATCAGGCAGGGCTGGTTCTCAATGGCCACTTTCACTCGGATCTTTTTGGCGTCAAGAGATGAGGTGTGACCGATCGTGATCGTTTGGTGAGCCTCTTCTCCCTTCATTGGGTGGTTTAGGGTTTTGTTTCTGTAGGAGTGGTTGTTCCATTGGTGGTTCACAGGTTCTCGCTCACGGGACAACTTCCCTTCGGTTGGCAATAGTTAGCCCCCGTTGAGGGCTGGCTGGGTCCTGGCTTGCTTCTACAGACCCATCCAATATGGCCTCTTTTCCCGCACACATGGCAGAGCATGTCGAGGAATTTGCATTCTGACCGGGGGTGGCTTGTTCCACACCCGGCGCATTGGTACTGCGATTTCTGGCGTTGGTCTCATTCGAACCAAAGTTGATGGACCTCTTCTTCATCGCTTTCTGACGACGATTTGAGGTCCTCGTGGGGGCTGTTTCAAGCTGTCCCTTTGACTGAGGTGAAATTTCACAGGTGCGTTGTCGAAATGGGGCGTGGGTGTGGCACATTTGGGCAGCCAACTTCCTGGTTGCTTCTGCTGCAGTCGCTTCAGCTATGGCATCTTTAAGGCTAATGTTGCCCTTCGCCATTAGTTTACTTTGAGTGCCTGGTGCATCTAATCCCAGAACTATTTGGTCTCTTAGGGCTTCTTCTAGGTTGGCAAACTCGCATAGGCCTCCCAGATTCTGGGATCCACTATGAAATCAGTAACACTTTCGCCCTTCCACTGACTTCTCTGATAAAATTCATGCCTTCTCACGAGCGTTGGCACGGTCGGTGCGTAGTGAGCCCTCAGCAGGGGTTCGAGGACGTCCCAGTCCATAAATTTTACTTCTGCCGGTTTTGCTAGTGCCTTGGCCATCTTGAATACGGTTGGCCCGCAATGAGTTAGAAATACCGCTCGTTTCTTTCCGGTAGTGGCATCCTTCAAATTGTTGGTCTCCAGAAACATCTGGAAGCGATCCATATATGAGTCCCAGTCTTCTTGTGCCGGGTCGAATGGAGCGGGTGGTATGACGCTGTCGGACATGGTTCTGCCATTGGTGCATTTCAGCCACGTGCTCGGTTATAGTTCTTCGTCGTTCAGTAAGCTCTGACGTCTCCACATCCCACCCTCATCGCCAGTGTTATGTTCTGTGCATGCGCGCAAAGGATGGAGACGAGCCGGTGAACAGTGAACTTCAAACTCTTTATTTACATGTGAAAACAGCTCAGCTCAATGGCCACAATGGGCCCCTTTATATAGGCAAACTCTTAACTATTTAACCAATGAAACACGGGGAGCACTAGCTCCATTAACCAATGGGAGAGGCTCGTTTATAGCCAATCAGATTCTCCTGAACGGACCAATCCGATGTCGCTATTATCGGCAATCAAAAGTGCAGGGCCAGAACCCTGCACTTTGCTTCAAGTTCTTAATTATCTTTATTTAAGTATTTATTGATTCACAACAAAATGTTTGCAAGAAAACAAGCAAACTCAGAGAGCACCCAAGATCCATCATATCAATCTTGAGCTACAAATATTCTCCTTCATTTGAACCTCATATAATTATATCATAGTTGATCATTACACTCTCCTCACAACCATTTAACATTGTCTACCTGAGAGAATTTTCTTCATAAAAACTATTTTTCATTAACATTTTTTTAAGTTCCCCTGGCCAGCCAAAAGGATGATGCCATTTATTTTCTTTTGCAATAAGTACCTGGTGAAACTTACATTTTCCTGGATAGGAGTTACATGCAGAACAGAAATAGAGGGAAGACACCTTAGACTGAAAACAAGAAATTGGAAAATACAAATTATCCAAACACACAGTAGATCTGCATATTTTAGTGGAAAAATAAATTAAGCTCTAATTCTGTTTGTATAAATGTATAATGCTAATGTCTATTTTGTTTTGGCATTTATTGATATTCATTTTCCTTTCAAAATTGCAAGTGAACTGAAAAAAAGAGCTCATTTTAAAAGACTTTAGCAAGAATGTTTTATTTTATAATTTGCCAAACATTCATTCTGGAACATGATTTCAGTACTTCTGTTCCTATTATATGGTGCCATAAAAATGTCCACTTGAAACTAAGCAATTTTTTTTCTTTGTATTTTACATGACATAAATAGATTAATACAATGCTGAAGCTTAGCAGAACTGTTGACAAATGGAAGTCTTTAAAGAATTTAAATAATTGGGATAGAATGTTTTTTAAAGTTTTACAGAAAGATTTGTGTGTGTGAATGTGTCAGTATTTGTCAATTATTTTAACTCTTATTGCAAAGAATTAATTTTAATTCATGTGGTCTCAAGATTCATGTATTTATTTTTGAGGACTTAATGTGTTTTAGAGTTTCTTGGTAATTAAATAAACAAATAAATACGCCACAACAGGAAGTTAAGGGCAACTAATCATAACTTTGCATGCTCTATTCAGTGCCAGGTTTGGCATAAGTTAAACAAGTTACAGCACTGAAAGGGCTTCTTAAAATTTCAGTTCCATTTGTTGTTGTTGTTGTTGTTGTTGTTGTTATTTACAATGTATTAAGTTACTCAATAAAACATCTGTAAATTTAGCTCTCCGGGATCTTTAACTAAGTTCTTTTTTATTACTGCCTGTGTTCATATCTTTTTTTTTCCTTTTCCACCTTACTTGATCTCAGATTTATTATGCATTTTGGCAGCAATTTTGCCACATTCATTTGCTACATAAGCTGTTTGGACGTGACAAATTGAGCCTATTCTGCTTCTCACAGCATTGGGGTCACCATCTCTTAATCTGGGCCTGGTTCCATACCTTAATCTAACATATTATAGAATAATAGAGTTCGGAGGGACTTTGGAGGTCATCTAGTCCAATCCCCTGCTCGAGCAGGAGAGTCTAAACAATTTCAGACAGGTGACTGCCCAGTCTCTTCTTAAAAGCCTCCAGTGATGGGGCACCCACAACTTCTAAAAGCAACCCCATTTCACTGGTTGATTGTTCTCACTTTTAGGAAATGTCTCCCTACTTCTAGGTTGCTTCTCTCCTCATTAAACTAGATTGGGTTAACATCTCTAATTAACATCTCCATTAAACTCCTTGATTAATTTAACATATTCATTTCCCCTACAAACTGTGTGTCACACTTCATCATTGGGCAGTTTCTCTTCTTAGAATTCCTCTCCAAATTTATAGTATACTTCTGCAAATCTTGATATTGCCTTAATTTGGTTACTATTGATGGAACACTGACTGGATTATTTTTAAAAATGCCAAATGTCTATAGAGATTCTCAATGTCATACCCTTGTTAGAGTTGGACTCTGAGGGAGAGGAGGAACTGGTGACAAGGAATGGAGGTGTGGCTCCGGAGGTTGTGGAGGAGGCTGGGGAAGGGCAGAGGCTGACTGGGCAGTCAGAGGAAGAACCAGGCCCATCACCTCTTCATCCTGGGACATTCAGGGATGAATGGAGAAGGAAACAACTTGGCTTACGATAAAGGAAGCGGCCATGATCCCCCTCATTGGTTTCAGCTGAGGAGAATAGTATATAAGAGAGATGGTTAAAACACAGTGTTGCCAGAAGCAAAATGTGTTTTATTTTGGGCTGAAGTTATATTGGTTGGCATCCTTCCAACAGACTGCCTTGTTATCTCCTTGAAGTTGGTAATTACTTATCCTGGTCCGTTGTGGAATTTCCTTCATTGTAGTTTGTTTTGGGTTTTATATTTCACCTCTATCTGCTCATTAAGTTTAGACTGTATTGCTTTCTTTTGAAGACTATTTTTGAATAAATGTTATCTCCAGCTAAGATTTATTGAGCAGTGGCGCCAAATTGGAGGTATTAAAGGACATTTCTTTACGTTTTGAATTTTGTTACGTTTGTGTTACACTCTGGGTCATCACACTCAATCATCCAGGTCATGGTTATTCCAAAGGTCCTTTTCCAAAATGTCACTATACTTTCTTTGAGAAGCAAAACATTTTCAAGGAAAAAAGCAATCAAACAAGAAAGTCCAGTTGTGCTTTTTGGAAAAACATCTTTGGGATATATAAAAATGCCAATTTGGTCTTTCCAGACAAACATATCCTTATGATTTATTTTAAAAGTTTTCATAGAAATCCCATGGATTGAAGTTCAGGAAACAGTGGTGCTATTCTACCAGTTCTGCCCAGTTTTGGTGTACCGGTAGTGCCGAAGATCAGCTGAGACCAAACCGGTTCTCTCTGATGAGTTGCTGTTGAGTCCTCCCACCAGCCTGGGCTCCCATACTGACCTTTATCCCCTGCTTTTGAAGTGCAGCTGCTTTGCGGGGCACAGCAGATTGCCGTGCGGCAGCTGTTGAAGCCACAGGGAGAGTGCAGGATTGCAGGAAGTGAATAGGAAAGTGTCTGCGTGTGTGCAAAGGGTGTGTTTGGTGCATGCATGCAGAGTGTACATGCATGCGCAAAGTGGACCCACCAAGCCACGCCCAACGAACCAGTGGTAAATCACTTTGAAACTCACCACCGACAAGAAAAATAATTTTCGAAGGGGGGGAGAAGAAAATAGACCTAACAAACTGAATAATATGGATTTCTTGAAAATTTATTTGGGGAAAAAAAATCAAAAGATAATGAAAAGGAATAAAAATAAGATGAACTAGAAAGTCAAGGAAGTTGCAAATATTCAGTTATTTTGCCTTAGTCAGTGCAAAAGTTTTCCAGAGGGGGAATCAAGAAGATTACTTCTAAATCTTAAAGGACAACTTAGAAACTCTTAATCTTGTAAAAAAAAAAAAATTACACATCCCCCTATTTTTAAAAAATCTAATCTTATGAATAAAAACATTACTGTAACTATTTGATAATATATTTTACCAAGGAAAGTAACATCTGCCTGAAAATATAGTTAATTATTATGGCTGGTATACTATCCATTCACTAAAACTGGTAACTACCGTGTTTCTCCAAAAATACGGCCTCCACCAATAGGAAGCCCCACCATGTTTTATTGGCATAAAATCAAATTAAGCCCCTCCCCCCAAATTAAGCCCCATATTAAACCTGTGAAATGGGGGGGGAAGTGGGGGGGAGGTTGCCATTAGGAAATACTTTTGTTGCCTGTCCGGATGTGGTGCTGCCTGCGTTGGTGGGGCACTTCATATCGGGAGACCTTCCACCGTTGCTTTCCCTTCTCCCTTGTTGCCCTTCTCCCTTGCTGCCGCAGTGTTTGGCGCAGCCACGTGGGGCCAGTCAGGGCTCCTCCCTGCAACCGGAGCCCTAAGGAGACACTTGGCTTCAGGTGCTCCCATCTTCCCTTTGCTTTCGAAGGTAAAGCGAATTATTTTACAAAGCCTCCCCTGCCCGAGAGGGCAGCCCAACCCCACGTGGGGAGGAAAATTTCCCAGGGCCTCTTCTGTTCCTCCCCAACTTCCCTACACTGCGCGCCTCTGACACACCAGTCCCTTCAGCCCAGTGAGCCTTTCCACCTCAAAGAAAGGCCAGGCGGGCAGCTGTGGAGCAGCAGCAGTGGTTCTGAGCCGCTTGCAGCGGAAACAGCCACCACCCTTAGCCCGATGCAGGGAGAAGGAGTGAGGTTAGCACCCACCAGCCCGTCCTTCCCACCTCCGCGGCTCGGTTTCCTCTACTGGTGGGTCCTCCTTTCGAGCGGAGGGCTGCGGGGGAAGGCGCTTGCCCGAAAGGATCTCTCCCTCTCTCTCCCTGCGAGGTCAACGTCTGCACTGTGGAGGAGAGGGCTGCATCTGGTTCCTCCTGCTTGCTGAGAGATGAGGAAGCCACGGCTCGCACAGCGAGATCTGGGAATGAGGGGCAGGAGGAGGCACACACACACCCGCGGCTCACTTTCCCAGCTCTGCCCAGCCCTCACGGCCCTGGCGCGGCACTGGCAGGATGAGCAGCGGGTCCGGCGGGGTGGCACTCGCTGCCCACCAGGGCCGTGAGGGCTGGGCAGAGCTGGGAAAGTGAGCCGCGGGTGTGTGTGTGCCTCCTCCTGCCCCTTGTTCCCAAATCTTGCCGGACGAGCCGCAGTTTCCTCACCTCTCAGCAAACAGGAGGAACCGGCTGCAGCCCTCTCCTCTGCAGTGCAGATGTTGACCTCGTGGGGAGAGAGAGGGAGAGATCCTCTCGGGCAAACGCCTTTCCCCGCAGCCCTCCGCACGAAAGGAGGACCCGCCAGTAGGGGAAACCGAGACACGGAGGTGGGAAGGACGGGCTGGCAGGCACTAACCTCGCTCATTCTCCCCGCGTCAGGCTAAGGGTGGTGGCTGTTTCCACTGCAAGCGGCTCGGACCCTCTGCTGCTCCTCTGCAGCCACCCGCCTGGCCTTTCTTTGAGGTGGAAAGGCTCACTGGGCTGAAGAGACCGGCGCGTCAGAAGTGAGCAGTGTAGGGAGGTCAGGGAGGAACGGAAGAGGCCCTGGGAAATTAGCCTCCCCACGTGGGATAGTGCTGCCCTCTCAGGTAGGGGAGGCTTTGTAAAATAATTCGCTTTACCTTCGAAAGCAAAGTGAAGATGGCAGCGCCTGAAGCCAAGTGTCTCCTCAGGGCTCCAGTTGCAAGGAGGAGCCCTGACTGGTCCAACGTGGCTGTGCCAAAGACCGCAGCAGCAAGGGAGAAGAGCAGCAAGGGAGAAGGGAAAGTAACAGTGGCCCAAACCTGAAGTTCTCCCGAATATCCAAGCTGTCGCCGCCCGCCCACCCACCCGAGGATGCAAGTGGGGGGGAATTAAGTCACCCCCGAAAAGACGTCCTAGCCATTTTTTCGGGGGTTAAAAAAAAATAAAGGCCCAGCCTTATTATGTGAGAAACACGGTATCACACACACACATATATATATAGTTGATATTAGAGCCCATTTCTATTACTACAGTTGACATATTAAAGTTTCAAATCTTTATAATGAAAGCTCGGATTCATTGCCAAAGGGGAAAATATGCAATTCTGAAATATTGCCAGATACCCAAAGATTTTATATGTTATTAGAAATAGTGAAATATTATTATATAAAGCAGATACAGCCTTAGCAAGAGTATTTGCAATGGTATTTGTGTTAAACATGGGAAGATCCTAGTTCCTTTGTTCAAATCTTAAGAAAGTTTGAGGAGACAAAGTTTTATTTTATATGTTCTCCAAACTCAAGTGTGGATGAAATTAATGCTACAAAAAATTTAAACAGTTTATCCTTTCCTTGCCTTAAAAATGCAATCTTTCTCGTGTCTATTTATTTTACACCATCTCAACAGTTTTTCAAAATCTCATCCAGCAAATAGTTTGTTTGCATTGTCTCATTTTCTATTTAACTGGAAACCATTAAAATGATAGAGAGTTTGCCATAAACAAAAGATAAATGTAGGAGAAGAAATAGCTAAAATATTACAAGCAAAGGATCATATATCATCCTTGAGGCCAGTGAAAAGAGGTCTTCAATTGATCTGCTGCAGAATAAAATATAGAACATAGAGTAATACTGTTCTGTCCCTAATTAGCATTCTTGAGATCCCCGCGCTTTGATTGGCCAAAGCGCGGGGCACTCTGATTGGTCAGGCGAGCCGCGCCGATTGGCTCACTAAGAATCTCCCGCGATTGGTCCATTCGAATCGTGGGAGATTCAAAGTGGTGCCATTGGCCGCGGCCACGGCGGCTGAAAGAATAAAAGCCGCGAACCTTTTGCGAAGAGCCAGTTCGGTTCCTACTTTAATAAAAGAGCATGATTTGAAGTCACCGACTCCTGGCATCATTTCGCGGACACAACAATGGCGACGAAGGTGGGATCCAGACCCTGAACCAAACCACGTGTCCGACGGAAGCCAGACGAACCACCACGATGGCAAAAATCGCACCCCCTGCACCCTTCAACCCCGCCACTGAGGACTGGGAATCGTACTCCGACCGATTTCGCATGTTCCTCGAGTGCAGCGACCTGAAGGACGCCACCGGCCCCATGAAGCGCGCCGTCTTCCTGACCCACTGTGGGACCGAGGTATTCAAGATGGCCAAGGCGCTTGCCAAACCCGCCGATGTGACCGCGATGGACTGGGACGTCCTCGAGCCAATACTTCGGTGGCACTACGCTCCCGAGGTGCCCATCCTGATCCGACACAACGAATTTTACTGTCGGGACCAACGGTCGGGTGAGAGCTTCAGCGACTTCGTCGCCGAGCTACGGCGCCTAGGGGGGCTCTGCGAATTCGACAACCTGAACGACGCCCTGCGAGACAGAATCGTGCTCGGTTTGTGGGATCCCGTCCTCCAGAGCCGGCTGATGGCCAAGGGCAACATCAGCCTAGCAGACACCCTCACCGCAGTCGCAGCCACCGAAGCAACCCGAACCTCCGCCGACCGCATGCGCAGACCGAACGCTGGGGACCGCAGCGGAAACAACAACCTTGCGAGGTCGGCCGAGGCCCAACCCAAGACGACCACCCACCAGGGCGACTTCCACTCGGCATCGGGCACTTCCGATGACGAGGAGGACATCCATCGCCTCCAGACAGGAACCGGCGGGGTTGTAAGTCGAGGACCAACTGTGCCGGTTGTGGCGGCGACCACCCCAGGAATGCCGGTTTTTCGAATCGATCTGCCGGCATTGCGACAAGAAGGGACACATCGCCCGTGTCTGCCGCCTAAAAAAGAATCGCAGCCCGGCACGATGGGACCAGAGCGACCGGAGGAGAGAGAGCACACCACCCCGGACCAGAGATCGCCCGTTGGACAACAGATGGGACTGGAACGGACGATCCCTGCGACGCAACGATAACTGGCAAAGAGAGGAGACCCATCAGACAGTCACCATCGGCCACGCCATAACCAATGATGCCTGGAAGGTCTATGTGGAGGTAGGCATTGAGGGCCAGCCGTGCAAAATGGAGGTGGACTCCGGATCCTACCTCTCCATGATAGCATGGCATGAAATAAAGCGCTTGGTGCCTACCATCCAAAGGAGGAACCTAGACAGCCAGAGACTCATCGTAAAGGACTACCAGGGAAACCGCATCCCGGTAGTCGGAACCAAACACTTCAACATCACATATAAAGGGCACACCGAAAGGCTTCCCCTGACAATCGTCGACCGCGACCGCCCAAGCCTACTGGGACTGCAATGGTTCGCCATGCTTGGAATCGCAGTCACGGGAGTCAACCACGTCACCGACGACAGCTGGGAGCAGCAACTGGCCCGGGAATTCCAAGAGGTCTTCGACGGAAACCTAGGCAAGTACCGAGGGCCCCTTATATCATTCAGCCTAGACCCAAACGTCCCCCCAAAATGCCTGAAACCAAGGCGGGTGCCATTCGCACTTAAACTCAAGATAGACGAGCAAATTAACGAGCTCGTCAAGCAAGGGGTCCTACAGCCAATAGACCACGCCCGGTGGGAGACCCCCATCGTCACCCCGATCAAGCCCGATGGGTCGGTGAGGATCTGTGGGGACTATAAGGCCACCCTAAATGGCGCGTTGCAACAAAGCGCCTACCCCATCCCAGTAGTGCAACACCTACTGCACTCACTGGGAGGGGGCAAGGTTTTCGCCAAGCTCGACCTCGCCCAAGCATACCAACAGTTGCCAGTCGACGAGCAAACGGCAGAAGCGCAAACCATAGTCACCCACCGGGGAGCATTTAAATGCAACCGACTCCAATTCGGAGTCAGCGTGGCACCGGGAATATTCCAAAGCCTAATGGAAAGACTATTGCAAGGCATCAACGGGGTGGTACCTTACTTCTATGACGTCCTAGTGTCGGCAACCAACCAAGCCGAACTAGAGGGTCGCCTAAGGGAGGTCCTAACCAAATTCAAAGAGACCGGGCTCAAAGTCAAGAGGGAGAAATGCCAACTATACACGGAACGGGTAGAATTCCTAAGATACCTCCTAGACCGTCACGGCATTCACCCCACAAACCAAAAAATCAAGGCCATCAAAGAAGCCCCCACACCCAAGTCGAAGACAGAACTACAGGCATTCCTGGGGCTATTTAACTTTTACAATGTGTTCCTGCCCCAAAAGGCGACGGTGGCGGAGCCCTTGCATAGGCTCATGGACAAGGCGGTGACCTGGACTTGGGGGAAACACGAGCAAGCCGCCTTCCAAAGAACAAAGGACCTCCTCACTTCGGACGCCGTCCTTATACAGTGTAACGAGACCCTACCTCTGGCTGTCACATGCAACACATCACCTTTCGGCTTCGGCGCTGTCCTCAGCCATACCCTCCCCGACGGAAAAGAAGCGCCCATCGCGTTCTTTTCAAGGACCCTCACCAAACTGGAGCGGAACTATAGCCAGCTGGACAAAGAGGCTCTGGCTATCATTGCCGCCATAAAAAGATTCCACGAGTATCTCTACGGCCGGACATTCACCATCATAACCGACCACAAGCCGCTGCTGGGAATCCTTGCAGGAAACCGGGCCAACTCGAACATTCTGTCTTCCCAAATGACAAGGTGGTCCGAGTTCCTGGCAGCCTACAACTACGAACTCATACACAAACCGGGTAAGACGATCTCCCATGCAGACGCCTTAAGCCGCTCGCCGCTACCGGAACCTGACACCGACCCAGCACCCACGACGACCACCCTCAGCATAGAGACTCTACCCAACTTGCCCATAACCACATCAGACATTGCCCAAGAGACTAATAAAGACAAACGTCTGGTGCGGGTGTTGCATTGAGTAGAGAAAGGGTGGCCGGAAAGGGACAACGACGAGTCCATCAAAACATTCTGAAACCGCCAAACGGAACTCTCGTTATTAAAAGGGTGCATACTATGGGGGGATAGAGTGGTCAGTCCAGAAAAGCTACAAGGGAAGGTTCTGGAACTGCCACACAAGGGGCACCCTGGCATCGTTAGGACTAAAGCCCTGGCCAGAAGTTACGCTTGGTGGCCAGGGATGGACAAACAAATTGAGACCTGGGTAGCAAGGTGCCAACGATGCCAGGAAACTAGGCCAAGCCCACCCACAGCACCCGTCCTAGAGTGGGAAACCCCAAGGGGACCTTGGTCTAGGATTCACAAAGACTTCGCCGGGCCCACAAAAGGACACACCTTCCTTATAACAGTAGACGCTTACTCCAACTGGCTGGAGGTAAGCAACATGAAGACAACAACCACGGAGGCCGTGATCAAGGAACTCTGCAAACTCTTTGCAACGCACGGCCAACCAAACGTCGTCGTTTCCGACAACGGGCCCCAATTCACCTCGCTGGAATTAAAAAAATTCCTAGCATAAAGGGGCATCTGCCACGCGGTGACAGCACCGGCGCACCCAGCGGCGAACGGTAGGGCGGAACGGATGGTGCAATTCACTAAGAAAACCATCCGGAAAATAGACCACGGGGAGATCCAGGAGAAAATAAACAAACTACTCTTCACCCAACACATAACCCCAAATACCACAACGAATAAGAGCCCAGCCGAACTATTAATGGGGAGGAAATTAAGGTCCCCACTCGACAGGTTACACCCCATGTATAACCCGGAGAAGCCCCCAGACTCAAACAGCAAACACCGAACTTTCGCACCAGGCAACCCCGTATACGAAAGAAACCTGACGGGAGACTCACTATGGATACCGGCTGTCATCACACAAATAACAGGCCCACACTCGTACCGGCTACAAACAGCAGACGGACGAGCATGGAAACGCCACATCGACCAATTAAGGTCGAGGACTGCCAACCAAGAGACCACCAATGCACAAACAGGCGAAACCAACCCCCACAACCCAAACCAAGCGGGGAGGGAATACCCAGGGGACCAAAACCAAAGAAGAATAAACCAGCCATACTTACCGGAAAGCAGCCATCACGACCCCTCGCCAGGAAGAGACAGCCAGGCCAGCTCGACCGACCCGGAAAGACCGAGCGGGAGCGGCGAAACCCGCAGCTCAACCAACCCGGGAGGCCCAGGAGGGAACTATGGAGAGTGGCCCAGCCGGACCGACCAGCTGGTTCCCACGACGGCATCAGGAGCAACAGAGATCCCGACCGAACCGGCCGGGATCCAACCTACGACTGAGCTGCGCAGGTCCAGTAGGCTCAGATGGAGCCCCGCCTACCTACGTGACTACGCGACGTAAGGACTGAACCAAGAGGGGAGGGGTGTTTTGTCCCTAATTAGCATTCTTGAGATCCCCGCGCTTTGATTGGCCAAAGCGCGGGGCACTCTGATTGGTCAGGCAAGCCGCACCGATTGGCTCGCTAAGAATCTCTCGCGATTGGTCCATTCGAATCGCGGGAGTTTCAGAGCGGTGCCATTGGCCGCGGCCACCGCGGCTGAAAGAATAAAAGACGCGAACCTTTTGCGAAGAGCCAGTTCGGTTCCTACTTTAATAAAAGAGCATGATTTGAAGTCACTGACTCCTGGCATCATTTCGCGGACACAACAAATACAGTTACTCTAGATCTTCTAGTCGAACCTCCTGCTCAAGCAGTAGACCAAGTATCTACCTATTATACCTATAATAAAAAAAGCAAAGGTATTCATGATTATTTATTATTTGGGTATTCATTGTCTATAACTGCCTATCTCAAGCAGTAGCTGGGGGGCTTACAGTTCTAAAACTATAAAAATAATTGAGACAATTTTTTAAAAAATCAATATAAATATCTAAAAATAAATGCATTCAGCTTCCAAGATAGTTAGCCAATTCATAGTTAAGTGAAGATAAGAACCCTTAACACATTCTGGCCAGTAGTGGGATTCAATTTTTTTTTACTACTGTTTTTGTGGTCATGGCTTGGTGGCCATGGCAGGGGAAGGATACTTCAAAATCCTATTCCCTCCCCACTCCTGGGGGAAGGTTACTGCAAAATCTCCATTCTCTCCCCACCCCACTAACCTACTTTCCAGCTCCAAAGTCCAGTGCAGGGTAACAAAATAAGAGCCAGCTGATCAGCTGGGACTTGAGAGGCAGAGAATAGATGGGGGCGGGGCCAGTCAGAGGTGGTATTTGCCAGTTCTCTGAACTACTCAAAATTTCCACTACCGGTTCCCCAGAACTGGTCAGAACCTGCTGAATACCACCTCTGATTGTGGCTCAGGTACACAGCTAACAGGATTAGGAACATTCTGATCTCTGAGGGGAAAATATTCCACAGAACACTGGCTACTGCAAAAAAGGTCCATCTTCTAATCCCACCCTGCTGGCACTCTTTGATTGATAGAATCTACAGCCTTCCCAATCTGCTGGATTGATAGGAATAGGATGTATAAGGACTCTTGGAAAAAGATCAATTGATCTGATCCTAACTCATATAAATCTTTAAAGGTGACAACCAGCAGCTGGAAACAAACCGGTAGCTAATGAAGCTCATATTTCAGTAGTGTTACATGTACTGTGTATCTGGCATGACTGGCTATCTGCACAGCTGCATTCTGCACCACCTGAAATTTCCAGAGACAAGCTCCTCAGGGGCAAGTCCATGTAAAGTGTATCACAGTATTCTTAATGAGAGTTTACAAGGGTATGGGTAACAATAAGTAGCTCTTCAGGTCCAGAAACTGGTGTACCACCCAACGTCAGTTCTTTTATCCACATGCTTCTTTCCATGTTAAAACATATATTTAATTACAACTAGAATATTTGGCATGGAGTTAAGATAAGTTGTAGTTATTTGGCAGTTAAGATAAGTTGTAAATTCAAGTCACTGTACTATGGAAAGTATGTATATTTACTCTTAAATTATTTTCTGGAACTATCAAAGATGTAGAGAAAGTTCCTTCAACCACACTTTTATTTTTTGTTTACAATAAATATTAGTCCTTCTCTTCTGAAACTTAATTACCCATGAATTATATTTCTAACTCGTAACACATATGATAAAATCATTACTCTGTTTTCCATGCATTTACACTATATGTGGGTGTATATGCTTATGTTTCCCTGTATGTGGGAGAAAGAATATAGAAGTACATGTATGTACATATTAAAATACGATCTGAACTGTCATTTCTGATCATTTATAAACAAGTCTGTGCTTTGGAAAAGCATTGCAGAAAATGGAAATATTTCATAGATAACTGAAAATGTATAGAACATAAAAAAGGCCTTAGGAGTGGCAAAGAAATACAGATTAAAGCTTTAGTACAGTGATACATAAAAGCCAATTGAGAACACAGCTTCAGAAACCTTTGTCATTAATCAAACATATTCACCTTGGTCAAAAATATTTCTGAGTAAATCTGTTTCGTAACCCACTGGTTTTATTTTGAATGGGTTTATTATTGTGCTATTGTTTACACATGCTAGAACTGTAAACTATTTGGAATCAATGTCTAATTTTAGTGACATACAAGCCTGGTAAAATTTAAAAATAAAGAAAGAAGGAGAAGGAGAGGGAGGAAGAGGAGGAAAAGGAGGAGGAGGAGGATTGGCGATAGTTATGGTGGCAGTGAAAAGTAATTCAGGACATTTCGCTGTGATAAGAAAGGATAGCCATTTAAGATACAGAGAACATTTCCAGAGAACATTTCCTTTTATTAAAGACAAAAGAAAGTAGATAACAATCAGACCAAGTTACTAGAGACTGCATTAGTAACACTACAAGTTTTTCTGTAACACAGTATGAAGGCTGTAATATTTCATGATCAAGCATGGTGAGACAATCTGTTATGTTTTTTCTTTTCATTTTTCTCTTCTCATTCATTACCTAAATGTTGTTGTTGTTGTGTAAGTGTATTCCCACTTACACTTGTAGCAATAAATTGACCAGCTGGTAATTAGGTAGTGAGAGAGGCAGGATATTTTTCTTATAAAATTGTAAAGTGAAAATCACCGCCCACCTACTCCCCAATATTGTTTTGAAACATTAAATAAAGATACAAATATCAATTTAGCGTATTAGCTATATTGTTCTGTGATGGTAATCTTTGAATGACTCAGATCATTTCTTGTACAGTATATCAAATGGAGTAGTGAAAGACCACCTCTTCCTATCATTATTGCTATTTGTCTAAACGAATATCACAGTCTAATTGACAAAGTATCAAATCCAATTATTCAAGTCTCGCTGAGGATCTAGAAGTAATGGAGCCATCTCTCCAAAAAAAATATGCTTTTCCAAGTAGGATACTTTCTTGCAAAGTTGGTAGCATTAAGTTCAGTAAGTTTAAACTTTGTAAATATTTGATATTGATATTTGATACTTAATCCGAAAAACTTTTGCAAAGAGTAAAGGCTAATTTTTTACATTATTTCCAGTTGATAATATTTGCAATCCTATCATGGCATTGTTTTATCCTTACTTGTGAGGATATACAGTTTTATTCTTGTGCATAATTGACATTTGATGTTTTTGTAAATAATTCAATTCTAGCTTTCATGATATTAATTTGCAGAGCTTGAGTTTCCATGATTGGTTCTTCAGTTCCCTATTTAAATAGTTTATATTTCAATCACATCCATGATTGATTTACTTATCTTTTAATATCATGCACATATTGGCCACAAAATACTTAGTTTTTCCCAGTATTTGTCCAACTTTGATTTATTTCCTTCTTGTATTCCCATAGTTTTCATTGCCTTTAAAAAATCTCTTACAAATTTCCATAAATATATTTTTGTTTATTTATAGTATAATATGATCTGGCTTGTTCTCTCTCTCTCTCTCTCTCCATGTCAAACACCAGTGAAATCAGAACATCCAAACACTACACATGAATAGCTTGGCTGCTTCTTCTTTGTAGCAGCCCCTCAAATATTGAAATACTGCTAATGTATTTATCCAGGTCATTTCATTCTTATGTATTCACTAAAAATATGGATATTGTGTAATACAGCCTAGATATCAGCTTTTGATTTACTCTTAGTTTTTGGTCATCCATATATAGCAAGTGATTTATTTGAGTGGGTTTGTTTTGTGAATTGCTACCCACAACTGCTTTTATTCAGAATACTCTAGAGTCAAAACATTGTCAACCAAAATAATAATAGATACAATGAATCTCCTTGGAATATGCATTATTTTATTTTTATTTCCCCCAAGGATTTCTCATTTGCCATAAGGTAGGTTTTCCGTGAAGCCATTAACCCATCAACACTTTCAGGAATCATCTAATATTTCTGCTTATACCAAATATTTCCAAGCATTTTCAAAAATTTTATTTTTTACAACAAACTTACAAACAAAACATAAAAACATAAAGCCTCTTTCAATTATATACATACAGTGTGTCAGTTGGTTACAATCTTTGGTGCTATCCTTTTTTTACCATTACTCACAAATTATATAAATTCTCACCTTATCAATCTAGCTTGTGCTTATGTAATATCAATTATTAAACATTCATTTGACTATTTTCCCATCATTTTACATGAGATATTCTAATTTTCATTATGCTTTAATCTTATACATTCATCCAATAGTTATATACTTTATATTGTATTCTATATCAATCTATTAACTTTTTTTTATAACAAACTTTATTAAATTTTTTTTAACACACACAAACAAAACATATGATGTAGTAACATAAAATATCTTTTCTTGAAGAAACAAATAAACCATCTTATTTAAAAAGAAGATAATTCCAAATTATCACACTTCTATATATATATATATATTTATCTTATCTAATCAACTTCATATCTTTTCAAAACTTTATTACTCCCTTTCGTTCTATTTAGTCATATTTCTTCTGTTTTAAAAATATGTACTCATTGAATATATTTTCATTAGTATTCTTCCACATCCTGTCAGACTTAAACAAACATTACACAAAACATAAATCCATAAAACTTATTTTTGGAAGGCGGCTTACCCCGAGTTAACTCTTTTATACAGACATCAATCAAAATTTATACTCACTTAATATACTATCTCATATCTTATTTAACATTCTCTATTTTCCATATATTTTCTCTCCCCTACTCATTCTTTTAATTCTATTTTATTTATTCCATCTCAATTAAATAATTATATTTGCATCTTTGGTCTGTTTTCTTTCAATCACCTACTTATCCTTTCTATCTAATACAATATTTCTCCTGTAAACCGAGATTGAAGTATGACAACTTTTTATCTTCCCCCAAATATCACTTAAAATAATACATATTTTCCATGCTGATTCTGCTCCGTACATTCAAAGTATTACATTTCAAAATAATAAAACAAACAAATAATATTGAGTTTAATAAGTAATAATAAAACTAAAAGCAAGTAAAAAAGAAATATTAAATTTATAATATAGTAAAAACAATGTTTCATAAGAAATTAAATTCTATCATTAATTCTTAAACAATAAAAATACTATTTCATAAGAAATTAAACTCTCTAATTAAATCATAACTTCGCTTTAATACATTTTAAAATCATATAATATTCTAATTTTCTAACTCAACTTCAAATACTAATGTCTACAATGCATTTTCATGTACTTTTGCAGAATCATTTTTTTAAAAAAATTATCTCACCCCTTATCTCTGAAAAAAAACCACATTTTTTTGCATCTTGTTTAAAGCCTTTATGACTTCTCTTTCCTTTCCCCCTTTCTTTCTTCTCCATTCTAACTTTTTGACACCCCCCCCATCTCTCCAATTTCACTCTCTTAATCTTCCCTCTCTGTTGTATTTCTCTTTTCTGTTGCTTTCTGACATCATATCGCTTTTTCATCTCCTTTTTCTTTTTCTTGGTTTCTTTTTTAAGTTCTAAGTTCATCTTTTCCTTGTCCCCCTTCCGCTTTTCTTCCTCCACTAAGTGTGTTTGTCCATTAAAGATGGCTTTTTCTCCTTCATCCCAGCCTTCCTGTAGTATTTCTTGGTAGGTAGAAATCGCCATTCCCAAAAAGCGAAAGATAGATCCAAACGAGCCCTTATCTTCTTTTTTCAGTTTTTGAAATTCCATTTATAGTCCTTCAAAAGATAATGCCATTTTTTCTTTCTTTCTTTTTTAACGCAACCCTAATGTCTTTAGTCCCTTTTTTAAAAAAAACAAAATTTCACAGAGATCTTAAAGTCACAAAGCAAACCAAATCAAAACAAACAGTTTCATTTAGCACTTTCTTCTTTCTATATTTTCACCTCCTGGGGTAGAATTCAAATACACATTTCCAAGATGATCTTCTAAAAGTCTTAATGTTTTTTAATCCTGTTCTTGTAGGCTCAGAGCAACCTCCTTCAGTACAATCTTATAATAAGTCTTTATCTCTTCCCTTCCCCTTGTAAAAAATAAAAAGAATTTTAAGGTGTTTTTTTTTTTAAATCCAATGTCCAGAAATCCTTTATCCCTTGACTTTAAATTTCAAATTGAGTTACCTTCCGTGCCCAAGTAGATTTTCCAGATCTCTGTCTGCTATTTCTATGGGGAGGGAGAGTTAAGAAAAAAAAAATTTTCCCCTTAACAGCTTTAACCGCAGCTTTCCAGTCTTCTTTGGGAAACAATGTATCCTCAGGCAATTCAAACAGTTCAGTTTCCAGGGTAATTAAGAGTTGTTATTGTCTCGGCTCAGCCAAATTTTCACTTCCTCCTGCATCCTCCAGCACAAATCTTACCTGGCTGCAGGCTTCTTTGTGACGGCCATCACTGACCGCTGCTCCATCACCTTGGGAAAAAGGGGTTTTTCCAGCTGGGGAGGGGATCTGCAATACCCCCAAACCCCTGTCCGGATCTCCTCTCTCTTCGGCTGCCTCTATAGGTCAGCCATATCCCCCAGACCCATTTGGATCAGGGGCAACTTGGCAGCAAGCACAGCAGGAATTGCATACAAGCGAATTCCTACTGCTGCCGAAGCCACGCAAAACCGGAAGCCCATCAATCTATTAACTTTTATTGTAAGGCTTACTACTCTATTTCTTTACCATGTCTTTTTATCTAACCATTGATAAAATAAATCCCATATCATATAAAATTGTTTATCCTCTTGTTCTCTAATTTCAAATGTCAATTTACTCATTTCAGCACAGTCTATGATTTTCTTACTAATTTTCTCCTGCATAGGTATTTTTTTCCTTTTTCCAATTCTTAGCAAATACAATAGCCGCTGTTAAAACATTTACAAATACAATAGCCACTGTTAAAACATTTACAATCAAATATTTCAATTCTTTACTATATATTTCAGGTAAAATTCCCAATAAAATATCTCTGGTTTCAAGTCTATATGCTTTTTTGTCATTTTTTCCAACCATGTGTGGATTATAGTCCAATATCTTTTTGCATCTGAGCATGTCCACCACATATGGTAATATGAACCAGGTGTCTGATGACATTTCCAACATTTATCCGATTTATTCTTGAACATCCTGGGAATTCTCGTCGGGGTAAGTGCCACCTGTAAAACATCTTATAAAAATTTTACTTATATGCAGTTGACAATGTCATTTTATAATTTTGAGACCACAATTTTTGCCATTTATCTAAGTCAGTCCCATATCCAAAATTTTTCCCCACACAATCATTGTTTCTTTTACTTGTTCTTCCTCTAATTTAAACTGTAGCAAATGTCCATAAAGTTTTTTGATTACTTTTTCATCAGTAACTGGCAGAATTTTATCTAAATCAGTCAACTTATCATAGATACCTTCTGTTTTAACATCTTTGTCAAATCTAGATTGTATTTGCAAATATGAAAACCAATTCATTTTTACACCTTGTTCTTCCAAAGCTTGCATAGATTTAAGTTCACCCTTTTCATTCAATATCTCACCATATCTGTTTGTTCCTTTTTATACATATATTATTGGATAGGAAAAAACTTCAATAGTAGGTAACCATAGTGGAATTTTTAAATAATATTGCTTTTTTATCTTCTCCCAGTTTAGAAACAATGCTTCTCAAATATAATATCTTCTAAAATACCCCTGCGTTTTAGTTCCCTTATACCAGAGGAAGACATGCCACCCTAACAGCAAGCCATGTCCCAGTGATAATTGTAAATTTTCCCATTTTATCAAGTCTGTCGCAATCTGTTGTTTAAGTTTGAGATAATTATCCTCCTTAAGTGTGCTACATCTTGGTGTTATGTGTATCCCTAAATACTTTACCTTATTTGTGACGTGGATCCCCAAAACTTCCTCCAATTCTTTCTTTTGTCTTACTAACATGTTCTTTGCTAAAATCTTTGTTGTTGTTTTTTTATTTTCAAACCTACTACTTTCCCATACTCTTCTATCTTTTCTATCAGTTTAGGTGCTGACTCCAATGGATCCTCTAATATAAATATGAGGTCATCTGCAAAAGCTTGTAATTTATAATCTTCTTTTTTAATTTTCATTCCTTTTATTTCTTTTTCTTCTCTGATATTCCTATTCAGCACTTCCAGTGTTAACACAAACAACAGAGGCGACAGTTGTCTAGTCCCTTTTCTTTTATCAATAAAGTCTGTTAACTCTCCATTTATCATAACCTTTGCAGTTTGTTTATGATATATCATTTCTATGGCTTGAGTAAATTTTTTACTAAAGCCCATTTGGTCCAATTGTAACAGCATAAAACAATTCACATTATCAAAAGCTTTTTGTGCATCTAAAAACATCAGAGCCATTTGTTTTTCGGGATGTGCCTCATAGTATTCCTCGTAGTATTCCAATGTATCTAAAATTACTCTCATATTATCTTTAATTTGTCTCTTCAGCAGAAATCCATTTTGATCAGGATGAATAAAATTGTTTAAGTATCTTTTCAGTCTTTCTGTCAGAATTGAAGCAAAAAATTTACAATCTGAATTTAATAGTGATATTGGTCTGTAGTTTTTAACTTGCTGTGGGTCTGTGTCCTCCTTCGGTACAAGTGTGATATATGTTCTGACCATGAGGGTATTCTCTTTTTTGTCATAATTTCATTCATAACTTCTAATTAGTGAAGATTTAATGTTTCCTGGAATGTCTTTTAAAATTTCACTGGCAAACCATCCGGACCTGGTGCTTTCCCAATGTTTTGCTTTTTTAAAGCTTCTGTTAATTCCCTCATTGATATGTTACTTTCTAACATTATTTAAATATCTTTGGGTATCTGAGGCAAATTTGCTTCCTGTAAGTATTGTTGAATTCTTTCTTCCTGAACATTCTCTTGATGGTACAGTTTTCCATAATAATCTTGAATATTTTTCTTCTTCTCTGCATTTCCATAGCATACATGTCCTTGTTCATTTATCAATTGATTTATCATTCTCAAGTCGCTTTCCTTTCTCAATTTATATGCTAGGCATCTGCCTGTTTGTTTGCATCTTCAAAATAGTTCTGCTTAGCATTTTTAATTATTTGTGCTATTTCTTCTTTTTCCATTAGCCCCATTTTATGTTTTGTTATGTCCATTTTAACTTTAATGTCCTTTTTTTGTGGAAATTTCTGTAGTTCTTTTTCCAACTTCTTGTAGTCATCTTCCAATATTTTAAAGGTTTTTTGTCTGGTTTATATTTCTTTTCCTTGTATAGTCCATTATCAAGCCTCTTGTATAAGCCTTCATCGTGTCCCAGAGGTTCTGTAATGATGTATCGTCTTTTGTGTTTTCTTTAAAGAAAAAAGTCAATTCTCTCTCAATTTTCTGTTTAAAGTCTTTTTCCTTTAATATAATGTTATTTAAAATCCATCTAGATCTTCTTTTTTGTCCTTTCCATACAAGTGTTATTGGATTGTGATCTGCCCAGGTAATTGCTTCTATTTCAATGTCTTGTATGTTGGAAAGCAATTCTGTTGACATCCATATCATATCTATTCTAGACCATGATGCATGTTTATTTGAATAAAAGGTATATTGTTTATTTTCCGCATTTCTCTCTCTCCGTGCATCTTTTAAGTTGATCTCATCTACCATTCGAAAGAAGAATTTTGGCAATGTCTTTCTAACTTTCTTTGCTGTTTTTTTGTGTTTTATAGTCCAATTTGTCAATTATTATTCCATTAAAATCTCCCAGCAGTCAGATATTAGCATAGTCCAGTTCAATTATTTTCTTATGTATTTTCCTGTAAAAATCTTCTTGATTATCATTTGGAGCATAATTGCTATTAAAAGTATCTTTAGATTATTGTCCCTTATCTCCAGCATCAAAATCCTTCTATTATCCAGTATATATTTGTTCTTCAGGAATTGTATCTCTAATGTATAACACCACTCCTATCTTTTTACACTGTGTCAATGGTGTAAATATTTTCCCTAATTTTTGTTGTTTCAATATATAATCATGTTGTGTTTTAATATGTAGTTCTTCTGGGCAGATTATGTCAAATTTTAATTTCTCTAACTTATGAAATATTTTTCTTTTTTTGATAGCTGAATTAAGTCCATTTATATTAATTGTAATCAGTTTTCTCTCATCCATTTTAGACTTTATAAGAAGGATTTGTTGCTCTGGTAGATCTTGATTCTCGTTGCTCTCTGGGTACACCACCTATGGCTCCTTCTTCTTTTTCAATTATTGCTAGACATTCCTCTTGAAATTCAAATAACGACTCTTCTTTTCTTGTATCTTCCTCCCTTTCTCTGAAATATTCCAGATAGAATAACTCAGTTTTTTCAACTGTAACAATTCTGTGTCTTTGTTCCTGCCAGGTAAACATGAGACTTCGGGTATCAGCCATCTATAATTTATTCCTCTCTTAAGTAACTTTTTGGTCAAAAATAAATATTCTCTTCTTATCTCTCTCACTCTTCTCGGTACCTGATTCAATACCACTATTTCTTTATCTTTGTACTTTAATGTTTTTTCTCTTGCCGCCTGCAGTATTTGTGATTTATTTTCTTAGTAAATCTAATATGAACTTCTCTTGGAAGTTTATTTCTCATTGCATATCTTGTATAAACATGAAAAACCTCATCCATTCCATCCATCATCTTCTCTTTAGTTACCTCTAATGCTTCTGCCAGGATTCTGTCATCACTTCAGCAAGGTTTTCACCCTTTTCTTCTTCTATATTTTGAAATCTAAGATAGAATTCTGATCTATCAATTTTCCATCCCAATGATTGCAGAGATCTGCCCTTGTCTCTTTCCACTTCACTCAATTGGCTATCCATATCTCCAATCTTCTTAGCTCTCTGTACATCTTGTTCTTCAATTTTCTTGATTCTGTCCTGTATTGCATCATCAATTGTTGAATATTTTCAATTTTCTCATGTCTTTTCAGTTCTTTGCTCAATATTCACCATTCTCTTTTCAATATTATATGTTTTTACTTGTATCTTTTGAATTCCTTGCATAATCATCTGCAGTTTCACTTCTTTCTCCTTCTCTAGGAGAAGGAGGTGATGTTGTAACATCACCTATATTGATCGTTGTCCTCCAGATGGTGAGGAGGAAGAAGTTGGGATTGAAGAAGCTGAGGCTGGTATCTTCCTGCTCATCTTGGAGTACTTAATAGAAAAATTGAGAAGAAAAAGCAAAAGCAGCCAACTGCCACTCCAAACAAATAAAGCAAAAAATAAAAATAAAAAAGGGAAGGGAAAAAATCTTCAGGCACTTGAATACCTTAATCCAATTGGTTCAAATTATGTAGGAAAAAAAACAAAAAAAATGGAAAAAAGGATGAAAAAATTTAAAAAAATAGGAAAAAAAATTAAAAAGACAGAGATCTGTATATTCCCCTTGCTAAAAAGGTAGAACAAAGGGAGGAGGGTGAGGGAAAAAAAAACAGTCTTATTCCTGCATCAAAGGACTGAAGTCCAAATATAAAAATCCAACTGGGGGGGGAGTAGAAAAAAAACTGGGGGAAAAGAGAAAATGCAATTCTGTCAGTAAGCAAAGCACTGCCACTATATGTTCGAGGCTCTTTACTAAATCAAAAAACAAAATTTCCAGTTCTCTTTTCAAGGTCACTTCAATCTTCTTTCTTCAATTTCAAATCCAGACTCCAGCTATCAGTAGTTCCACAGAAGAGCACCTGCATAAACAATCTACATGCTCTTCCCACTATCTTTTCAATGAAAAGCAGAGTCCTTGAATATATCAACAAGAAAGAAAGAAAGGAAAACAATGTATCCAAGCCTCCAGGTGGCAGCACTACTTATTTCCCTTATTTCCCTTTCCTTTCTCTTCCCCTCTAATATTAAAACCAGGACAGTGTAATGGAATGCATGGATGATCTTGGCAGAGGAGGAAAAGAGAAGTTGCCTAGGAATCAGTCGTGGAATTCAATTTTTTTTTTACTACCAGTTCTGTGGGCATGGCTTATTTGGTGGGCAAGGTTTGTGGTCATGTCACTGGGTGGGTGTGGCTTAGTGGTCATGTGATTGGGTGGGCATGCTTGGTGGTCATGTGACTGGGTGGGCATGGCCAACTCAATGTCACTCACATCGAGGGGTGCCTCACCTGGCTCCCTCCCCTCCCAGCCTTTCCTTGTCACCCAGCCTCAACTTATCTATAGTTCTGTAAAAATGTTGCTCACCTTTTTTGACTTTATTATCTGCATACTACAGATGTACTTTCATGGGCCACTGAAAGGAGGAAATGGCTCACATGCTTTACTCAAGAGTGTGATAGGCTTTTAAGGGGCTGCCACAAAGAAAGAGGGACAATGTATCTTCCAAAGAAGCAGAATGCAAACAAGAAGCAATGGATGGAAACTGGACAGAGAGAAGTAACCTAAAACTAAAGAGAAACTTCCTGACAGTGAGAACAATTAACCAGTGGAACTGCCTGTCTCCAGAAGTTCTGGGTGCTCAATCATTGGAAGTTTTCAAGAAAAGACTGGACAGCCATTTCTCTGAAACGGTATCGGGTTCACCCCAAGGTCCCTTCTAAGTATTATTCTGACACCTTTCCCAGGATTTCTACTCAGAGTTTGGCATCCTCAGTTTTCTTGCATGAGCTGGGGGTTGGACTAGAAGACCTCCAAGGTCCCTTTCAACTCTTCTGAAACACATGTGTATTTTATGCTCTGGACTATTGATATTGAATGCATGTAAAGCCTGAAAAATATGTGGTAGCCCTAGGCAAAAGAAAGGCAGAAAAATCACTCTAGGTATAGGGACAGTGTAAAACATTAACACATGATAAATAATGGAACAATTAAAAATAACAGCACAAAGTTTTATCTCTCTCTCTCTTCCTATTCTTTCTTTCTTTCTTTCTTTCTTTCTTTCTTTCTTTCTTTCTTTCTTTCTTTCTTTCTTTCTTTCTTTCTTTCTTTCTTTCTTTCTTTCTTTCTTTCTTTCAGCAGCTCCTTTAAATTTCTCCAAGGCTCAAGTGGATTCCCCCACCATCTCTGTCAGACCGCACTCCTTCTCACTCCAGCACTTTAACTCACAAGGGGAAAGCGATACTTGCAGCATCCATGCCTTTCTTCCTTTTCCCCAGGGAGAAAGAGGACTGGGGAACAGAAAGCTAGGAGGGCAATCGCAAGTGAGCGACTGGGCAACCAGGTTGGGGGCGTGGCCAGCTAGGGATTGCCACCGTTTTGGCAACCCTTGCCAAATAACTGCTACCGGTTCACCCGAATAGGTGTGAATCGGTCGAATAGCTCCTCTGCTAGGAATGATCAGACATGAGAATCAGGAGTCCACAGTCAATTAACAGTCAGAGAAAGAAATTTAGGAAAGACCTGTTTTAATTGACCAGACAATTAAAAGTGGTGGCAGGAAGTTAGTACCTTCATACTTGGAAGATTGATGTCAGCCCTTCTGGATAAAAGAGACAGGATAAGCCAGGACCAGTTGAGCAAAATCTACTTTATTGTAAGGCATTAACAGAGTTTGCAGGTAATCCACACATCACATTACAGACAGCTATGAGAGATTAAGCCGAATGTCTTCCTACTCTATGCATTTGTACATAGTAGTTACTCTTTTGTGCCATGTTAATTTTATTCATTCCTTTTGTTCTCTCCGCTTCCCTGAATAAGCATACATTATATTTGCTATAATTACAGTAAACAAGTTGAATGTTATCAACAGGTAAGTTACAGATTTGTAGTTTTCAGGTCAATTCCTTTTTCACTGGCTTTTCTGTACCGTAGACATTCTTCCAAATATCAATGACTTTTTTGCTCTTGTTCTTTATTCTTTGAAGCACCTCACTCAACTTTGTTGCTAGACTGGGATGTAGGCATATCAGATATTTAACCCCAAAGCCAATGCAATCTCAATTTTTTAATATTTTTTGACTTATGTTTGAATCATTTCTGTTGTTATCACAACTTCCTTTATTTGCTTTTCATCAAATTCTTTCCCAACTTTGCTGAATCATTTTATTTGTTTGTTGCATTCTTTATTACTGTTCCACAAATGTTATATGTCAAGAGTCTTGGGGAATTTGCTTTGGCAAGATTTATTGAGGTGAAATTAATCAGGATAGAAGAATTTCAGCAACTCAACTATTTCTTTTTTTGGAACCAAGGTATCCTATAATAATGTAAGTATTTTTTAGATTGTCTCTATGAGCCTTTCAGCAATCTGATGGAGAGTTAGATATTTTCACTGTTTATAGAGTAACAATTTCCTAAATTTGAGACAAAGTATTTTAATTTCAATGCTTATTGAAATTAATGTCATAATCTTCTTTAAAGTTCAGAAAGCTTGAAGTCACCCTTATAGGTTGTCCATTTATGATATATACATCAGCTTACAAAATTCTTGCAGAATGCAAGAAATTGGAACAACTTGCCTCCAGAAGTGGAACAATTTGCTTCCACTGAATGCTCTAACACTGGAAGATTTTAAGAAGATAACTATTTGTCTGAAATAGTATAGGGTTTCCTGCCTAAGCAGGGGGTTGGACTAGAAGACCTCCAATGTCCCTTTCAACTCTGTTATTCTATTCTATTCTATTCTATTCTATTCTATTCTATTCTATTCTATTCTATTCTATTCTAATAGAATACACTTATAATATAATCTATTACATTATACATGTATTCTAATAACACCAATGTATTCTAATGTATTCTAATAACACCAATTTCAGATTTGTTTATTCTTACATTAAGGAATACTTTCAGTTTTTTTTTTTTAAACATAACTGTAAGCAGACTGGCTAGGGGCCTAAACCATAGAGGAATATGTTTATCTAAAATGTTTACCTGTTCTGTTCTGTTCCGTTCCACTCTGCTCCATTCCACTCCACTCCACTTACTCCACTATATTAATTAAAGACCAGTCAATTCAAGCAAAATGATTTGTTCAATGTCTTTTGGCATGGAATTGCATGCAGAATTAGTACTGATTCTGAAAGGAGTCTTCATGAACAGCCTGTATCTGTGTAAAGTACAGGTGAAAATCCTTTTGGTAGAAGAGCTATATGAGTTAATTCCTGGAGATAGGGGTGGTGGTGGAAGAGAACACCATAAAGGCCATTTGTTTCAAATTTCACAATGCAATGCTAATGAAGGCAGATGGTGCTTAAATCAAAATTGACATTTCCATGGATGCCAGCATTAATTATTATCAACGAACATGCTAATTGTCCATCGAGTAGAACACAAGGTTGGCTTTTTAGACAAGGTTTAACTTGCTTCTAATGCAAATTATGAAACAAACAAAAAAGAGAGGAAAGATCATGCTGGTATTATTGCGAATTTTAAAATAACCAATGGAGTGGTAAATAAACATATAACAATATGATATATTGTGATTTGGGTATTAGTCAAGAAGATTGTATTTGTGTATGGAACATTTGTATGCCTCTTCTCATTATTACAAATCTCAGGTGGTACAAACACACCCACAAATACATATAGTTACACATAATGTTACCTCATATATAATGCCCATGTGCTGTTGATGCTGTTATTTGCTACCTCGGGGTCCATTTGCTGGGTAACTGGGATTTAGGTCAAACTTAGAATCCTTCCTGGATGAATTCTTATTTCATTAAAATGAGGAAGTTGAATCTGATTCCTGGTGATTTGTTCTGTTTTGTTTTTTTGGAAACCAAACACTTCCCTCTTCCAGGATAGTTGTTTCTTTGTTTTTACATCCCATGGATTTATTTTGGATATTTCATCTCATCCTGGATAGCTTTTGAATTTTCTGAACATCTTGTTACACCATTTTAAAAACACAAATGTCTTCACCACTTAATCTCTCCACCACTTAAACATCCAAACCTTTCTTTCTATTTGTCAGTAAAGGGACAAAAACTTGTAATATCAGAAAGATATAGTGCAGGAGAATGAGATAAAATGTATAGGCATACAATATAACTTTTACTTAAATCAGGAATGGTGGCAAGGCCTGGAGAAAGGGCCTTGCCACTAAGGGCATGAAAAGATACTGATCACAGGGCACTGTCAAAAACTTCCCTGTCCATTACTGACAACTAGACAATCAGTGATATGCTATAACTCTGGATAATTTCAACTGGGAAAGAGATATAATTTCAACTGTGAAATCCATCATATGTGGAGTGGAATCCAGCCTAACTAAATTAAATACAGATTAAGCTGATAGAATAAGACATCAAGTCACTAACATCCTATGCACAAGCAAATCACCTAAAAGCAACTTGCACAAAGAGGAACTAAAAGCCCTGCAAGCTCTAAGAAATGACAGCAGCATAATCATACTTCCAGCAGATAAAGGTAGTGCCACAGCAGTAATGGATAGAAAAGACTACAAAACAAAATTGATAGACGTACTCCAAGACTCCACATACAAACCCATAAACACGGACCCAACCACATATCTGGAAAAATTAACCAAGAAGAAAATTATAACCAGTCACATGAGCAAAGAGATCCAACAGACGATCATACCCAGAGAAAAATCTTCCAGATGCCCCAAACTATACAGCCTCCCCAAAATATACAAAGAAAGCATGCCTCTCAGACCCATAGTCAGCTCCAGAGGAGCACCACTACAAAACCTAGCCAAATACCTAGCAAAGCAGCTACAGCCCCATGCTGAAGCAGCAGCTTCACATGTACAAAACTCATACCACCTCTTGGAAATGATCAAAGATCTACATGTGGAACAAGAAGTTCTGCTTGTAAGTTTCGGTGTGGTTTCACTATTCACTCAAGTCCCGATAAAAGAAACCCTACAAATCATCAAAAATAAATATCAACCACCCAAACACCTCATAAAACTAGCAGAACATTGCTTAACCAACACATATTTCATATACAAAGGACAAAGATACAAGCAAATTGAAGGAGCCCCTATGGGATCATCACTGTCAGTTGTCATTGCAAACCTGTTCATGGAAGAATTCGAATCCAGAACCCTAGCCAATGCAACCCACAAACACAAACCATGCTTAAGATACATCAATGACACATTTGTTATTTGGCCCCATGGAAAAGAAAACCTAAACAATTTCCTAACACACCTAAACAGCACACACCCCAAAATCAAATTCACCATAGAAATGGAAACAAACAAACAACTATCATTCCTAGATGTACCAATCTACATGGCACACTAGGACACACCATATATCAGAAGAAAACACCCACCAACTGCTATCTCAATGCCCAATTCCACCACCACCCAGCACAGATAAACTCCGTGGCCAAAACACTAATTACTAGAACCAAATGCCTGGCAGACAAGACACACATAAAGACTGAACTATGCACCCTGACTAAAGTACTGATAGCCAATGGCTTCCACAAAATCACTGGCTTGATCCATGAAAACACATTGAAACATAATGAAGACCTAGAGGATGAACAGACCTATGGAACATCTGTCCTGCCCTACATAAGAGGTACTACAGACAAAATCAGTAAGATACTACACAGGCATCACATCAAGACTGCTTTCAAAACAGACAGAAAAATAGCAGCCATCCTACGAAACCCCAAAGATAAAATTGACCTGGAAAACCAAGGCATATATGAAGTCCCCTGTGCATCATGCCCTGCCACATACATCGAACAGACCAATAGAAGAATAAGTACCCTTCTGGATGAATACAAAAATGCAGTAAAAAAGCTGGAACGCACTTCCTCACTAGTCCAACACATGAAAGCCACAGGTCATAGCATCGACTTCAATGGCACCAAAACCCTGGTCACGATTTGGCTACCCCCAAATTTAAAACAGAAATGGCTGTGAAAGTCTGACTTACAGACAAACACTATACAGAAGCCTGATGATGACAGATGAGATTCTGCGGAAACATTTCTATCTATCTATCTATCTATCTATCTATCTATCTATCTATCTATCTGTCTGTCTGTCTGTCTGTCTGTCTGTCTGTCTGTCTGTCTGTCTGTCTGTCTGTCTGTCTGTCTTTGGTTATTCAGGTTTTATCCTGTGTAAAATTGGAAGTATCTAGGCGACGTTTTGATGAAGTCTCATTCATCATCTTCAGGCTTGTGTCTTCGGCTTTGTGTTTCTCGGAGTATACATACACATATATATACACACACACATATATATACAAACAGTAAAGAATGTGAAGTAAAGAGGTTTGCAGCCAATGAGTAAAGAGGTTTGCAGCCAATTTACCCATTATGCTCTCAGAATTTGATGAGAATCTTTCTAATATTTATAATGTGCCAGGATAAGACATTTTAAATAAATAAGCAGGGATGCTGGAATAATTGCAAACTGCTGAGTCCATCTGCCACTGTAGTTTTCAGTTTTAAACATAAATAGGAAATAATGTTTCCTTTTATTTTAGTCTATAACATTTGTATATATATTTGTCTCACAAAGGGAAGCAACATCGGTTAGAGTTTGTTTGTTCTTTTCATTGTTTTGATGGAAGCAGCAAGATCTTGTGGAATGGCATAGTTCATTTCCTCAGATGCATGGAGTCTTATCTTGAGACACCTTAATGAATTATTCACGGAAGTATGATTGCATATGCAGGTGAAACTCGAAAAATTAGAATATCATGCAAAAGTTCATTTATTTCAGTAATGCAACTTAAAAGGTGAAACTAATATATGAGATAGACTCATTACATGCAAAGCAAGATAGTTCAAGCCATGATGTGTTATAATTGAGATGATTATGGCTTGCAACTCATGAAAACCCCAAATCCATAATCTCAGAAAATTAGAATATTGTGAAAATGTTCAATATTCTAGGCTCAAAGTGTCCCACTCTAATCAGCTAATTAAGCCATAACACCTGCAAAGGGTTCCTGAGCCTTTAAATAGTCTCTCAGTCTGGTTCAGTAGGAAACACAATCAAGGGAAAGACTGCTGACCTGACAGTTGTGCAGAAAACCATCATTGACACCCTCCATAAGGAGGGAAAGCCTCAAAAGGTAATTGCAAAAGAAGTTGTCTGTTCCCAAAGTGCTGTATGAAAGCACATTAATAGAAAGTTATGTGGAAGAAAAGGGTGTACAAGCAGCAGGGATGAACGCAGCCTGGAGAGGATTGTCAGAAAAAGGCCATTCAAAATTGTTGGGGACTTTCACAAGGAGTGGACTGAGGCTGGAGTCAGTGCATCAAGAGCCACCACACATAGACGGATCCTGGACATGGGCTTCAAATGTCGTATTTGTTAAGTCTGGAGCATGGGTGCGAATGATGGAGATGAGCCGGTAGAAACAGTGAACTTCAAACTCTTTATTTACATATTGTGACAGCTCAACTCGAGGGCTGCTATAGCCTTCCTTATATAGGCAACTTATTAACTGTCAACCAATAGCAAACCTGGAGCGCTAGCTCCGTTTACCAATAGGAATGGCCTGTTAATGGCCAATCAGATGCTCCTGAATGGACCAATCCGATCCTGCCATTAACAGCCAATCAAAAGTGCAGGGCCAGAACCCTTGCACTTGACTTCAAGCTCAATATACTTCATTGGTATTACTCATTCACAACACCCCTTTCCCCCGGCTTCTGCCCACAGGGCGCGATTACATAGTCCTTAAGGTAGGACGGCTGTTTTGTTGGTCTTTTCGATTTTTGCAAAGTGCCTGGCGGTTGGCTGCACTTCTGCTGAGGTAGATTGTTGTTTATCAGTAGGGGTGCCTCTGGTTCCGAGTTCGCATTCCCGTCGTCACAAATATCACTGGCCACTCCCTGAGGTGAACTCACTCCGGTCTCTGGTTCCTGTTCCTGCGTTTCAGTCCCATTATCAGTTTCTTCAAAAGGTTTCCCTCAAATTGCAATTTGCTTTCCTCTGTATCTCCACCCCCCTCAGTTTGGTCATAAGGGAGTTCGGAAGTGCGTGACGGTAGCCGCGATTGTAGTTGATCTATGTGGCACTTCCAAAGTCTGTTGTCAGGGCACTGAACGAGGTATGATCTTGGGCTGGTTACACGGATTACGATTGCTTCTACCCACAGCAGATCGCCCGATAAGTTTTTAGCGAATACTAAATCGCCTACCTGGAAGGTACGGCATCGGCCACTGGATCCGAGTGGTTTTTCCAATTCGTAGGCTGGGTATAGCCGATTGAGGTGGGAGTGGAGCTTTCGTCCCATTAGCAGCTCGACGGGAGTTTTGTTGGTGACGCTGTGAGGTGTGATGTGTTGTAGGAAAAGGATCCGGTTGATTTTCTTGTCGATGTTGTCGTATTCAATCTTTTGAAGAGTCTTTTTGATGAATTGTACCATGCGTTCAGCCCTACCATTGGCAGCAGGGTGTGCAGGTGAAGTGAGTGCATGTCGGATACTGCGGTCAGCCAGGTACTGCTCAAAAGACAGTGCGGTAAACTGGGGTCCGTTGTCGGATACCAGAACGTCTGGTAATCCGTGGGTTGCAAACAGTCTTTCCAGTCTTTTGATGACCGCGTTGGTGGTCGTGTTGCTCATTCGGTGAATCTTGAGCCAATTCGAGTACGCATCGACAGTTAGCAAAAACGTGTGGCCCTTGGTCGGCCCGGCAAAGTCCAGATGGATGCGGGACCAGGGTCCCCACAGCGTCTCCCATTCAGTTGGGGTTGCCTTTGGTGGAGCGCTGCTTACTTTTTGGCATCTCCTGCAAATTTTAACCCACGATTCGATTTGTCTGTCGATGCCTGCCCACCATGCGTAGCTTCATGCACACGATGCCAGGGTGGCCATCGTGCAAGGTTCTTAGCAGTGCCTGTTGGAGTCGTTCTGGGATAACGACTCTATCGCCCCAGATGACACAGCCCTTCTGCGAGAACAATTCTGTTTGATGACTTTTGAATGGTGCAAAGTCATCTGGTACTTGGTCCAATGGCCATCCGCGTTCCACCCATGTGAGAACTCGTGCTAAGATGGGGTCGCGTTTTATTTCTCTCGTAATGTCACGGGCCGTTAATGGCAGTGTGTGGAGTGTCTCAATCTGCAACGCTGTCATCACTGGTGCAGGATCGTTGATAGTTTCAGGGAGTGGTGTACGGCTCAGCGCGTCGGTGTGGGGAATGGCTTTACTGGGACAATATTGTAGCTGATAATTGTAGGCAGCCAAGAATTCTGACCAGCGGGTCATTCTGGGAGAAAGTATGTAGGGAGTTGGCTTGTCCCCAGCGATGATCCCCAGCAATGGTTTGTGGTCAGTTACAATGGTGAAAACCTGGCCATACACGTACTCATGAAATCTTTTAACAGCTGATACGATCGCCAGGGCTTCTTTATCGATATGGCTGTAATTTCACTCGGTTTTCGAGAGCGTCTTTGAGAAGTAAGCAACAGGGGCTTCGTTACCATTAGGTAACACATGTCTCAAAATGGCGCCCACTCCAAAAGGCGATGCATCACATGTAATGTTTATTGGCAAGGTCTCATTGTATTGCATTAGTACGGCATCCGAAGTCAGTAGTTTTTTCACATTACGGAATGCCTGCTCTTCTTTGTTACCCCATACCCAAATCGATTTTTTATCTAATAGATGATGTAACAGTTCAGCGACAGTCGCCTTGTGCGGCAAGAATACATTATAAAAATTGATGAGGCCTAAGAACGCCTAGAGGTTGGTCTTGTTTTGGGGTCTGGGAGTGTATTTTATTGCTCTCAATTTGCTATCAGTAGGGTGAATACCCTGACTGTCAATTAAATACCCTAAAAATTCAACATGATCGGTACACAGTTTGCACTTCTTTCTTTTGACTTTCAAGCCTGCTTCCTGGAATTTTCGTAATACCAGTCTTAAACGCTCCTGTAAGATTTTTGGAGTGGGGTCGGCAATGGGCACATCATCAAAATAGGGGACAACGCCCTTGATCCCCTGCAATAGTCTCTCCATTAGGCTCTGAAAGATCCCCGGGGCCACACTGACTCCGAATTTAAGCCGTGTACACTTAAAGGCACCTCGGTGTGTTACGATAGTCTGTGCCTGTGCCGTTTTTTCATCAACTGGCAGTTGCTGATAAGCCTGAGCTAAGTCTAGTTTAGCGAAGACTTTTCCGCCCCCCAGGGAACGGATGAGGTGTTGCACTACCGGCACCGGGTATGGGTTCTGTTGCAGGGCATGGTTTAGGGTGGCTCGGTAGTCCCCACAAATTCTAATGGAGCCGTCCGGCTTAATTGGTGTTACAATCGGCGTTTCCCATGGGGAGTGGTCAGTTGGCTTTAACACTCCCTGGGCAATCAACTTATCAAGCTGCTGGTCGGTTTTTGGCTTTAGAGTGAACGGAACTCGACGAGGCTTAAGGCGGATGGGAGCTATCTTTGGATTAAGGCTAAAGGATATCGGGGTCCCCTTGTACTCACCTAGCTTTTCCTCGAAGACGTCCCTGAATTCGTGGGCGAGGTCTTCCTCCCAGTCACTGCCGCTGATTCAGTTAATGCCAGCCACTTCAATGCCGAGTGGTGCGAACCATTGCAGGCCTAACAGACTAGGCCGGTCCTTATCGATCACCATCGGGGTAAGTATGCCGTGCGGTTCATGAATGCAACTGGGACTCGACTAGATCCTGTGACTGAAATTCGATTCCCCTGGTAGTCCTTTAACACAAGCCGTTGGAATTGAAGGTCTTGGCACCAGATCGTGGGGATGAGTTGCTTGAGGGTCTTCCATGACACCAATGAAAGAGACAATCCCGAGTCAACTTCCATTTGGCAAGGCCGATTTTCAATGTTCACGTTGACCCGAATTTTCTTAGCGTCTAGTGAAGAGGCATGGCCAATAGTGAGTGTTTGGTGGGCCTTTTCCCATCTCGCTAGACGATTCATGGGTCGGTTTCTGTAGGAGTGGTTTACTGGTTCTCGCCTTACAGGGCGATTCTCTTTCGATTGGCGGAGATTGGTTCCTTTTGAGGTCTGGCTGGGTCCAAGGAGGCTTTTGCAGACCTGTCCAATGTGGCCTCATTTCCCGCACTTGTGGCAAAGCGCATTGCGGAATTTGCAGTCGGAGCGGTAATGGTTGGCCCCGCAGCCAGCGCACAGTTGCTGGGACTTTGGGCATCATTCCCAATCAGACCGCAGGCGATGGACCTCTTCTTCGTTGCTGTCTGACGAGGAAAAGAGGTCCTCATGGTGGGCCGTCGGTAGCTGCCCTTCTGCGTTAGGTGAAATTTCGCCAGCTAGTCGGTGTGCTGGAGTGTTATTTCGGCATAGCTGGGCAGCCGACTTCTTAGTCGCCTCCGCTGCTGTAGCTTCAGCTATGGCGTCTTTAAGGGCGATGTCGCCCTTTGCCATTATTTTGCTCTGTATGTTTAGAGCGTCTAGCCCGAGGACTACTCGGTCTCTCAAGGCCTCTTCTAGGTCAGTGAAATCGCAAAGGCCTCCCAAGTTCCAGAGGTCTGCAATGAAATCGGCAACGCTTTCTCCTTTCCGCTGGTTTCTTTGATAGAACTCGTGTCGCCTTACGAGCGTTGGAACGGTTGGTGCATAGTGGGCCCTTAGTAGCAGTTCGAGGACGTCCCAGTCCATGGCCTTCGCTTCTGCTGGTTTCGCTAATGCCTTAGCCATTTTGAAAACCGCCGGGCTGCAGTGCATTAGGAATGCCGCCTGTTTCTTCCCGGGTGTGGCATCCTTCAGATTATTTGTTTCCAAAAACATTTGAAAATGATCCATGTAGGACTCCCAGTCCTCTTGAGCTGGATAGAACAGAGCGGGTGGTACTACGCCGCCGGACATGGTTCCGCCATTGTGCGCTTCAGCCATGTGCTTAGTTGGCTCTGATGTCATCCAATCCCATCATCGTTGCCAGTGTTAAGTCTGGAGCATGGGTGCAAATGATGGAGATGAGCCGGTAGAAACAGTGAACTTCAAACTCTTTATTTACATATTGTGACAGCTCAACTTGAGGGCTTCTATAGCCTTCCTTATATAGGCAACTTATTAACTGTTCAACTGCAAACCTGGAGTGCTAGCTCCATTAACCAATAGGAATGGCCTTTTAATGGCCAATCAGATGCTCCTGAACAGACCAATCCAATCCTGCCATTAACAGCCAATCAGAAGTGCAGGGCCAGAACCCTTGCACTTGACTTCAAGTTCAATATACTTTATTGGTATTATTCATTCACAACAGTATTCCTCTTGTCAAGTAGCTCCTGAACAACAAGCAACATCAGAAGCATCTTACCTGGGCTAAAGAAAAACAGAACTGGTCTGTTGCTCAGTGGTCCAATCTCCTCTTTTCTGATGAGAGCAACTTTTGCCATCTCATTTGGAAACCAAGGATCCAGAGTCTTGAGGAAGAATGGAGAGGCACACACTGCAAGATGCTTGAAGATCCAGTGTGAAGTTTCCACAATCTGTGCTGATTCGGGGAGCCATCTCATCTGCTGGTGTTGGTCCACTGTGCTTCATTAAGTCCAGGGTCAACACAACCATCTACCAGGAAATTTTGGAGCACTCCATGCTTCCTTCCGCAGATGAGCTTTATAGGGATGCTGACTTCATTTTCCAGCAGGACCTGGCACCTGCCCCCACTGCCAAAAGCCCCGAAACCTGGTTCAATGACCGTGGGATTACTGTGCTTGATTGGCTAGCAGACTTGCCTGACCTGAACCCCATAGAGAATCTATGGGGCATTGTAAAGAGAAAGATGAGAGACATGAGACCAAACAATGCGGAAGAGCTGAAGGCCACTGTTGAAGCATCCTGGTCTTCCATAACACCTCAGCAGTGTCACAGGCTGATAGCTTCCATGTCGCGCCGCATTGAGGCAGTAATTGCTGCAAAAGTGGCCCAAAACAAGTACTGAGTGCTTATATTTTTCAGAGGTCCGATATTGTTCTATTTACAATCCTTGTTTTATTGATTGCATGTAATATTCTAATTTTCTGAGATAATGGATTTGGCGTTTTCATGAGCTGTAAGCCATAATCATCACAATTATGACACATCACAGCTTGATCTATCTTGTTTTGCATGTAATGAGTCTATGTCATATATTAGTTTCACCTTTTAAGTTGTATTACTGAAATAAATGAACTTTTGCATGATATTCTAATTTTTTGAGTTTCACCTGTATGCTCCATCAGGTTAGTCACACAATTAATGTTGCTGGTTTCTGGGCAAGATGTGTTTAATTTTTACACATCTTAAACTTATATTTTAAATTTTATGTTGTATAATATGCCTTATTTTAATTGTGATGCTTCTATCACAAATAAACAAACATCAGGTAAATACAGTTCATATAAATTATGCACTTGAGATTGGTCATTTTCAAGAATGGTTAGAATGTCTGCACTACACTATCCTGAATTTATGTACACATTTTCACCAAGAAATATTGGGCTAATGACAAAAGACTAATGAAAGACCAGACTTTTTAAAGACAAAAGAAACATTTTATAAGATGTCAACTAGCTCAGATTTTAAGCTACTTCTTTATTTTAAGCTCATGCAAAAAATTGTCTGGAATTAGATCCTATCCACCACAAGCATTTCAACCAGCAAACCAAGCTATATAGAATAATATGATTGAAAGAGATCTTGGAGCTCTCCGATTTCAAGAAGGAGACCATATACCAGGAGAGGTTAACCTTTTCGGCACCAAGCACCAAAATGGGAGCATGCATGGGTTCCAATGCATGCATGCACACCAGCTAGCTGGTATTTGTGTGCGCGGGAGCACTGGAAACTGGAAGAGCAGCTCCCGGCGCAGGCATACACGCCAGCCACCTGGTTTTCTAGTTTCTAATGTGCATGTGTGCACAAAGACCAACTGGCCAGCCGGTTTCTAATGTGCATGCATCCACTGGAACCTGGAAGAGCAACAGGTGACGGCTGGCATGCTTGGAGATATGGCTCTGTGTGCCATGTCTGGAACACATGCCATTGGTTCATCATCACAGCCCTATACTATTTTGGACAAATGGCTTTCATTATCTTTTAAAAAAATCTCTGACAATGGAGCACCTACAAATCTTGAAGACAAACCATTCCACCCATTAATTGTTCTCACTGTCAGGTAATTTCTCCTCAGCTTTTGATTGGATCTCTCTTTAATGAACTTCCACTCTTTACTTCTTGTCCTTCCCTCTGATGCTTTAGACAATAGGTTGACCTTTTTTTCTTTGTGGCAGCCCCTCAAATATTGGAAGACTGATATCATATCACTCCTAGTCCTTCTATTTATTAGATTAGACATACTTATTTTCACATATATCATTATATGTGAGTATATGTCTGTATATATGTGTATATGTGCATGTACATGTACTTTGAGAAGCACAGAGCTGAAGACCAAGCCTGAAGATGATGAATGAGACTTCATCGAAATGTTGCCTAGATACTTCCAATCTTACGCGGGAGAAAACCCGAATAACCAAAGATATATATGTGTGTGTGTGTGTGTGTGTGTGTGTGTATACATGTGATATAATTTTAGATAGATTTATATCACATTGGGAAGATAAGATGATTTTTTTTGTCTCCTCCTCCTCCTCCTCCTCCTCCTCCTCCTCCTCCTCCTCCTCCTTTTTTGGTAATACTACTACATTTGTGGGGAAATTTTTCATGTTATACATTCTTATCCTTGCTGAAGTTTGGAATATGCTTTAATTATGTTTTGTATATTATTTAATAATGTCATGTATATTGTTGAATCAATCGTTGAAGGAAGTTTCAACCCTCCTCACCTGTCCATTTCCTTTCTTTGTATCTCCATAGTTTATACCCACATCATTGCATTTCTCAGCATTCCTTGAGAATAAGTCTTTTAGTACTATAGTTGGGATCAATACATCAATGTCTAGAAGGAATGTCTGTATCAATCTATTTGTAGTACATAAATTGTAATTGCCGCATGCTCTTTCAGAGTCAATGACTTTTGTATGTACTCTTCTATGCAAATTATGTGAAAATCTTCTTCTTCTTCTTCTTCTTCTTCTTCTTCTTCTTCTTCTTCTTCTTCTTCTTCTTCTTCTTCTTCTTCTTCTTCTTCTTCTTCTTCTTCTTCTTCTTCCTCCTCCTCCTCCTCCTCCTCCTCCTCCCTCTTTCTTCTTCCATCTTCTTTAAGTAATCTTTTACTGTAATATAATAAAATCCAACTGTCTTCTGATTTTTTTACACAATTCTTCCAAAAATGCACTGAGTTTTATGTACTTTTCTAACTAAGAAATTGATTATATTTACTGCTGCTCTCTGCATTTCTGTGGAGCCTATTTTGGCAGACTGTTGCATTTTGATCTAGAAGAAATCTTTCATAACCCTGGTGACTGGCAGCTGCAAAGTAATAAGTCACTGGACTGTTACACAGATCTCTACCACTTTTCTTCATTCTATCTACTTGGAGTAAAAAAAAAAATGTAGCAGATAAAAAGTTTGGGTAAGATTTTTTATGTTTGGAAAAGATTGGTGAGATGGAATGTATTTGTTAAAAGTTACAAACATGGTGGACCATCTGGATAAGCTCTTGTCTGAGTACCAAAGCAGCATGAAATCCATTCTTTGAAATTTACCAAGATATCTGTGCATGAAGACATGGAAATGAAATGAAAGCTCCAGGGAATGCTATTCTATTTTCAGTGTGTCACTTGTACTTCCGGGTAACCAGGTGAGGATTTATATCTTACCCCATGTGGCAGGTGTTCTTTTAAGAAGCAGCCACTGCTACTATGACAAGCATTTTATGAAGAAGTAGATAAATGTTGACACAAAATCTAGGGAGAATAAAATATACTGGTTAAGTGATGGGCTACAATAGATACTTTCATGCCTAAGCAGCATTTACAACCACCATAGATAGCCAAATCCCTTCTGTTTGTCATTATAGTTGTTAGGGAAAATTAATCAAATGTAAAAAAACCAAAACAAAAAAACAAAAACAAAAACAAAGCAAAAATGTAATGAACAAGCTTGATTTTTCTCTGAAAGAGCAGCCAATTGCTTCTGGGTATATTAGTGTTTTTTGGTGTTGTGCAGATGTGTGTAATCACTCCTTCTCCCTGTGTGAATAGGAGCCATCTGTTTATTTTCAGAGGATTACAAAATTTAATAAATGCATTTCTGCCAGTAGCAGTTAGAATAAGACCTTTTGCTTCTGACAATATAGGATCCTGACAGAATGTGAGAATTCTCTACAGACCTACAGTTCTCACACTATCAGTCATGGAGTTTCTTTCTTCTGGGATGCCAAGTGAGATGGTGAGATCCAAAACGGCAGCAGCTATGCTCAGAGCAAGCAGACTGTATTATAAATCCCAAGAGGATCAGCAGGAAGGTTGCTAGAATAGAGCAGATGGTGGCACATAAGTAGATGGCCCAAAATCTTATGATTCTAGAAATGAAACTTGATTTGGACCATACTGAAATCATTCTGATCATCATATAGATTTACTCACTGACACTTCTACAAAGATGTCTTCAAATGTCTTATAATCAGCTACACGGGAACTGAATTTGAAGTCAGTCAACAAATATAATATTGCCACTAAAACTAGAAGCACTGTGATTTGAAAAATGTTCTTAAAAAGGCATGTATGTCTTGAAGCTATATAAATATAATTTCTTTTTTATATGAAAAGGTTGAAAAATCGTCAGTAAAATGATGAAGAGGGGGGAGAAGCAATTATCCACTGTTCTGAGAACTGAAATATAATTAAACTAAATCCTTCACTTCCCTATTGAAAAGTGAGGCTGTGTTCAATAGACTTCATTCCAATTAAATAGGTAAAAAAATGGAGTTTGACATGCAACATATAAATAGATAAATATCAGAATGATATTTTATTCACATTTATTCATATTTGCTCTACTGATTTCTATGGCACTTACAGGTGTACAATGGGGTGACAATGAGTTATCTATGTAACTATATGTGGTTTAATTTGATTTATTGGATTGATAGGTAAGGTAAGGAGTCTTTGCAGATTTTATTCCACTAGTTATTGCTTACTATAGGGGGCAGTGCTCATCTCCCTTTCAAGGTTTCTTGTACCTATGCTGTCCAAAGACATTCTGTGGCCACATGGCCAGCATGACATCATAGAATGCTGTTACCATCCCACCAAAGTGGTACCTATTTATCTACTTGCATTTGCATGCTTTCAAACTGCCAGGTTGGCATGGGTGAGAATGGGAGATCACCCCATCACATGGCACTTGAGTCTTGAACCTGAACTGCAGGCCTTCCAATGGAGAAGCCCAGCATCTTAACCACTGAGCCACCACGCAGCCCCCATTGGATTAATAGCCTACTGGTAATTAAAAACAGTTCCTCTTGGCCACATTGATTGATGGCACCATCTCTTGCAAGATGTGAAGATTTATTTTTTTAGAATGATTTGGAAGGAGAGGCTTTACAAAAAAAATTACAAAACAGCCATCCACCCTATTGTACTATATGGCACTGAATACTGGGCAGGACCAAAAGCTATCTCCATGCCATGGAAATGCAAATGCTCTGTTGGATATTGGGCATCTGCCTTCTTGACCACATCACAAATGACACCATTCGACAGCATTTTGGTGTGACACCAATTATAAAGAATATGAGAAAAGGCCGGCTCCACTGGTATGGACATGTCCTGAGAGTAGCACCTTCCACCATGGCCAAGACGGCCTACTAACTAGAAGTCAATGGCTGGTGATCTCACAGGAGTCCAACACAGAGATGCCAAGAGACCATCAACAAAGATATGTAAGCCATGGTCTGCATCCTGGAAATGAAGCTGACTGTGCAATGTGGTGCTCAATGATCCAAAAGAAGAAGAATATTTGCTTTGACTTGCTAGGCCCATACCTAAATGGTATAAAGCACTGATTAAAAATTGGACCAAAGTGACGATTCTTTACAGATGTGTTTGGTGGTGAGAGAATGAGAGACCAACATAATCTGGGAGCAACACAGGAGGAGACTGTAATACATGTGTGAGAGAGTTTTCTCTGACTAAGGTACTATCTTTAAAGGAGCCTTCTCTGCTGAATGCAGGAAAGGCACATACTAAATCATTTCAGGCTTTAAATGTCAGTATCAACACATTTTACCTAGCAAGCAATTGGCAAAAAGTGCAGATCATTCAGTTCCACATCTTTGCACCTGTACTGTAGCAATTAACAGTTCAGCTGATGCACTTTATTCCAGTTTCAACTTCAGGATTTTTCAAGGACCGTTCTGCAGAGAATACATTTAAATAATCATTTGTTGTGATGTTTATGACTGCACTGTTGGGAACTCGACATTACTCTGATTATTGAGATGGCATACATGATAATATATAAATAATAATGCAATGAACACGATGGCATTGAATTGCTTACATAATGCTGACAGGGTTCAATATTGTTTTTTGAGCTGTTTGCTAGAAGCTGCAGATCCTTATTATCTAAATCATATTTATGTAGGATATCTTCAGAGACCATTTTACAGGAGCATTTCTCAGCCAATCTTCATAGATGTTATTCTGTTCTTTAAGGGTTCAAATATTTAAGCTTAAATAATACTTTAAAAACATAAGTAAAAAGGGCCTCCTCTGAAGATAAGATTACAAACACAGTCATTATTAAGGGTATTTAATTCTTAACTATTGTTTTGGGAAGCTGCAGTCTTAAACAGACACCAGAATGGGCCCGTCTAACTTTCTTCGTAATGCATAACATGCAGCAGTTGACAAGTATAATTGGTATGAGACACTGAACAATTATTTTGAAAGTTTGCTTGGTCAACAGGGAAATTGTGGAAAAATATTGCAATTGAATGAATGTTGAAGAACTGGAGAATGGTGAATATTGTAGTAAAATTATTCTTTATTCGGTTTAACTGAGTGTGAACAGCTAGGAGATCCCAGAACATAGGCAAACATTTTCTTTCCTTTAACTGGGATTTAAAATGAATTTAAAATCAATGAAGATAGATGATGGTGCATAGTTAGATAGGTAGTTGGTAGATCATTGATTGAAATAACTGGATGCTACCTTGGAAGTCATCTCATCCAACATCCTCATCCAAGATGCACTATGACAGCAAACCCAACAGATGACCCAACAGATGACTACCCAGGATTTGCGTAGACTTTCCAGCAAAGGTGAGCAAAGGTGAGACAACTAATTTGTGGAATGACTGTTCTATCATTGTACAACTATTTCCAGAAAAATGGTCAAAGATATTTATTCTAATGTTGAACCAAAATCAACTTCCACATAATTACAATCCATTAATTCTTCTTCTCTCTTCTGAAATGACTTTAAATAATATACTAGATATGATATGACCAATTCAGAATAAAGAGGAACCGATAAGTTTAACACCATATTTCTGCTCAAGTAAAAGTGTACAACAATGTTTGTGCTAACTACATTTTTGTTTTGTTTTGCAACTACATTTTCCTGATGTTCATTTTTTGATGCACCAAGACACCTACATTCCTTCTGCATGTATTTCCACCATCCAATATTTGTGCCTTTGATTTTTCCTAAAACTTGGCAATTGTTCATTTTGAAGTTGATCTGACTGTTCCAGATTGTCAAGATCTCCTGACATGTGATACTATCCCTTAAAGTGTTTGCAGCCCTAGCCATCAGTACCATCTGCAAATGTGATGATTATTTTGTTGACATCTCACCCAACTCACATTTCTCAATGCATATTTTACTTCTTTCAATAAATAATGTCACTCCTTTCCCCACTTTGTTGGCCTATTATTATTGTTGAATGCTTCAATCCTTATGTTCTGCTCATTAATTTCATCCTGTTAGTTTCAATAATGCCTCATAAACTATATTTATCCTCCTGCATAGGAACCTTGGTGGCAAACTCTAAAAAGCTACACACAACAGGCACAGTATAAATAACACACACAGAACCAGCCCAAAGCACACAGAAAAGTTAGGCTGTTGGTTTGAGCTTGGCAATTTGGTTGCAAAAGTTTCATCACCATTCGAGGAGACATCATTCAATGCATTTTGAAGTGTGCTCATCTGTCAGATAACATATCTTTAAATACCTTTTTATGAGATGCAAATTAGTCTGGATGTTGTTTGTTCAGATATTTCTGAGTCATATTCTGATTTCAGAAGACAAAACTTCTGGTCCTGATGATTCAGGACCCAGATTGGATTCAGCAGCAATATCCTGGGACACATATATTCACTGTCATGTGTCAGGCAATCTCTGCCCACAGCTTGGAATTTGATCCTGATGGGGCTCAAGATTGATTTAACCTTTCATCCTTCTAAGGTTGGTAAAATAAGAACTCAGATTATTGGGGCAATATGCAAATAATGCTTATGTTGTAAACTTCCCAGAGGATGCTGTAAAGTGCTATGGGATACTTTATATGGGTGTATACAGTAAATGTAAATGCTATTGCTATTAAGACTTTTGTTTGTTTGTTTTCATCTGTTTGTACTCAATATAATAATGTGGGAAAATGCATTTGTGTACAACTCCTGAATACTCCAATCAAGGAACTTGTTTTATTCCTTCTTGCATATATGCAAGAAGGAATAAAACAAGTTCCTTGATTAATAGGTGTCCTAGGTCCCCTTCTTGATATCACACTATTTTCTAAATTATTTTCTCCTTACCCCATAGGATTCAGTTTACAGTTCCTTGCCTTGGATCAGTAGAACACTTTTTAAATACATTTTTTCCAAATTCTCATGAGGATCCAACTCTCATTAGAAGTTTCTCATCATGGAAACACTATCAAATAATCCAAACCTTTCCTGTTGGCACCATTTGCAAAATAAATTCTTTGCTTTCATTATTCTCTTTCTTTCTAGACTGCCTCTTTCAGCGGGAAAAATTAAAGGAAACTGTCAGGGTTCCAACAAATCCACCCTCATTTAAATCATAAGTCTCCAGCCGCATCTCTTAGAGAGAAAAAGTGGTTTATTGGAAGTGGCCATGTTGGCGTTAGCTGGATGCAGCCAACACTAAAATACATCATTCATTTCCCCTTTGACCCTGGTCTTCCCTCCACCCCCTGGATGTATATTCTCCAATGAGACACATCCATAGCCAAGAGTCATCAATCATGCTCTCCAATAATATTCTTGTTCATTGACAACTTTGGGCTTCCAGGGAGATTATCTAGGCACTTGAGGAATACATTGTTTTCCCCCACTCCCTTTCTGCTGACAGCTAAAAAGACCAAAGGAGTATCTGTTTAGTTGACAGAAACATTATCAGTGCCTCCACTTTCTCAACTCTTTTGCCCATTATTTTAATATTTCCTGCAATATTTTCAAGCTTACATTTGATTTGTGTCACTTGTCCCTATGTGGATCAATAAGAAGGAATATTTTTAGTCAACTTAAAGAGACTTGAGAATTTTTTTTAACAAATTTTATTCAGTTTTTCACATAAAAAACAAAAATCTCTTTTTAGTGGACAACATATTTCTGGGTCATCACCTTTACATACAAATATGACAGCAATTATACATTCATATATGCATACTTAATTATATTATTACCTTTTCCATTCTAAATTTTCAGTAAGGAGAGAAACAAACACATTAATTCTAGCCTCTTTAATTAATCTTAATCGAAACATCTTTTTGTTTCATTTCAATTATTTCAAATATAATCCTTTAATATTTATTTTAAAAATAAAGATAAACAATATGAGTTTGCCTAATAATAATAATAATAATGATAATAATAAAAAAGATACCAATGTTTCTCCTTGCTTTTAATAGTCTATGTTAACTTATTAATTTAGTTGGTTCTTTAGTCTGTCATATTCCCTTTCCATTACACATTCTTTTTATAAATTCTAGATTAATACAAATTTTAACACTAAAAAACAAAAAACAAATATAGGTTTCCCCCCTTTTACTGTTTTGAGTGTGACACCTCAATTATTAAAATGTACCTTTATTCCCCCATCTTAATTCCCAATAAACTATTATTTTTAAGAAGTTACAATAATAATCATTACATCTTTTCATTTGGATTGCGCAGCATATTTTCCCTGCTTGATTTTTAATAAGCTATCAATATCTATATTATCCTATTTTCTAAATATTTTTAATTGTAGAAATATTCTTATTATCCCTTGTCACCCTGCAGAATCCCCTTTTTAATTCATCTCTGAAAAAACAATTTTTCAACATTTTACTTTTCCCGTATTTCTTTATTTCATGCACCTGTTTCTTATTGCTTCTCCTCCTCCTCTTTTCCCCATATCTTTTCTCATGGGTCTTTCTGCCTTTCCTGACTTCATAGGTATTCCCCCTTTTGATTGCCTTCTTAAATTTCAACTTTTTAACCTTCCTTCTTTCCCCACTTCTTTGTAGTGTCCTTTGTGTTAATTTTCTATTTAAAATGTCTTGAGAATTGAGAATTTTTTTCCTTCGCATCTTAAATGTATACCTAGGAAAACAGCATCCTTTTCTTTAATAGGTTTTCTGGCTGACACATTCAGCCTCTCTCAGTATGGAGTGTCTGATCATCATCCCATGTTGTTTCCTTCTCTTCAGGGAAGTGACAAGAGATCTTCCCATTACAAACCCTCTAGACCTCAGTACCTCAGGCTTGTGACAGATGCTTTTCTTTCAAGGTTTCAAAAGTATCAAGAGTGGGGCCTAGAAAAGTATTCTGAAGTTGCAGATGCTCATGATCAGCTTGGGTAATTGTCATATTCCTCCATCTCTCCATCTCTTCCACTTTGTTTTCTTCCATCTCCTGGAAAACTTTTTGTGCTGTTGTAACTATGCAGGAACTTTCTGATCCCAATTAAAGAAATCCCAATGAGGTGGTGTGTATAATGATTGCCATGTTGGTAACAGAGAGTTTTGCCTCTAGACCCTTCAACTTCTCTTTGCAATTGAGAGCAGTTGACCTGCACTTGTTGTATATACAGTATGGAAAGAAAACCTTGCAGTGATCAGCATGAGCCATCTCCTGGATTTATTTTCTGACCTGGAACATTAACCTAGCCTCTAGAGTTCTGGGTCACAGTTTGTTTTCAATTAGCACCTAAGGTTTAGTGAATAATGGGCAAAGGTTGTGTGATGGGGGTAATTTGTAGCTGAGTGGGGGAGTACTTTATAGCTGAGGGAGTGGGACAGCTATTAGCATAAATGGAGGAGGACAAAGAACAGATAATATGAAAGAAATAAGTACAGCCCAGCAGCCGAACCACTCCTTCTGAGAGCTGCAGTCAACCCAAACACTATACAAAGCTCACTCTTCAGCAGCTGTTCAGAGCAGCAGTTCAAAGCACCAAAATCTGACTAATTTGAAGGTGGCTAAATGGGGGCTAAAGACTTTGTTAAAAGACAGCAGCAAAGAGCTTCTTAGGACCAGGGGTTCCTAAGAATAAAAAGATTTATTCAGAACTTAGATGCAGACATAAACTGTCAGGACTCTGACAACCCCCCCCCCCCCCTTCAAATCATAAGTCTCTAGCCGCATCTCTCAGAGTAAAAAAGATTGATTTATTAGGAGTTGACATGTCGATGTTTTCCAGTTGCAGCTGACTCTGACACATCATTCATTTCACCCTTGACCCTGGTCTTCCCCCCATCCCCTAGATGTATGTTCTCCAATGAGACACATCCATAACCAAGAGTCATCAATCATGATCTCCAGTGATAATTTTATGTGCCAGAAGTTTCGGTTGCCAAAGTGATTATCTGAAGCATTTGAGGAATGCACTACTTTCCCCCACTCCCTTTCTGCTGGCAACTAAAAAGACCAAAGAAGTATTTTTTAGTTGACATAAACATAGGTAGAGATAGAATAGATAGATAAATAGATAGATAGATAGATAGAGAGATAGATAGAGAGATAGATAGATAGATAGATGTGATAGAGTTGATAATATAGTAAGTGTTGAGTTCGAAGTTGGAATAATTTTGTTTCTTATATGTTTTGTGTGAAAAAAGATTTCGAGACAGCATGGGGAAGAAAATAATCTGTTTCTTGGTGGTTTGTAATATTTCTCAAAAAGAACCCAACACAGAGAAGAAAACAAACATGGCACATTCTTTGTATGTTACAAGAACAGTTCCATTTCTGTCTTTCTGCCACTGAAAATCAAATAAGAACCACACACACACACAAAAAAAATGCTTCCCATGCCATGTACTTCTTTGCTTATTCTCTTGGGAGCTGGCTTCATTATGTATCCACAGAAGTTGCCTCAAGTAGGTCGGCAATGTTCAATGCTGCTTTCACACCCAATGGGAAATCAGTAACACTCAGGAAACAGCCAGGAACAGCAATTTGTCAGTATTCTTTCTATCTCCTTGACTCTTCCACTCCATTCTTCTTCCTGTATCTCCTCAGGTGAACCTCTGCCATGTGTTTATCTATAGTATATTGCTGTCACAAACCTCAGGTATAATTGGGTTTAAGCTGGGTAATGCTATAAACAACCTGCAACATAGACATTTTAAATTTGTGACTGAGTTTTAAAGTCAGGCAAATATGACTTTTTTATCTAATAGTCAAAAACATCTTTTGTTCCTCTTGTAACAGAGTTTAGGATGCCATGGTTGAACATGCTCCACTGAAGATTTGAATTTATTTATGAAACATGTAACATCATTTTCCATTGTCCATATCTGTGGATGTAAAATTCTCCATCCTTTAAGGACATTACTCAGAATTCTGGGAGTTGAAGTACACACATTTGGAATGTGCCAAGATTGAGAGAGAAGTGATATATTACAGGGATTGATTCATGCTACTAAACAGACCTAAAATAATTTACTCTTTGGCCAAAATAAGTGATTAATAAGGCCAGTTATCCCATTGCATAAAATACTCTTGTCTCCTTTTTTTAAAAAAAAATCATCCTCAATCTTGATTCCTACATGAAGAATAAAGTGTTCTCTCTCTCTCTCTCTCTCCCTCTCTCTCTCCCTCTCTCTCTCTCTGTGTGTGTGTGTCTGTGTCTGTGTTTCTGTCTCTCCTTCTCTCTGTCTCTGCCTTTCTGTTTGTCTGTCTGTCTCTCTCTGTTTCTCTGTATCTATCTATCTATCTATCTATCTATCTATCTATCTATCTATCTATCTATCTATCTATCTATCTATCTAGATATCTCCTCTTACCAAGAGATTGTAAACTAAGAATTAAGTGAATTACAAAAATAATGCAATTCAGTTTTTGTTTTGATTTTATGAAGAAATAAATCTTTCACATAATCACAAAATGGTTTTGGTCTAAATTACTCTGAGCAAGCACACTTTAAAAACAGCTCACACAACACTATACATTTTATTGCAAAGGCCACTTGTACACATGGAAATGTGGATTCTATGACAGCAGAAAAAATAAGGAAAATAGAAGAGGAAAAGGGTGGGTATTAGTTTATATTTAAGTTAGTAATAATTTAAAGAAACTGAAGGATCAAGAGCAACAATTCATAAAATGGAAGAAATGGTTTCCATTATATGTCTCCTCAGATTTCTGGTCATCTACCAAGTAATTAATCTGCTACCCAATATCTGATTTTCTATGGTGTTGGTGCTTTAATTGCCAGAATACTTCTTTTCTCTATAGTGAATTGTTCTTCATATATCATGGGGAACAGATGCTCAAGACAATTTCAGATTTGTCTTCTTTAGTAGCAGACTTAGAAGATGACCTTGATGATTCAAGAGTAACACAATACAGAGAAAAAAAAAATTATATCCACAGAATTCTTTGGAAATTCAAGTTATAGCAAGGAACCATAGCTTTATATTTAGTTATTGTAAAGTGTAAAATAAAAGTTTTATAGGTTTAAATTTTTGTATAGTGTATAATATATATAATAATATTTGTATAATTATAGGGAAGACTTTGCAAGATCTTCCTCCAGATCTACACCCTTTAATTATCACATTCTTATAATTTTCATTTTTACAGTTACTTTTTTTCTTGATTGCGCTGTCTCTGGAATTGTCACATCTATAAACATGTTTTTTTTTTCTTTGCTGTGATTGTTGCATGGTGTGTTGTGTTCTAGAGAGTGACCAGGTTATATGCAAAAATTCAGTGAAACTTATCATTATTGTTTTTAATAACTTTTTCAATTTTGCAATCCTGCCACTTTTGGAAATCCCAAAATTGCATTATTATCTTTCTTTTTTTTACAAAGCTGCCAATAAATGAATCAGTGCCACAAAAATGAAATTCTCAGTCTCATTTGACAGATATATTGAAATGAGAAGAGTTAGATTTCTGAATCATAGAAACTGGACAGCACCTTATTTTTCAATAAATAAACAAGGAAAAGCATTCCCCCCCCAACTTTTTTGGGGGTGAAAATTGTGCCTCATGATAAAGGGAACTTTGTGCTGTTGCATGCATATACAAAATGACTTGCACAATGCTGCTTTCATCATTTTGTCAAAAACAAAGACTTCCTGTGCATGTTCCTGAATGTAAAAGCATTAGATCCTGTGGACACTTCTGAATGTGATGTACAACCATTAAATTGCTTATTCATCTGAAAAATAGTAAGAAAAGATCATAGCATTATCTGAGTCTGTTTCTCTGTCCTTTTTGGACAACATCAACTTTCCAAATCCATCAAGACATAAGCTATTTCCTCCATTCTTTCCTCCAGGTGATTTAATGAAATCCCTTCTTTCATGTATCTTCTGATAGGGTCCAAAGAAAAAAGAGCAAATGATATCATTTTTAAGAAGATAGAAGAGTTAAGGAATAAAATGGCTACATACAAATTATTTTCTCTTCAGTTTCCTTTTGTCTTTGGACCAGAAGTTAAAGAATTGGGAAGCTGAAATAGCAATAGCACTTAGACTTATATACCACTTCACAATGCTTTACAGCCCTCTCCAAGTGGTTTAGAAATAGAAATTAGCCTTCTTCTTTTTCTCCTGCATATCTTCCTCTTCTCTTACGTATCTTTTCTCCTACATATCTTCCTCTTCTGTTATAAAACTTCAAAGAGAAAATAAAAAAAAATCTATCTCCATTCTTGACTTAATTTATAATTCAACTATAGTCTGTCTGTTTAAGGACGATTTTAAGAAGAGATTGGACAGCCATTTGTCTCAATGCAGGGGGTGTCCAGCTTGAGCAGTGGGTTGGATCAGAAGACCTTCCTAACTATTCTATTCTGTTCCATTCCATTCGGTTCCATTCGGTTCCGTTCCATTCCATTCGGTTCCATTCCATTTCATTCTAAATAGTTAAGAACCTGACTTTTGTGTGTGTACATTCCATAATATCAAAACCATATGTATCAAGAAACTAGCTTGTTTTTAATAAAACCATAATCCTGATATCACAGCAGTGGAGAAAAAAAACTTATCAAGACAAAAAATAAGCTGTATTGTTTCTTCATAAATGAATCAGTCACCTGTCATGGTTCACAATTCTTCAGGGAAATGAAAAAACTGCAGTGCGGTATCTGCTATCCTGCATCAGATGGGCGGCTCATGATAGGGAGCGAAGGGAAGAGAAACGACAGGAGGCGAAGTTCCTCAGGATGAGCGCGCCCCGAATGTCTTGGCACATGCTCTTTTATTGTGCTTTTTTACAAGAAAATGATATAATCAAAGCTCAAGTTAAACAGGATAATTCCATCAGGATGTGCATGTTTACAAAGCTGCATACCAGACAGATCATTTACAATGTGGATAAGCTTATTAACAACCGTCTAGCTCCTTGTCCCTTGTACGTGCCTTGCAAAGGTCACTGAAGAGACAGAAGTTAATGATTACACATGAATGATACATAGTTGCAATGATACATAGTTACAACATCTCCTCTGTTTTTATTATTTATGACGAGTCTTCTTCCTCGTCCGAGAAGACAGGAACCATTTTTATGGAATGTTCGCCGTCCCCGTCATCTGGGCAAGAGTGCGACCCATCAGCGTCAGGGTTGTCCAAGGAGCGGTAACTCAGCAATGACATTTTTTCGTCCGGTGTTGAGGATATAACATGAGCTTGCAATAGCACATTAACATCAGCAATTATGGAGGATAATTGATATTTTTAAAAATTTGCAATATTCTATTAAAACAACAAGGTCCTATAATACATATCAATATAATGATTATTAATGATCCTGCCAATGCAGTTAAAAAGGTTGTAAACCATGGCGAAATAGAAAACAAGCCCCCCTGCTATCGGCATAAAAACAACATTCTTCTTTAAGCATAGCACACAATCCCCCTTGTTTTAAAAAATAACAGATCTAAATCTTTATGATTTTGCAAAAGGGGGTATTCCATGGGTACCTGTAGGGATATAAAATCATCAGAGTTATACACACAAGCCATACTTGAATGCAAAATGATTTGGATTTAACAATTTCATCCCCGTGGATACATGCCGTGAGACCGGTGGAACAAGTCCAAACAAAATTATTGCCAGGGATAAAATACATTCCTTTCAGGCGTGATGTTAAAGTTCCTCCTGAAGTGGTGTAGATTGCAGAATATCCCCTGGTTGTGTGGGTGCGTCTGCCACATCGAATTGAAGTGGTGGGTAGAAGTCTTCTATGCGAGAAAAATTGGTTGTAGAACTTAAACGAACTCCTTGAAAGTCAGTTATAGTCCAAGCAATATTATATCTTCTATGAGGCTTCTGCGGATCATCATGGACAGTTCTTTTGAAGCGTCGTTTGTTGACAGGATCAGAGTTCGGGTATATAAAAACATCACAAGCAGGAGAGAGGGCTATGAACAAGTTAGTTGTAGAACATTTGCGAAATGAGGAGGGAATGCAATTAGTAGAAAAAGGATAATAATTACAATAATGACAATAAAGATTAATTTGGTAATTCATCAAGGATGTTAGTTGGGGTGGGGGAACCCATAATACAATAGAAGGACATCTAGGTCCCCCTATGTTTAGATTGAATAGAGGAAAAGATTTTAAGGTTCCTTTCCATAGGAAGAGTAAAGAAGGAACAAAAGAGCGAGTGGTAGAGTGTTCTTTAAACAAAACAGAAGTGACAGAGTGAAAACTATGGGTAGCATTTTCATGACGTACCCACATGGACCAAGTATAATAGCCTTCTGTTAATGAAATGGTTTTAACACGAATAGTCTTTTGACAGGAAGCATAGGTTTTGTTGAAGTAAGGTAGAAATTGCAAAGAAGATATAGGCAAGAATATCAGGAAGAGTTTTAAGATACAGATGTAGTGGAGGAATTCCCATGATAGGGTCAAACCGCCCTACCAGGGATCCAGCAAGTGGTTTTGTCTGGTAGTAAGATTGCAGCGTAGCCTCGTCCCCAAGTGAGAAGCTCAGCGGGACCCTGCCAGGCGGGATCTGGCAATCTGCAATAATATACCAGAGATCTGTTAGGCGGGGGTGAGGGGGAGGAAAAATGACGTGAAGCAGCAGAAGTGGGAGGAATGCCAGTCAGATTAAGAAAGTTTAAAGTGTAAAGACAAATGTTAAGAGAATTTTGCAATGCTGGGAGGTTTGGGGGGTTTTCCCGCAACGAATATCGATTAAGAGCATGTTTCAGAGATAAGTTCGCTCGTTCCACAATAGCCTGCCCCTGGCTGTTGTAGGGAATCCCAAACTTGTGGGTTACATCCCATCTGTTACAGAAGTCCTGGAACGCAGAACTTGTATAGGCAGGTCCGTTGTCAGTTTTGATTTCTTTTGGACGTCCCAGTGAGGCAAAGGTATGAATTGAATGATTGATGACATGTTTTACAGTTTCTCCCCTTTGAGGAGTAGCCAGAATAAACCCTGAATATGTATCGATGGAAACGTGCAAATATTTCCAAGGGGCAAAAGGTGGATACTGAGTTACATCCATTTGCCAAATTTCACAAGCTTTTAATCCTCTAGGATTTACTCCTATTGGAATGGAATGTCCTTGCTTACTACATGTGGGGCATTGTTGAATAATGGCAGCAGCTTCTGCCCGAGTTAGGGAAAATTGTTTTTGTAGGGCTTTCTTATTTTGGTGAAAATAATCATGGCTTTTACAACCCCTCCCCACCTCGGGAGGGTGGTGGAGGACACGGGGGCTCTACATTTGTGGAAGTGGATTGAATGGAGGGAGGCTCCCGTAATGACTTATGACCATCAGGAGTGGAGGGTTGAAGGACAGAAAAGTTATCATAACTTGGCGGGGGAGATTCAAACACACTCCCTGCTTCTATTTTATAATGGACCATTAAAGCCTCCATAATTTTCCTCCAAGTGACCAAAATGGCAATAGGTGCACGAGGAGGACTATGGAGATGTTCACCAATTTTTTGCCAAGTGGAAATTTTTAAGGACCCTTCCTCTGAATAATTGGGACAATGTTGCCACACATAAGCCAATAATGTAGCAATAGGTTTCATTTTTACAGGCGAGCCCTTTAATTTAGCAGAATATTTAGAAGAAGAAGCGACTAACTCCCTCAATTCCTTCAGATGCTGCGTCCGTTGTTGAGAAAAGTTTCCACCCATACTTACGAAAGTCGAGACCGTGTTTCAGATCCGATGATGTGCAATTCGCTTCAGGCCTGGCGATGCACAGCTCCCATTGAGCGGATAAGATATGGGCGCGTCGCAACATATCCCCCTTAGGGAATCATGTCGGGGTCACCAGAATGCGGTATCTGCTATCCCGCATCAGATGGGCGGCTCATGATAGGGAGCGAAGGGAAGAGAAACGACAGGAGGCGAAGTTCCTCGGGATGAGCGCGCCCCGAATGTCTTGGCACACGCTCTTTTATTGTGCTTTTTTACAAGAAATGATTTAATCAAAGCTCAAGTTAAACAGGATAATTCCATCAGGATGTGCATGTTTACAAAGCTGCATACCAGACAGATCATTTACAATGTGGATAAGCTTGTTAACAACCGTCTAGCTCCTTGTCCCTTGTACGTGCCTTGCAAAGGTCACTGAAGAGACAGAAGTTAATGATTACACATGAATGATACATAGTTGCAATGATACATAGTTACAACACTGCAGGCCGACCAGAATCTGGTCAGTTTAAGTAGGATCATTTTTGCATGATTTATTATCAGAAAGTATTCTCATTCTGCAGCAAGTTTCCTGTGCTGAAGAATTTATTCTTCTGATTCCATCAAGGGGTCACTATGATGTAGACCTCAATGAAATTCATGAAATGAATTGGGGGGTGGGGGGAGAAAGAAAAAGAAAAAGTATTCCCTAGCTTATTCATGTATATAGCAATTAAACTGTATATGAGAGCAGACAAAATGCAGGACTATTTCATAATTTCATAACAAGTTTAAATGGGACCATAGACAAAAAGCTCTTGCTGTATGACTCAAAGAATGAGACGTTTTATGAAGAATGATCAGATATAAACTTTAGAAGAACTGCGGTGTTTTCCCTACATTAAAAGCCTGAGTCACAAGTTTTGCTCAAAAGAAGCTAAGCAGCTGCCTTAGAGGAAGCCTGTAGCATCAAGGCACTGGCAAAGTCACCATGTCCAGGTGGGCACTTGTAAAAAATTAAGCTGTACAAGAAGAGAGTTGCACACAATACTTTAAAAAAAACATCAACAACCAATGCTTGCATTGGACCTGCAATTAAAATTGGAAATAAGAGAATTACTTTAGAGCCAATTGTTTACAGCAGACATTTAATTAGCATTTCACTGCAGAAAGTTCTCTGAGGAGATAGGAAACATGGAAAAAATTATGAAACCATTGAACAAAGTCTGAATTACAGCAGAACATGGCCTATAACAATGTACCTCTTGCCCTGTCTTAGGAAAAAATATTCCCACTGCTAATAGTCAAATCTAGTCAATGACCTGATAAATATTTAAATTACACAAATCTGAAACAAAACTCAGGGAAAGCAAACCAGTGATGGGAATTCAGACTCAGCAGGAGGAAGGAGTAACCAATGTTCAATCACCAGGAATAAAATGAAAAAAAAAAAAAAGCCATTTTATTAAATAATTTTATACCATCTTATTTTCGGAGTGACTGACACACACTAAAGTCACAATGTAATTTTTGAACAATATATATATGTACAATCCAATGAACACAATTGCTAGAATACATAATGAATGAATGAATTATTTATTGGCCAAGTATGATTAGACACACACAAAAAAATGTCGGTGCATATACTCTCAGTGTACATTAAAAGAAAAGATACATTCATCAAGAATCATAAGATATAACACTTAATAGGGTACAAATAGGCAATCAGATAATACTAGGAAACAGTCAATATAAATCGTAAGGATAGAAGCAACAAAGTTACAGTCATACAGTCACAAGTGGGAGGGGATGGTGATAGGAGCAATGAGAAGATTAATAGTAATAGGCTTGGTAAATAGTTGGACAGTGTTGTGGGAATTATTTGTTTAGCAGAGTGATGGCATTTGGGAAAAAAAGTTCTTGTGTCCAGTTGTTTTGGTGTGCAGTGCTCTATAGTGTTATTTTAAGGGTAGGAGTTGAAACAGTTTATGACCAGGATGTGAGGGATCTATAAATATTTTTGTAAATAAAGCAAACTTTAAAAAAACAAAAACAAAATCCAGAATAATCACCAGCAACACATAAATGTAAGATTAATACAGATTGGAAAAATCTTAAAATAGTAGATGGGAAACAGAATATACATTTTTATTAGTATGATCCAAGGCTTTTAGCAATAAATAGATAATATCTATTTGCCCCATTTCAATAAGAAACTGTAGAGAGAATATAAATATAAGAACCCCCCCATATTAGCAAATAAATGACCCACCCCCAAAGAGAAAAGGCTCCCCTGGAGTAAAAGAATCAAGCAGCCGTTCCCTGTGAATGGATATTTAATTTCCATTCAACAAGACAAACTATTCCATTCATAAATAAAATTCCTTCAGCTATAGCCTGCACAGAAGACTGGAACTGATTAGATTAAAAAGTAAAGCGACAAAGACACCTAAAATCTACATTTCCCTACCCACTCCAAGGACAGCCATAGTTATAATGGGTGTCACGTAACAATAATTAGAATATTAAAAGACACACTCTTATATAGATTAAAGTGCATTATGCAATGAACCTGGGCATCTAAATCAGAAAGCCCCCAAATCATATTAAAATCCATCTATTCTCCAATCCAACATGTCTGCCACACCAGAAACATGCTGCTATCACTGTAGTTTCTGGCTACCAAATAAACCCAGACCTCCTTTCCAAATCATATTAAAATCCATCTATTTTCCAAGCCACCTTGTCTGCCACACCAGAAACATGCTGCTATCACTGTAGTTTCTGGCTACCAAATAAACCCAGACCTCCTTTCCAAAATGCAGGTTGCCTTCAGTTCAGTTCTTCAGTATCTTTCTCCTAGCTTGGAATGAGAACCGGACCAGATTTTATTTCCAATAAAACAATACACACTATGACACAATGTACGTGTGCCTTAATATTTTTATTAACAACAAAACCTGTAGATTACATGGATCCTCACCTGCTTTTTATAGTTTTGAAACCCTAAGTTTAGGCTTTCTTTTTAACCTATTGAAATTCAGAGTCACAGTGATAGGTCTCAGTGGTGCAAATTCAATTTTCTTTTCTTCTAAGTGCCAAAATTGATGTGTTAAGACTTGAATAATCAAAGAAGCAGAACCTGCATACCTTGGCATTGCCATAACATATATATCTGGCATTCAGCTTTGTTTGGGTATATTCCCACGTGGTGCTTTTAAAGTTGTAGCAACTTTTCAGCAGAATCTCATCTGCCATCATCAGGCTTCTGTATGGTGTTTGTCTGTGAGTCAGACTTTTACAGTGGTTTCAGATTTAAATTTGGGGTAGCCTATTGCTGTGTCAGAATGGTTTTTTTCTTCCTCCTGATTGGTTGAGAGTCTTGGTCTGTGTTTATTGGTCTTGGAGTTTGCTGTGTTCTGCTACTAATATCTTCTGTCTGTTTTTTTTTTTTGGGGGGGGGGCTCTTTTTGTATCTTGATTGGCTGGCAACATTGTGTTACTTTATTGGAGGCCTTTAGTGCAGCTTGGCTTCGGGTAAATGGACGGCTATCATTCGTTAGGAAACATATATATATATTTCCACCACTATTATTTAGAATTCTTAAAATAAATGAAAGCCCAAATTGTTCTGTCCCCTCATTAGCATTCTTGAGATCCCCGCGCTTTGATTGGCCAAAGCGCGGGGCACTCTGATTGGTCAGGCGAGCCGCGCCGATTGGCTTGCTGAGAATCTCCCGTGATTGGTCTATTCGAATCGCGGGAGATTCAAAGCAGTGTCATTGGCCGCGGCCGCGGCGGCTAAAGGAATAAAAGCCGCGAACCTTTTGCATAGCGCCAGTTCGGTTCCTACACTAATAAAAGAGCATGAGTTGAAGTCACCGACTCCTGGCATCATTTTCGAGGACACGACACTGGTGACGAAGGTGGGATCCAGACCCTGAACCGAACCACGTGTCCGACGGAAGCCAGACGAATCTCCACGATGGCGAAAATCGCACCCCCCGCACCCTTCAACCCCGCCACCGAGGACTGGAAATCGTACTCCGACCGATTCCGCATGTTCCTCGAGTGCAGCGATCTGAAGGACGCCACCGGCCCCATGAAGCGCGCCGTCTTCCTGACCCACTGCGGGACCGAGGTATTCAAGATGGCCAAGGCACTTGCCAAACCCGCCGACGCGACTGCGATGGACTGGGACGTCCTCGAGCGAATACTTCGGCGGCACTACGCTCCAGAGATACCCATCCTGATCCGACGCAACGAATTCTACCGTCAGGACCAACGGTCGGGTGAGAGTTTCAGCGACTTCGTCGCCAAACTACGACGCCTAGGGGAGCTGTGCGAATTCGACAACCTGAACGACGCCCTCCGAGACAGAATCGTGCTCGGCCTGTGGGACCCCGTCCTCCAAAGCCGGCTGATGGCCAAGGGCAACATCAGCCTTGCAGACACCCTCACCGCAGCCGCAGCCGCCGAAGCAACCCGAACGTCCGCCGACCGCATGCACCGACCAAACGCTGGGGATCGCAGCAGGAAAAACAACCCTGCAAGGTCAGCCGAGGCCCAACCCGAGACGACCACCCACCAGTGCGATTTCCACTCGGCATCGGGCACTTCCAATGAAGAGGAGGAAATTCATCGCCTCCAGACAGGCCGCGACCCACGGAACTGGCGGGGTCGTAAGTCGAGGACCAACTGTGCCGCTTGCGGAGGCGACCACCCCAGGTCCGAATGCCGGTTTTTCGAGTCGATCTGCCGGCATTGTGACAAGAAGGGACACATCGCCCGCGTCTGCCGCCTTAAAAAGAACCGCAGCCCGCCCCGATGGGACCAGAGTGAATGGAGGAGAGAAAGCACACCACCCCGGACCAGAGATCGCCCCTCGGACAACAGATAGGACCAGAACGGACGATCCCTATGAGGCGGCGATACCCGGCGAAGAGAGGAGACCCATCAGACGGTCACAATCGGCCACGCCACAACCAATGATGCCTGGAAGGTCCACGTGGAGGTAGGCATCGAGGGCGAGCCATACAAAATGGAGGTGGACTCCGGGTCCTACCTCTCCATGATAGCATGGCATGAAATAAAACGCTTGGTGCCTACCATCCAAAGGAGAAACCTAGACAGCCAGAGACTAATCGTAAAGGACTACCAGGGAAACCGCATCCCGGTAGTCAGAACCGGACAGTTCAACGTGACATACAAAGGGCGCACCGAAAGGCTTCCCCTGACAATCGTCAATCGCGACCGCCCAAGCCTACTGGGACTGCAATGGTTCGCCCCGCTCGGCATCGCAGTCACGGGAGTCGACCACATCACCGACGACAGCTGGGAGCAACAACTGGCCCGGGAATTCCAAGAGGTCTTCGATGGAAACCTAGGCAAGTACCGAGGGCCCCTTATATCATTCAGCCTAGACCCAAACGTCCCCCCAAAACGCCTGAAACCAAGGCAGGTGCCATTCGCACTTAAACCCAAGATAGACGAGGAAATTGACAAGCTCGTCAAGCAAGGGGTCCTACAGCCAATAGACCACGCCCGGTGGGAGACCCCCATAGTCACCTCGATCAAGCCCGATGGGTCGGTGAGGATCTGTGGGGACTATAAGGCCACCCTAAATGGCGCGTTGCAACAAAGCTCCTACCCCGTCCCAGTAGTGCAACACCTATTGCACTCACTGGGAGGGGGCAAGGTTTTCGCCAAACTTAACCTTGCCCAGGCATACCAACAGTTGCCAGTCGATGAGGAAACGGCAGAAGCGCAAACCATAGTCACCCACCCGGGAGCATTTAAGTGCAACCGGCTCCAATTCGGAGTCAGCGTGGCACCGGGAATATTCCAAAGCCTAATGGAAAGACTATTACAAGGCATCAAGGGGATGGTACCTTACTTCGATGATGTCTTAGTGTCGGCAACCAACCAAGCCGAACTAGAGGGAAGCCTAAGGGAGGTCCTAACCAAATTCAAAGAGACCGGGCTCAAAGTAAAGAGGGAGAAATGCCAATTATACACAGAACGGGTTGAATTCCTGGGATACCTCCTAGACCATCACGGCATTCACCCCACAAACCAAAAAATCAAGGCCATCAAAGAAGCCCCCACACCCAAGTCGAAGACGGAACTACAGGCATTCCTGGGGCTACTTAACTTTTACAATGTTTTCCTGCCCCCAATGGTGACGGTGGTGGAGCCTTTGCATAGGCTCCTGGACAAGGTGGCGACCTGGACTTGGGAGCAACGCGAGCAAGCCGCCTTCCAAAGAACAAAGGACCTCCTCACTTCGGACGCCGTCCTTATACAGTACAACAAGACCCTACCTCTGGCCGTCACATGCGACGCATCACTCTTCGGCGTCGGCGCTGTCCTCAGCCATACCCTCCCCGATGGAAAAGAAGCACCCATCGCGTTCTTTTCAAGGACCCTCACCAAACCGGAGCGGAAATATAGCCAGCTGGACAAAGAGGCTCTGGCTATCGTTGCCGCCGTAAAAAGATTCCACGAGTACCTCTATGGCCGGACATTCACCATCATAACCGACCACAAGCCGCTGCTAGGAATCATTGCAGGAAACCGGGCCACCCCGAACATTCTGTCTCCCCGAATGACAAGGTGGTCCGAGTTCCTGGTGGCCTACAACTACGGACTCATACACAGACCGGGTAAGACGATCTCCCATGCAGACGCCTTAAGCCGCTCACCGCTACCAGAACCTGACACCGACCCAGCACCCACGACGACCACCCTCAGCATAGAGACTCAACCCAACCTGCCCATAACCGCATCAGACATTGCCCGAGAGACTAATAAAGACAAACGTCTGGCGCGGGTGTTGCATTGGGTAGAGAAAGGGTGGCTGGAAAGGGACAACGACGAGTCCGTCAAAACATTCCGGAACCGGCAAACGGAACTCTCGTTATTAAAAGGGTGCATACTATGGGGGGATAGGTTGGTCATTCCAGAAAAACTACAAGGGAAGGTTCTGGAACTACTACATCAGGGGCACCCTGGCATTGTTAGGACTAAAGCCCTGGCCAGAATTTACGCTTGGTGGCCAGGGATGGACAAACAAATTGAGACCTGGGTAGACTGGCTGGAGGTAAGCAACATGAAAACAACAACCACGGAGGCCGTGATCAAGGAACTCTGCAAACTCTTTGCAACGCACAGCCTCCCAGACGTCGTCGTTTCTGACAACGGGCCCCAATTCACCTCGCTGGAATTCGAAAAATTCCTAGCGGAAAGGGGCATCCGCCATGCGCTGACAGCACCGGCGCACCCGGCGGCGAACGGTAGGGCGGAACGGATGGTGCAATTCACTAAGAAAACCATCCGGAAAATAGACCACGGGGAGATCCAGGAGAAAATAAACAAACCACTCTTCACCCAACACATAACCCCAAATACCACAACGAATAAGAGCCCAGCCGAACTATTAATGGGGAGGAAATTAATGTCCCCACTTGACAGATTACACCCCACGTATAACCCGGAGAAGCCCCCAGACTCAAACAGCAAACACTGAACTTTCGCACCAGGCGACCCCGTATATGCAAGAAACCTGACGGGAGACCTGTTATGGGTACCGGCCGTCATCACACAAATAACAGGTCCACACTCCTACCGGCTACAAACAGCAGACGGACGAGCATGGAAACGCCACATCGACCAATTAAGGTCGAGGACGACCAACCAAGAGACCACCGACGCACAAACAGGTGAAACCAACTCCCACAACACAAACCAAGGGGGGAGGGAATACCCAGGGGACCAAAACCAAAGAAGAATAAACCAGCCATACTTACCGGAATGCAGCCAGCACGACCCCTCGCCAGGAAGAGACAGCCAGGCCAGCTCGACCGACCCAGGGAGACCGAGCGGGAGCGGCGAAACCCGCAGCTCAACCAACCCGGGAGGCCCAGGAGGGAGCTACGGAGAGTGGCCCGGCCCGACCGACCAGCCGGTTCCCACGACGGCATCCGGAGAAGCAGAGATCCCGACCGAACCGGCCGGGATCCAACCTACGACTGAGCTGCGCAGGTCCAGTAGGCTAAGATGGTGCCCCGCCTACCTACGTGACTACGCGACATAAGGACTAAACCAAGAGGGGAGGGGTGTTCTGTCCCCTCATTAGCATTCTTGAAATCCCCGCGCTTTGATTGGCCAAAGCGCGGGGCACTCTGATTGGTCAAGCAAGCTGCGCCAATTGGCTCGCTGAGAATCTCCCGCGATTGGTCTATTCGAATCGCGGGAGATTCAAAGCGGTGCCATTGGCCGCGGCCGCCGTGGCTAAAGGAATAAAAGCCGCGAACCTTTTGCATAGCACCAGTTCGGTTCCTACACTAATAAAATGAGTTGAAGTCACCGACTCCTGGCATCATTTTCGAGGACACGACACAAATCAATTTTTTAAAAACACTCCTCTCAATAATAATAATAATAATAATAATAATAATAATAATAATAATAATAATAATAATAATAATAATAATAATAATAATATGGCAATTAAAGACTAATGCAGCCACACAGAAATGAATGGGAAATAACTGCAAATTAATTACTGAGTCAGATGCAAGCTTTTATTAAAGTTGACTTAATAATTTGAACCTTAGGGTGCCATAATGCTTAGCTCAGTAAACATTTAGAACACCTGGATTTTCTCTTGGTTCATTAATTAGTATAGACTAGAATGGGATATGGTAAGCTATTTCTTTATGCTTAATTTGTGAGAAATAGCTCATTTTATTCTGACCAATCTGATTGAAATATGGAGGTGGATTACTCCCATTGAGTTCTAATTCCAATAAATTGTAAATAGAAACTTCCTTCCCTCACACACACACACACACAAAATGACAATATGAATTATATTGACAACAAAATACCAAGAAGGGGATTTTCACTCTTTCAGAATGTTCTGCGTGCCAGTGGAGATACAATCACAAACCAACAATTATAAGATACAATTTGAGTTTCACTGGATAGGAATCAAAGGTGTTTTTGTTTTGTTCTGTTTTTTTTTTATTTGTTCATTATTCTTCTAGATCATCTGACTCCATAATGGACAAATAGAAATAGATAAAAGGATGCCATTTACAGTTTAAAAAAATACCCACAGCACTTGCCTTTAAGAAGAGAAGACTTGAGAGTGAATATGACAGCTTTTTTTTTTTCAAATGCCTGGAAAAAAGTATCACACCAAAGGTAGTCAGGATGAGTTCTGTGTCATTATAGAGGGCAAGACATGGAATAAAAGTTTTTAATTACAGGGGGGGAAATTTTGATAGAACAAGGAGAAAAAAGTATCAGTAAGAACAATTTGGCAGTGGCACCAATTACCACGGAGGATGGTAATCATTCGATAAGTTCAGACAGAATTTAGACAGGTACCTGTCAGAGGTGTTTTAATTTGCAGGCCTGCACTTGGCAAAAGCTTGGTCTTGATGGCCTAATTAGTCTCTTTGAACTTCAATTAAAATTCTTTGAACTTTGATTTGAAGGAGTTCATTCTATTTTACTTAAGGAATCAAAACATAATATGAAGCCTAAAGGGACAATAACTTTCCCCAAAACTGCGCCAATCTTAAGATGGCAAGCAACTTCATTCTGAATAGAGTAGAGTAGAATAATAGAATGGAATGGAATAGAATAGAATCCAAGGAAGCAGTCTGCAGTCAGAAAGAGTTTGTCTATTGTCTTTGAAGGCTGGAGCTCCACAAATGTACAATCTTTTTTCAAATGGAACGCCATGAAACATGCACTTTCTGTGTGTAGCCATATTATTGTACCAGTTCAAGATATGGGTGAGGATGGTAACTGCAAGAGTATAATAAAGTCCCTTGAAATTTAGACATGTCTTACTTATAACTTCTCTGTGATGCAGACATGAAGTATTTTTTCATAACAGAAGGAGAATGAAAGAAAATGGATAAGAGGCGAACACCTGTGAATAGGACCGTAGATAACATCATAATGACAAAAAGCTTTGGAGCATGTTGTCTTTCCAAGGAAAAGATGAGGTCCTTTCAATACCTTTCCAGAGGCAAGGTGGGGTCCTTTCAATATCTATACAGGTATTTCACACTGTGTACATATATCATAAAATTCCAAAAGAAATTGAACAGTCCATTAAAATACTATTGAAGATTTCCTTAGAAGAATGAAGAAAGATGGTGAACATTTTAAAATTAGGTTGATCAATGGATCTCATTATGTCAGGCTTAATTAGTGTTTTGTTATTTTTTTTAAAAAGTGATAAGGGGCATTATATACTACACATTGAGTGGTGCAGTGGCCTATAGGTGGAGCTCTCACCTGCAGTCAGGAGGCTGCAAGTTCAATCCCAAGTACAGGCAGATATTTCTCTCTCTGGGCATGTTGAGAATATATCTGCTGAATATAATTCTGCATTGGTGACAGGAAGGGCATCCAGCCAGGAAACATTCAGCTCCATTCAATTGGCCAGATTCCATTCCACAAGGGATTATGAGGTCATTAAAAGGAGATGATGATGATGATGATGATGATGATGATGATGATGATATACTACACATTACTCTAATGCTTCCATTGTTGTTGTTTTTGGTGGTGGTCTCCCTTCACTTCTTGAGACAGAAACTGAAAGGAAAATAGGGTGGAATACCATTTTTGTCTCTTCCTGCAGAAGTGCAATATGTACAGTACATTGGTGAGATCTACAAAATGTTCCACACCAGATAGGAAAAAGGAGTCATGCTGTAAAGATATCCTAACCCTAAAGATAGCATTGAAGAGCTATTAATAATTTGGCATAACCCGCAAAGTATTCAAGATATGACTAGAATAGAATAACAGAGTTGGAAGGGACCTTGGAGGTCTTCTAGTTCGGGTTCGCCAACCTTTTGGATCTCAGGGACCACCAAACTCATAATTTTAAATCCCGCGGACCAGAGACCCTGGGAAAATCCCAAAAAAAGTCTGCAGAAAAATTCCCCAACCCGTTTTCTTACCGATCAATCGTTCTTTATTTGGGATCACAGGATACCGTCTCCAGCTCAATTCTCGTGGGGTGGGGGGAGAGACTTTTAGCTGCATGCAAGGAAAGCAGCAGAAGCAGCAGAAGTCTTTCTTTCTCTATCCCAAACTCCGCCAGAAATGAATCTTTGTGAGACTTGTCACACCGGCACAGCCTCTTGGAACAGAAGGCCTTGCAGGGTCCCAAAGACTCGTTTCTGGTGGAGTTTGGGGGAGAGAAAGAAAGACTTTTGCTGCTTTCCTTGTGTGCAGCCAAAAGCAGAAGATGAAAGAAGTGGAAAGAAGCAGCCCAATGGCCAGGCCAGGCACATGCCCTCGCGTCCACCCCTCACTACCTCGTGTTGTTCGCAATGCAAGCAACACAAGCCTTGTGTTCCTGGGCAAGCTGGATTAATTGCTTTGGGGATAACATTTCTCTGCGGACCACCAACATTTTCTCATGGACCACCACTTGTTTCCGGCCCACTGGTTGGCAACCACTGTTCTAGTCCAACCCCCTGCCTAGGCAGGAAACCCTACACCAGACAAATGTTTTGAGTTGGGATATAGAAACTACTAGAAAGCCTTAATCATACTGTTTGATCATCGGGTGATCAGTACAATCTTATCAGGCCATGAAACTAGTTATGTAAAAAGCTTGTGCTTTATGCAAGAGATTAAACCTGAAAACTGATTACATGATCCTAAACTATTTATAACATAACATATTTATGATAAATAACAAAGAAAACCTTTCCTCAAAGGTGCTTTTCCAAAAGGCAACTGGACTTTCTTAGAGATCCAGTTGCCTTTTGAAAAAGCATCTTTGAATATTCTAAATAAATCCAAATTTAATAAATACATTAAAATTTAATGAATTGTAGCCACCTTCATAGCATAGTATGATTGATGGTTTATTTGCTTGGTTTTGAAGATAACAAGTATGCCCTTTTATTTGGATAGAATTTGAATGGAATAAATGTACCTCTTCCAGTGGCCAAATTGATCTCCAAGGGAATTCTGAGAATTAGTCTTAACACCTTTGGAAAATGAGAAAGACAGTTTAAAACAGAGCACAATCAATTGCAAGTATATATAATTGCATTCCAATTTGCAGAAATATTCTGTGTTTAACCTAGAGGTTTTGGCAACTTCTGGTCACTTTTGCATTAACTGAAATTTGGAATTTTACCAGGAGGGCCTAGACTTTTGCATGCAATTTTGTAGTATGTAGCTGACAAAGTAAGATATCTGCTGAAAGTCCCAAATTGTAATTCTTTCTCATGATTTTTATGTCATAAATGTTACCCTTGGGAAGTCCCTAGGCAGGAAAGACTGGATTGAATAAAACTTTTAAGATGCTTTCATGCTCTGAAATATTATGATTAAAGCAATTCAACCCCATTTGTGTGTGTTCAAAACTAGGCTTCACTGCCATTAATAGAATTTCCATAAAAGCATGTTTAAGATTGTAGAATAACACCAACAGTAAATTCCACTAAAGTCATAGGATTTAACTATGCAAATATTTTAGATATTTCTTTTTCACTGTGTTAAGCATATTGAGGGCATTCCGCAGTTCTGATCTGCAGCTATAGTCTCCACATCCTTCCATTTAAGATTGATGTTTTTCAATGCTTTCTGAAATGTTTGATACCTAGTTTTCTTTGGCCTTCCTCTTTTTCTCCAACCACCTGGTGGTATTCAATTGATAGTGAACTTTGCTGGATATTGCTCATTCATGTGGAGCATATGTCCAGCAAAGCACAGGTTTCATTCTGTCACTATCTCAGAGAGTCTTTGGAAATTACTTTTTTATAGAGTGTCCTTGTTTGTAACATGGTCCCAAATGAGACATGAAGAATCCTTCTGAGGCAACATTGTTGGAAGATGTTGATCTTCTAAATAATTCTTGTCAAAGATTTACAGGTCTTACTTGCATAGACGGCAGTTAGTATGACAATGGCATTAAATAATTTGATCTTGAATTCTGTGTTTAGGGTGGACAGAGTCCACACTGAGTGCATTTGTTGGAAGACAGCAGTTGCTTTGCTTATTTGGCATTTCATATCTGTATCTGTTGTTATTTTAGAATTACAAAAAATTAATTGTAGATTTTCACATATAAATTATAATGAATTTGTCATAGAATTAAATAGCTTTGGAAAGTGTATTTCAGAATATCCTTCTTGAAAGAAAAGAAAAAAAAAATTATAGACTTTGCTCCATGGTTCTGAAATAAAGAATTAAAAAACTCAAAGACAGAGAGAGTTTTAAATAAAGAGAGAAGCATATCTGCATACGGAACACCATCTCTACAATTTCAGTGTGATGTGTCACAATCTTCTATTCTTTATGTGCTTTGTTGACAAAAACAGCAGTTTCTGACAGTTGTTAGCATTAATGGGTCATTGAGATATGTTAATATGCTATTTTTCCATCTGTTCATCTTTTCTTATGTTTCTCAGAAGGATGTATAATGAGACAGACAGAACGCTTTAAGTAATTTCACATTCTTTTATGTTTTAACATTTAAGCACTGTGGTTTAGATACAAAAAGCATTTCTCCTCTGTTGTTCAGAACACATATAATTTAGTTGTTTTCCATTACTAGGAAATCTGGCACACATACCTTTAGAAATACTTTGTTTACTTAGAATACTTCCACGCACAAGCAAAACTTGTAGTGCTTAAGGTAGAATTTAATGACAGTCTTTAACGAGGGCCAAGGCATCCCTTCCCTTGAGAAATTTCGCAAAATATATTTCTCTTAGTTTATTTCATCTCATTTAGTTCAGAAATCCTTAGAGGTTTTGTTAAGCCTGAGTTCCCAGACCAGGGTTAAGGAGACAAGCTAAACAGAATGTGCTGCGTTAGTCAGATAGGCACACAGATAAATGAGTGAGATAAGCTTGTATGTTTGTTACCATAAAGTAAAAATAACAGACACGCTTATGCTATCAAAATATAGTTTATTCCATTTAGAGTTTATAGCATAGTCAAAATAACAGTCCATTAGTCATGTATCATTTTAGTCTGTCCATTCAAGGATATTCAATTAGCAAAATCCGTGTAGAATATCCTATGTCAGTTCACTTGCAAATCAGTACTTTGTCTCTCTCCCGTTTGAGTAACGCAGTCTTGAGTCCATGCAGTAATTAGGGATCATCAAAGCCAGAGAGAGCAAGCTGTCATCTTGCTTCTTTTAAAGTGCTTTCACAACCACTCCCTTAATTACATTCCTATATTTAAAGTTGCAGACACTTTAACTTACAAACTATGATTATATATTTATTATTTTACCTAAACCAATTAGGGTAAAAAATGTTATCCTTAACATTCTCCCCTTTTAGGTTAAATAATAATATAATAACTATTTACATCTTGAAATCATATTTGTTACAACTCTCTTTAAATTTGATTACTCCTTGAGCTTTTGTAAATTGGTCTGCAATGTTTTCATCTGTCATGCAGTATTCCAATTTAATTAGCCCATTTTTTACAGATTCTCTAACATTTAAGTATCTTAAATCAGTATGCTTTGATCTAGTTTTTACAGCAATACTAGTAGCTAACTTTATGGCTGCTTGGTTGTCCTCGTACACAATAATGGAATCTTTAACAGTTATACCCATGTCTAATAATAACTGTTTGTACAAAATTAAGTCAGTGCATAGTAATGACAGACATGAAAATTCCGCTTCCATCGTGGACAAGCTGATATGCTGTTGTCTGATTGACTTCCACCCTATTAGTGTCTTACCAAATAATATAGCCATCCCAGATGTTGATTTTCTAGTGTTTATGTCAGTTGCAAAACTTGCATCTGCATAGGCACTAAGACTCAAATCACCCTTTGGATCTATATACAATGCATGGTTCATTGTTCCTTTAAGATATCTTAAAATTCTCTTCAATGATTGCCAATGACATTGATGTGGATCTGAATTAAAACAAGCCAGCTGATTAACACTATAAGCTATATCTGGCCTAGACCAATTGCTTATATATGATAAGCTACTAATCAAAGATTGATATATCGACTTATCAAATTTGGGACTTTGATCATCAGTTTGGCAAACTTTCTGACTCATTGGAGTCTTTGCCGGTTTACAAAGTTCCATTTTATACATTTTAATTAATTGGCAAATTTTATCTTCTTGAGATATCTTAAATCCATTTTTTGTTTTGTTAATTGTCAATCCTAGATACTTTTTAATTTCATCTAAATGCTTTAATTTTATCTTTTTGGCTAATAATGATATAATCTCATTAGCTTCATTATTAGTCTTAGTTATCAAAGCAATATCATCTGTAAATAATAACAATAATGACATCGTTCCATTATTTTCTCTTTTAAACACACATGGATCTGCTAAACCAGATTTAAAACCTATATTGTTTAATTCTTTCACAATATATTGATTCCATTCAAAGCCAGATTGTTTCAACCCGTAAAGACTCTTTTTGAGTTTCCAACAATCATTACTATTTACTTTATTGTCTTTTATAACAATTGGCTTTTTCAAATATATAGTGTGTTGCAATGGTGCATGCAGGTAAGCAGTTTCTACATCTAAATGGTTAATGACATAGTTTTTCTTAGCTGCCCACACTAAAGCTGCTCTTAAAGATGTTGCTTTAAGACTTGGTGCGAAAACTTCATCGTAATCAGATGCAGTTTGATTAAATCCTTGAGCTACCAACCTAGCTTTATGGGTAAAAATCCCATCTTTTCCAGTTTTTATTTTAAATATCCATTTGCACCCAATGGATTTTTCTCCTGGAGGTAATTTAGCATCTTCATATACTTTCATTACCTTTAATTAATTTAGTTCTTTTTCCATTGCCTTTTGCCAATTCTCCTGATCCTTAGCAGGATACATCTTAAGTTCATCTACACTGGTTGGAACTTTAGTTACTTGGCAAACTATACTTGCTTGATGCCTATCAGGTGGTCTAGTTACACGTGTAGTACGTCTAGGTATTACAGGACTTACAGGTGGACTTTCCTTTATTAACTGTTCTTGATTATCTAACCCTTCCTGATCAACTGTTTCCTCTAGTTCTGGTCCTATTTGCTCTTCATGGACTTCTTCTTTAATTGGACTCTTCTTATAACTATTCTATTCTTTCTGCCTTTTGTAGGGTTCAATAATTACTTCATTATTTAAATCTTGCTCTAATCTATTCCATCCTACATGTTCTAGGAATTTTGCACTAGCACTGGTATAAACTCTAGATGTACCTGGTTCCCAGAATCTATAAGATCTATGATTAGATTTATATCCTTCAAAAAATAATCTTTTCGTTCTATGTTGTCCTTTGTGTCTAAGTTGTGTAGGGATATGCACCCATGCTGGTGCTCCAAATGTGTGCATGTAACTTAAATCAGGTTTTGTACCATGCCACAGTGTGAATGGTAATTCACCTGTTGTTGAATTAACAACATTATTTAATATATGATTACCACACATTATTGCTTCTCCCCATAAATTGTCAGGTAATCCTGAATCAGACATCATCGTACGTGTCATTGATTGTAATGTTTGGCCTCGTCTCTCTTTAAAGGCATTATGTTGTGGCCTATATGGTGCAGATTTTTTATGTTGAATACCTAACATTGCAAGTCTATTCTCGAATTTATTATTTGTAAATTCCGTACCATTATCTGTTATAAGAGTTACTAATTTCTTTTTAGTTTTCCTTTCAGCAAATTTAATCCAATTAAAGAGATTTAGATACGTTTCAGTTTTGCTCTTCATTAAATAGCAAAACCCATATCTAGAATAATGGTCCATTATACTTAATATGTATCGAGCTCCTCCTACACTTGGTTTTTTCGGACCTATTAAATCAGCGAATACTACTTCTAAAGGCTCTTTGGTAGTAAATCCATCAACTCTATTAGCCGGTTTGACCTTGCTCTTGCTTTGATTGCAAGCATTACATTGCAAATACTTATTACAAGGTTTTAAACTTATTCCCTTAGATAATTGAACAGTTTTCTTTAGCATTTTAAAATTTAAATGCCCAAGTCTTCGGTGTAACAAGTGAATACATTCATCATGAGGTTTCTTAGTATCATAAACTGTGTTAGCCACCTCTAAACCATTATCATTTAACACATATAATTCACCTCTTAAAAATGCAGTAATTTTCTTATCTTCTTTTTCAATTATGCAGTTATCTCCTTTAAATGTAACCACATATCCTAGTTTAACCAAAATTCTAACTGAAATTAAATTAAACTTAAGTTGTGGTACATATAACATATTTACATTCTCTTTTATAAAAGAACAATATGCTATACCTTGACCTTTAGCTTTCAGTTTCCAGCCATTGGCTAACGATATCTGCTGTGTACTCTTGGACATTTTAATAAAATTTTTGTTATCATTTGTTATACAGTGGGACGCTCCACTGTCAACCACCCATAAATTATTTTTTACAGCTCCGTTAGTATACATGGCTAACTCTAAATTTTTCTTAATCTTTTGATGACTTTTTGTATTCTGGCCAGTGTTCTGGCGCTTTGCTTTTTTACAAAATCTTGCCAAATGTCCTCTTCCTCCACAATTAAAACACTTTTTAATTGTGTATGCAGTAGGAGATTTATTATCTTCTTTTTGAGGTTGCTCCCTCCTTAACTGATATCTTTCAAGTCTTCTTCTTGCCTCTTCAATCAATCTGCCAGCTATATCAGTTAAAGTTAAATTTTCCTTAGGCAAAATTTCAAGGGAAGTGATGTAGTTATCATAACTTATGTCTAGTGAAGATAGAATTATGTAGACTTGGTGTAGTTCAGAGAAAATAAGCTCTTTCTCGTGCAGTTCTTGAAAAATGCTTTGCATATTTTTCAAATGACTAAGCATATCACCATTTGTCTGGAGATGGGTCACCATTCGTCTGGAAAAGCTTTCATGTAAGATTTATGTGAGCGCCAACGTTATCTCGAACATAAATCCTCATCAGCTTCTGCCAACACCCAACAGCTGTTTGCTCTCCATGGATATGAACAAGTTGCTGGTCAGACAGTGTTAAACCTATTATGCAAATAGCTTGTACATTTTTATGCATAAATTCTTCTATTTTTAGTCTATCTTCATCATCTTCTGGATCCCATTCTTCTATGTTTGGTGGGTTTTCAATTATGTTCCACAGACCTTCTCTTCGTAGAAGTAGACTACATTTCATAGACCATGATACATAGTTTGTTCCATCCAGCTTGGATATAAGGGACAAAAAATTGACTTGTGCCATGTTTTCTTATATGGATATAAAACTATAATTAATAAAACACAGCTGTCTGTTTAATGTAACGTTTAACAACACAAACTCTCACTTTTTACATAAATCTGTTTTATCCTAGTTAAACTGACTTTGCAGCCTCTGGGCCTATAAACAGTGTTAAGCCTGAGTTCCCCAACCAGGGTTAAGGAGACAAGCTAAACAGAATGTGCAGCGTTTGTCAGATAGGCACACAGATAAATGAGTGAGATAAGCTTGTATGTTTGTTACCATAAAGTAAAAATAACAGATATGCTTGTGCTATCAAAATATAGTTTATTCCATTTAGAGTTTATAGTATAGTCAAAATAACAGTCCTTTAGTCATGTATCATTTTAGTCAGTCCATTCAAGGATATTCAATTAGCAAAATCCGTGTAGAATATCCTGTGTCAGTTCACTTATAAATCAGTCCTTTGTCTCTCTCCCGTTCGAGTAATACCATCTTGAGTCCATGCAGTAATTAGGGATCATCAAAGCCAGAGAGAGCAAGCTGTCGTCTTGCTTCTTTTAAAGTGCTTTCACAACCACTCCCTTAATTACATTCCTATATTTAAAGTTTCAGACACTTTAACTTACAAACTATGATTACATATTTATTATTCTACCTCAACCAGTTAGGGTAAAAAATGTTATCCCTAACAGGTTTTACCCAATTGAATTTGGCTCCCTCACTCCTTGATATGTGCTTCAATGATTACTTTTACTCATTAGCTAATTTTCCCTCCGCAAATATATTTTAATACAATTTCTCTTATTTTTAAAACTGTTCATCTCCCCACTCTAGTCATTCGTTGGGGTGACATTCTGGCTAGCTATTTATTGACTGTTTTTTTTTTCTTCCCTCGTTAACATTTTTCTAATATAAATTGTGTATATAGTGACATTCCTGCAGAAGATGAATTGGTCTGTAATGCATTATTTGCCAAAAGAAATATAAAAAGTTACGTTACACCAAATCATCATCCTAGTTTTTTATCCTGAAGATTCAGGGTATGCTTTTTAGGCCAATGCACATAATTTTGACCAATCAACTGCAGCATTCAAGTCCAAATGGCATTTTTCATGGCTGCATTTATTGTATCTTGCCATATTTGCTTTGGCCTTCTGCATGGGCATTACCATCTATATTAAAGTGGAAGGGGATGCAGGCAATGGTATGGGATGCTACTTTCAGAGCATATAGGCATTTTTCTCACATTTTCTTTGATACTGGCCTGATGTCTATTTGCTTCCAAAATCTGCCATTGTGGACATGGTCAGGGTGAGAAATGCCAAGTGACCAATGAAGCATGCACATTTCCATGGCATGTGAAATGCACTCAACACATTTACTCACTGACCAGCACTCAGATACAGCTGCTGGGCAAACCACTGTGTCAGGGTTCCAAGTAACAGATCCATAGAAAGCAAGTCCCTGAGGCAGGCAGATTTCTCAAAGTATAGCTTTATTGGATATATCATATTGGCACAGATTTGGTAAAAGCTGACTCTGAAGACTTCTGTGGTTTTTACAATTTAATTTAATTAAAGTAAATGTTTCTCATTTTCTCAAAACAATCAGTCACATGGTCCAATAATGGTTTCTGCTTTCCACCAACCAGGTGTGGGAATGTCCTTGGTTCCCAAGAGAAAGTATTTTGTTTTGGCTACAGAATCCCAACTGTTATGGACTAAGCCAACGCTTCAGTAACAACCCTAATAGCTTTACTTTAACAGCAGGCTCGTAATCCTGCACTTCTCATTGGCCCACGAACAGTGAGTCGTGATTGGTCGTTTCTGGCCAATCTGATTGGCTGACAGCGGGTCTCTCTGATTGGACGCTTGTTAAAGTGGTAAACTCAAATCATTGGTTGTTTTGACAGCAGCCAGCTCTATAAAAGAGCTGCTGCTGCTCAAGTATTTTGCTCTGTTCTGAAGTCACGAATAAAGAGTTGAAGTCACAGTTCGATGTCTCGTCTCCATTCCTTGCGCCCATGCTCAGGACTTAACACTGGCGATGAAGGTGGGATGCAGAGATGATAGAGCTGACTAAATATTCATCGAACAAGACAGAGCACGTGGCTGGGAGCGCATGCAACAAACGTCAGAATGACCAGCGGCGCCATACCACCTGCTCCATTTGACCCGGCAAACGAAGACTGGAACTCGTATATGGACCGTTTCCAGATGTTCCTAGAGACCAACAATCTGAAAGATGCTATGCCTGGCAAGAAACGAGCGGTGTTCCTGACCCACTGCAGCCCCACCATTTTTAAAATGGCTAAAGCACTTGCCAAACCAGTGGAAGTGAAGACCATGGATTGGGATAACCTCGCGCCGATCATCCGGGCCCATTACGCACCCGCAGTACCTACACTGATACGAAGACATGAGTTTTACCAGAGGGACCAATGGAAGAATGAGAGCGTTGGGGACTTTGGAGCCGATCTCCGGAACCTAGGAGGCCTTTGTGGTTTTGCAAACCTCAAGGAAGCCCTGAGAGACCGCATAGTTCTGGGATTAGATGCCCCCACGGTACAGAGTAAACTCATGGCAAAAGGAGACTTGCAGATGTCATTGCCGATGCTACTGTGGCAGAAGCAACCAGGAAGTCAGCTGCTCGAATGCACCAAGCGAACCCACCGCACCGCCAGCTCGCTAGCGATAGTCTGTCTTCCTCTGAGAGGCACACTATTACCAGCCATCATGAAGACCTCGAGTCATCCTCAGACAGTGAGGAAGAGGAGGTCAACCGACTCAGCTCGGAATGAGAGCAAAGGAACCAGAGACTTCCACGCCAATGTGCTGGTTGCGGGGCAAACCACCCATGATCAGACTGTAAATTCCTCAATGCACTCTGCCGTTCCTGTGGGAAAAGAGGCCACATAACAAAGGTCTGCAGAAGCAAGCAAGAGTCCAGTCCAAGCCGAAGGGAGAATAACCTCAGCCGGGAGAGAGGCAAACCACCTGGAAATTGGGACTGCCTGAACAACCAATGGAACAACCACTGCTACAGAAATCGAGCACCTGCTGCTTCAACGAGAAGAGGCACACCAAATTATCACTATCAGCCACGCTTCATCACTAGATGCAAGAAAGATCCGTGTAAAGGTCACTATTGAGAATCGACCTTCCGTGATGGAAGTTGATTCAGGGTCATCCCTATTGATGGTCTCCTGGAAAACTCTCAAACAGCTGATCCCTGCCATCTGTTGCCAGGACCTCAGCACTCAAAGAATCATCCTAAAAGACTACCAGGGGAACAGAATTCTGGTTGTCGGTTCCAGCCACGTCCAAGTATCCTTCAAGGACCGCACCGCGATGCTTCCCCTGACTATCGTCGATCATGACCAGCCCAGTTTGTTAGGGTTACAGTGGTTCACCCCACTCAGAATTGAACTAGCTGGCATACACCAAAACGGAAGCGATGACTGGGAAGAGGCCCTCATCCAGGAATTCCAGGACGTGTTCACAGGAACGTTAGGCAAGTACAAGGGGACCCCTATATCATTTAATCTCAGTCCCGATGTGGCTCCCATTCACCTTAAGCCTCATCGGGTGCCTTTTGCCCTCAAGCCAAAGATCAACAAGCAACTAGACAAATTAATAGCCCAGGGTGTGTTGGAACCGATTGACCATGCCTGATGGGAAACTCCAATAGTAACACACATAAAGCCAGATGGCTCGTTAAGAATTTGTGGGGATTACCGGGCCACCCTAAGTCATGTGCTTCAGCAGAGCGCTTACCCAGTACCGGTGGTCCAACACCTTTTTCATTCCCTGGGTGGCGGAAAAATATTTGCGAAATTGGACTTAGCTCAGGAGTACCAGCAACTACCTGTAGACGTAGCAACTGCAGAAGCCCAGACAATAGTTACACATAGAGGCGCCTTCAAGTGCAATAGACTCCAATTCAGAGCAAGCGTGGCGCCTGGCATTTTCCAGAGTTTGATGGAGAGACTATTACAAGGCATAAAAGGTGTCGTGCCTTATTTTGATGACATCTTAATAGCTGCTCCCACTAAAGAGTTATTAGTACAACGACTCAGAAAGGTTCTTCAGAAATTTAAAGATGCTGGCCTGAAAGTAAAAAGGGACAAGTGTCAACTTTGTACGGAGAGACTGGAGTTCCTGGGATACCTTCTCGACAGACAGGGAATCCACCCCACTGAAAAAAAACTAACCGCAATCAAAAATGCCCCAAGACCGAGGAATAAGACAGAGCTCCAAGCCTTCCTGGGACTCATTAACTTTTATAACATCTTCTTGCCCCAGAAGGCGACCATAGCTGAGCCCCTACATAGACTTCTCGACAAAAAGGCTTCCTGGGTCTGGGGACGGCGTGAAGAACGGGCATTCCAAGAGATAAAAGACCTCTTAACCTCTGATGCTGTATTGATACAATACAATGAGACTCTACCCTTAACGGTTACCTGTGACGCCTCACCATTTGGAGTGGGAGCCATTTGAAGCCGTGTCCTACCAAATGGGAATGAGGCACCTATTGCGTTCTTTTCGAGAACCTTGTCTAAGGCTGAAAGAAACTATAGTCAACTTGATAAAGAGGCTCTCGCTCTTGTATCCACAATTAAACGTTTCCATGAATATGTGTATGAGAGACACTTACAGAGCACAAGCCGCTACTTGGTATTTTGGCGGGAAACAAACAAACTCCCCATATCTTATTACCAAGAATGACACGTTGGTCGGAGTTTTTAGCCGCCTACAGTTACCGATTGCAACACCGCCCGGGGAAAGCCATTCCCCACGCTGACGCTTTGAGCCGCTCTCCAGTACCAGACATCATAGAGGACCCAGCTCCAACCTTAGCCGTATTGCAAATCAAAACCCTTAAATCGCCACCACTGACCGCTCAAGACATCGCCTCAGAAACAAAAAAGGACCCTGTTTTGGCACGAGTCCTCAGCTGGGTGGAACGGGGTTGGCCGGTCAGCGCAACCAATGACACTTTCAAGCCATTCAGAAATCGACAGACAGAACTATTCTCCCAAAAGGGCTGCATCTTGTGGGGAGACAGAGTTGTAATCCCGGAGAAATTGCAACATAAGGTATTAAAAATGTTGCACGATGGACATCCAGGCATCGTGCGGATGAAGGCATTGGCCAGGAGTTATGCATAGTGGCCTGGGTTGGACAAACAGATAGAGACCTGGGTAGCAAAGGGCAGCAAATGCCAGGAGACTCATTCTACTCCTCCAAAAACTCCCCCAACTCAGTGGGAAACGCCTTGAGGTCCTTGGTCCCATATCCGTATCGATTCTGCGGGACCCACAAGAGGACACATTTTCCTCCTAACAGTGGATGCCTATTCTAACTGGCTCGAGGTCCACAAGATGAAAAGCACCACCACGGAGGCGGTCACTAAAAAACTGAATAAGCTATTCACTACCCACGGATTGCCGGATGTCCTGGTCTCCGATAATGGCCCCCAATTCACTGCCCTGACATTCAAACAGTACCTGGCAGATCGGGGCATCCGCCATGCCTTAACATCACCAGCTCTCCCTGCGGCCAATGGTAGGGCTGAGCAAATAGTTCAATTTGTAAAAAAGACTTTACACAAAATGGACCATGGTGACATTGATGACAAAATAACCCAGATGCTTCTCCTCCAACACATAACCCCAAGCAGCACCATGAACAGAATCCCAGCTGAACTCCTGAGGGGCCGGAAACTTCACTCGCATCTTGATTGCCTCCACCCAAATTACATGCCTGAACAACCCCCGGGATCCAGCAGCAAGTGTCAGGCATTCCAGGAAGGTGACCCCGTGTTTGCGAAAAACTTCTCGGGCAACCCATTGTGGGTCCCCACTACCATAACACAACTTACAGGACCCTGATCCTACTGCCTACAAACTGCAGATGGTAAGATGTGGAAGCGCCACATAGACCAACTCCGTTCCATACTAGCACCTAGTCCTATCTCAGCCCCTGAATCTCTAACTGGGGGGGAAAGGAACATCGAGGAGGCCGAAAAAGAAATAACAGATGACTTAACAATTGAAACCCAGCAGTCTACACAACCAACCAGGGGATACTCACCGCCAGAAGGAGAACCAAGCCGGGGAGTGGCCTCGCCGCGTGACAACACTGCAATGGGAACAAATCCAGGGAACCCAGAAGACAGCACTGGCGGAAGCAGAGAGAACAGCCCAGCCATTAGAAGGAACAGCAGGACCGTTTTCGCCATCCAGCCCAGCCTAGCAGCCCACCGGAACCAGAGCCAGGACAGAAACCGGTGGAACAGCGCAGGTCAAGCAGACAGGTGAAGCAACCTGCCTATTTACAAGAATACATCACCCCACCCCTCAGACGGAACCTAGGGGGGAGGGGTGTTATGGACTAAGCCAATGCATCAGTAAAAATCCTAATAGCTTTACTTTGCAGCAGGCTCATAATCCTGCACTTCTCATTGGCCCACAAATAACGAGTCATGATTGGTCATTTCTGGCCAGTCTGATTGGCTGTTAATGGGCCTCTGTGATAGGACGCTTGTGAGAGCAGTAAACTCAAATCATTGGTTGTTTTGACAGCAGCCAGCTCTACAAAAGAGCTGCTGCTGCCCAAGTATTTGCTCTGTTCTTATTTCACAATAAAGAGTTGAAGTCACCATTTGATGTCTCATCTCCATTCCTTGCGCCCATGCTCAGGACTTAACAGGCAGTATTGAGTTACTGTTGAACGGTGATGCTCTGTGTGGGGTGTGGGTTTATCCTTGGATGACCATGTGCCAAAGATTAAGATGGATTCTTCTTTGTGTTTCTGCCTTCTCCAAACACTAAAGGAAATGAAGTCTGGCCTTCCCAGCATGCACTTGGTTTGAGAGTGAGGGCTGATGGGTAATGTGGTGGTGTCACTTCCAACAATTTACCTGGTATTTGTCTCTCCAGCCACGATGGGGCTAGAGAGCAACAACAGTATATAAAGATTGTATGTTGGGGCATCTTTGTCCCTCCAGCCACTTGATGGGGCTAGAGAGGAACAACAGTATATTAAAGTTATGTACTGGAGCATGACAGCTCGCTAACTTTTCCTTTCAAAAAATAGAACCATACCTAATGCTATTCCAGCGTCACTAGTTAACCCTGGTTTTCTCCATTTTTTGAAGATGGAGTTCTAAGTCAATACTTCTTATCTATCACTTGAACTTACTACTCTGCCTCTAATCCAGTCTTTAGTTGTTTTTAAGCATTCTATTTACATCCAGAAGTCTGGATAGACATATTGAACACACTGATTAGGATGAGAGAGAGCAGCTTGATTAAGCTAATGAAGATTCATTCTTTGCCTATTGATACATATAATCATAAAATCCCCTATTATATGCATGCTTTCTGGAAACAAGACTTACTCAACTTCAAATTGTTTTGAGGTATCTGTCAATCTCCCCACACAATATTGAAGTGCGCATTGTGATTAGATAATTACCTTTCAGCTTGTAGTGGGCTAAAAGCTGAATAAATTGCCAAGTTCAGAACATCCAGCTTTCTTGATGAGTCACCTTTTTTTTTATGTAAGTTGTGGTAGGGAGTTTCCTCACAAGCATCATGTCACTACATGCACTAGAACATGTTAATCAGTGTTAAAAAGTACAAAATGGTTCAAAAAGTTTAACAGCCATTTCCTGCAAAAGAAAACCATACATTTCTCTAGCACACAGGAGAGACCATTTTCACCACTACAGATTGCGTATACAGATAGTCCTCAAGTTGCGACCACAACTGAGTCCAACATGTATGTTGCTAAGTGAAGCATTTGTTAAGCAAGTTTTGCCCCATCTTATGACTTCTTGCCACATTTGTTGACTGAATCACTGCATTGGTTAAATTAGTAACATGGTTGATTAAATGAATCTGGTTTCCCCATTGACTTTGCTTGTCAGAAGATTGCAAAAGGTGATCACATGACCCTGAGACACGGCAACCATCGTAAATGTGAGTCAGGTGCCAAGCATCTGAATTTTGATCATGTGACCTTGGGGATGCTGCAACAGTTATTAAATGTGAAAAATGGCCATAAGTAACTTTTTTCAGTAACTTTAAATGGTCACTAAATGAACTGTTGTAAATCCAGGACTACCTGTCGTAGCTACCATTAGCATTATAATTATTTGCAAATGATGTTCCATCTTTATCAATTATTCAGGTTGGTGTGAGGAAGCAAGGAGCTAAACACAGTATAAATTATAAGACATATTTCTAAGAGACCCAAGTTAAGTAGATATAAGTGGGTGAAAGATGTGATAAATAATAATAATAGTAATAGTAATAATAGTAATAATAATAATAATAATAATAATAATAATAATAATAATAATAATAATAATAATAATAATAAGAAGAAGAAGAAGAAGAAGAAGAAGAAGAAGAAGAAGAAGAAGAAGAAGAAGAAGAAGAAGAAGAAGAAGAAGACATTATTTAGGAATTATATTCCAAAGTGGTAGTGGAGGAGAATTGCATATAATGCTTCAGAAATTTCTCAAGCTACTTAAGATTGTATTGCAGTTAGGAATATCCATTTTTAAAAAAAAAAATATTATCAAATATAGATATCTGTACAATGGGAGGAGACACAAAACTGTTCAATCAAAATTTCTTAGGCCAGTTTTTGTTGGGTACCAAATACTAGTTCAAATTTGATTTTTCTTCATTGGAGACAAGTATTAATGTTAAACAAAGCTATAATAGAACATAGAAGAACATAATAGAACATCGAATAATACAGTTGAAAGGGATCTTTTCCAACCCTCTGCTTGAGCAGGAGACTCTATGCCATTTCAGACAACTGGTTGTCCAGTCTCTTTCTGAAAGCTTCCAGTGAAGCAACAACCACAACTTCTGAAGACAAACTATTCCACTGGTAGATAGCTTTCAATGTTAGGAATTTTCACATTAATTCTAGGTTGCTTCTCTCCTTGGTCAGTTTCCATCCATTGTTTCTTGTGCTGCCTTCTGGTGCTCTGGGAAATACTGTAGTTTGACCCCATCATCTTTGTAGCATCACTTCAAATATTGGAAAATTGCTATTATGTCACCCCTAGTTCTACTTTTCATTAGAGTAGACATAACCAATTCCTGTAACCAGTCTTCATATGTGTCATCCCCTGTTGAAGACTAACTCTGAGGGAGAGGAGGAGCAGCTGACAGGGAGTGGAAGTGTGGCTACAGAGGTGGTGGAGGAGGCTGGGGAAGGGAAGAGGCTGCCTGGGCAGTCAGAGGAAGACCCAGGCCCATTCACTCTCCATCCTAGGTCATGCAGAGAGGAGAGGATAAGGGAGAGATGTGGTCTACTGGGGAGGACAGGGCTTTGATCCTCTTCATGGGCTGCAGCTGTGAGAACTGGTTAAATGGATGGACATGCATAAGGGCCAGTGTTGGAAACAAAGCATGACAATATCTCTAGTTTGGCGTCCTTCCCAGTGGGTGTTCCAATATCTGTGGATGTCTTCAAGCACTTATCTTGCCTGGTTCCCTTAATCTCTTCAGTGTGGTTTGTGTTGTTGTTTTTCTTTATAATTTATAGGCATTTTAGTTTAAATGGCATTTCCTCCTTTTCGTAACTGCTTGTGGGGGAGTTGTTTTGTCTCCAGTCAAGGATATTTCGAGCTTTGAAGCAAAGTGAAGGAATAAAATGGGCATCACCTGTTTTTGTGACTGTGTTTATTTTGTAATCCACCCTGGGTCATCACAATATGTTTTAGCCTCAAGCCCCCAATCATTCTTGTTGCTCTTCCCTGCACTCTTTCCAGAGTCTCAACATCGTTTTTACATTGTGATGACCAATTAAATTTTTAAATTAAATGGTCTTTTAATTTAAATTAGACTTTTTTTTTAAATTAAAAGATCAAACTTTGCATCATTTGGATTTTTGCTTTTACTGTATTCTTTGCTGCTTAAGCCAATCTGTTCCTTCTGAATAATTTCAGCTCATGGGGTGTGTGTGTGTGTGTCTGTTTGTGTCTCTGTGTGTAAATTTTACAACATTGGTTAAGATTGAGAAGGTAAAATGACCAAGTATCACTAGTATCATAGATGCTCTTTGTGGACTACAGCTCTGCATTTAACTCTATCATCCCAGATATAGTAGTAACCAAACTGTATAATCTGCAGGTCCCCACCCCCACGTGCTCCTGGATTAAGAACTTTTTGACAAACAGACCACAGTCTGTTAGACTTGGCTCCCACCTTTCTTCCACTATTACATTCAGTACTGGTTCCCCCAAGGGTTGTGTCTTAAGCCCCCTGCTATATGCCTTGTACACCTTTGACTGCTCACCAAGCCATGCAACAAACACCATCATAAAGTTTGCAGACAAATGACCATGATTGGTCTTGTCTCCAGAGAGGATGAGACGGCATATAGGGCAGAAGTAGAGAACCTGTCTATCTCTGTGTTCAGAGAACAATCTGTCACTGAGTGTCCATAAAACCAAAGAACTGATTATGGACTTCAGGAAACATGGACAGTACCATGCCCCACTCATCATCAACAGAGAAGGAGTGGAAACTGTCCCTACAATCAGATTCTTTGGCATACATATTTCAGCTGATATCTCCTGGTCCCCTAATACCAAAGAAGAACTATCTGGATAAGAAGTTGTTGCTGGCTTTCTATAAAGCTTCTGTGCAGAGCATTCTGACATATTGTCTAGGTGTGTGGTATGCAGGCTCCACAGTTGAGGACAGGAAAACTGGACAGAGGGTGATAAACACAACTCAAAAGATCATTGGTTGCCTTCTGCCCTCCCTGGAAGACTTAGCCAGGTCCCGCTGCTGAAGCAGAATCAAGGCCATTATAGAAGACCCCTCACACCTTGGCAACTATCCTTTTGACCTGCTGCCATCTGGATGGCGCTTTAGGTCAATAAAATCCCACACCACTAGACTAACAAATAGTTTCTTTCCCTGGGCCATCCGAACTGCAAATAAACACAAAGTCACTAGCTTATTAAGATGTGAAAAGATGTGAAATCTTAATACCCCATTCAGATGTATAATAACATATTACAGTACAATCCATCTCTTGTGTATTATACTTGGCTAAGTGTTACAGTAAGTGTTGGATGTATATTTTGTTTATATTCGTAGATATTGTATTCTCAAATTGCAAATGGAGATGTGGTACTCTATTTTTCTTATCTTCATTTTTAAGTGCTTTGGTTTTATTGTATTGCGAACAGTTGCTGGGTGCATCCACAGTTTCGTTGTACTTGTACAATGACAATAAAGTTCTTCTAATTCTAATTCTAATTCTATCATGATGACAAATATGAATTGTTTGTTATTTCAAAATAACTATGTTAAGACTGAAGATTTTTTAAAAAAATATATATTAAGATACTCCAGCTGTCATTTCTGATGAGAATGTCTGTGATAAAATGAATGTTTGCCCAAGGTGATATTTTGTTTTAGACAATACTTGTTTTGACACCCAATGTGCCATTTAAACAGTGGCAGAAGAATATATCTAAATTTGCATGGCAGGAGGAAACAAAAATACAAGTTAAACATGAGATGTTACAAGATGCAAAAGAATGAGGAGGGTTGGAAAATATATTTTGCAGCTTTCTGTTTAGTTTGGATGAAAGAGTAGGCATTGCTGAGAGATAGGCGATTTTTTTGAGTTAGAAAGAGATGACCAAAGATTTCTTCTTTGTCCCAATCATCTTGTTGCACAGTCAGTTTCTCATAGGTGCAAATCACCATTTCTAAGAATTGAAAAAGAGTGCCAAGAGAGTCTTTCCCTTCTTGTTCCTCTTCTTTGCATTTTTTGAATTTAATTTTCAATTCATCCACAAGTGATGCCATTGTAGAAAGAAATTTTTTTTCAAAACAACCACCCAAGTGTTTTTAGTCCTTCAAAGATAGTTTCCAAAAGTCCCAAAGTCACCAAACAGTCCAAATAAGCTGTTTCTTTTAGCACTTTCTTCTTTCTTCACTTTTCTGGGATTACTGTTTAGTTGCAAAGTTCCAGTTAAAATATATCTTTCAGAAGTCTTGTTAGTATTTAATTATTCTTTAAAATTCTAGGCAATCTCCTCCTTACTTCCAAGTCCTACTCCAATTCTTTTCCTCTCCCTTCCCACTTACAACAACAATTTTTTTTTAAATATTCAGAAATCCTTATTGTCCCTTTAACATTTAGTTATCCAGTTTACCTACTAATGCCAAAGTGGCCATTTCTGACCGCCACTCTACCGCCTTTGGAAAAGGGGGTTTAGCCAGCTAGGGAAGAAAGGTGCAATTTCTCTCGACCCTGCCAGATCCCCCCTATCTTCACCATCTTCTATGGAGGTGGCTAGCCCTAAAGCGGTGAGCGCAGACAGAATCTGTGCACGATCACGGATTCCTGCCTGCCCCGAAGCGCTACAAACCGGAAGTCCAGAGATGACCAAAGATTTGAGTGGCTGGGATATTTAAATAATATTAACTTGCATATTTAAGTAACTGAAAAAAAGTTACTTATGACTGTCCTTGCACTTATGACCATTGTAGCGTCCCATGGACTTGGGATCAAAATTCAGGCTTTTGGCAATTAGCAAAAAAGGCCATAAACTCAGACACAGCTCTCTTAACTTAGCTTTGCTTACCAACAAAAAAAATATGGTTCCAATTATAGTCATAAATCAAGGATTGCTTGTGGTTTTTATATCGCTATAAAAACAGCAGTCCAGTAAAATATGGGAAATAGATTCTACAGTATCTGTATCAAATGGATATTCTTAGGCATTGTGTGATCTTTTTAAAATCTGTCTTCTGGTATAGTTGAAGCAGCACAGTAAATCAAGCCATTGTTAGATCAAATCAACATGGATACCCTGATAAAATTTAACTAACTAATTGATTATACTTAAATTTAGTATATTGATTATACTTAAATTTAGTTAACTAGTTATAAATAACTAGATAAATAATATCTTAGATATAGCTAATTGGAAAGAAAAATTATTGACTGCTTAGGAAAACATGTTTTTGGGTCTTTCCATGTTCAGACCTCATTAGGTCAGAATTCTTTTGTTCAAATCCCAAGGGGACAAGGGGCTCTTATAACCATATCTAGAAAAATATGTCTTCCATTTTAGCATTAAAATTATTAGGTAGTATCAAGGCATGAAACCTATGGGCATAATCTACACTCTACATGTGTAGAGAATATTAATCAGATCTTTCATTCTAAAATTGTTCCCATTTAACAATGGAGAGCAAGATTAGAAACACAGTGTGGTACCTGGAGAACATTTATTTAAGAATTGGAATTGCACAGTTTCTAGTTTTGAATATTTATCCGAAGGGCCAACTGTGCAGTGATAGGACAATCTGAATCTGCATTTTGTGAAAAGCAGCTGATGTAGCAACTGGTTGTAATAATGTAATAATTTGGAACACTGATTTAGAAGAGACCTACGTAGACTATTATTGTTAGTAATAAATTGATATTGAATGCAATGAACTAAAACATATTTTAGGATACTAAAGATCAGTTTCTCTTTCTTGTGGCACTCCTTTGGAACCGAATTTATCTTCCTCTGTAGTAATACAGCATAAGTCGGGGGGGGGGAATGTGTGGTGGAAACTTAGATGGTTAAAAATCCTGGAAAATGGTCACTATCTCCATATTTGAGTTGAAAGGATCATATTTGGGGAAAGTGCTCCATAGTCTGTTAGCAAGAGATTAGGATCAGCCCCATAGGTAACATTATGCTGGGTAATTGCTAGGCACAGAACTGTTATGAATAAATAAGCGTTTATAACTGATAAAATAAGTTTATAATTATAAATATAAGTTTAAGCTTATTAAATAATAATAAAATATTCACTACAGTTAGTTATACTTGACCAACTGTAGCATCTATGAACAAATGCCAATGTCCACTTTTCTCCTTGTCTCCTCCTGACTTTAAATTCTTTTCTGATGCTGATTTCCACAAATCAAGTTCCTTTCTACAAAACTGTTTGTAGTGAACTTTATTTCTTCACAAACCTATCTATAAAACATATCCCTAGGATCAGGGGTGGGATTCTACCAGTTCACACCTATTCACTAGAACCGGTTGTTAACATTCTAAGCAGAGAACCGGTTGTTAGAAGAAATTACTGGCCTAATCCTGTAAGGAAGGTAGGAAGGAAACATTCTGGTGTTGCTTACAGAAACTGCCTCTCTGTCAATCCTTATTACATTCTTGAAAGGACTAGACTTCCTGTCTCAGGAGCTTCTCTGGAGTTTTTTTCTCCTCCTTTGCTGGTACTTTGCTTGTGTGGAGTTACCATTCAAAGTTACAGTGTCACTGAAAAAAGTGACTTATGACCATTTTTCACACTTACAACTGTTACAACTGTTGCAGCATCCCGATAATCATTAGAGGCCAGGCGAGGAGATGCGTGCCTTGATGTGAGTGATGTTGAGTTGGCCACGCCCAGCCAATAACATTACTACCAAGCCATGTCCACCAACTAAGCCACATCCACAGAATGGGTTGTTAAAAAATTTGAATCCCACCCCTGCCTAGGATATGCTTGAAAAGTCTACACAAGATGCCCACTGATGCCATAATCTTGTCCCTGAATGCTTCAGTAAGCCTCACTGAGAATGTCAATAAATTTCAGCAGAAATTCAACTGATGCCCGGAAAAAGCAACAATATTCCATGTGTATCACCTATTATTACATCACATAGGAGTTCTAATTCTCAGTGTTAGATGGCTTGGAGGAAAAATAAAGTCCCTTCCTTACAATAAAATGTCTCAAGTGACACTTGTTCATGGATGTGGAAATCATTCTGCAAAGCATTATCCATGGTGTTTAACTATATTATTTATTTAAAAGATTTCTATGGCTGCCCAACTTAAACAACTCTTGGGCAACTTAACAAAGCAATAAATCCCAATAACTATAAAACATAACCATGAAGCAATGAAATGATAAAACAAAAACCAGCACCTTAATAATTCCCTTGAGATGCTCTACAGTTTTCTATAGCCACCCGCGAGCCTAGAGTTCAGAAAACAACGCAAGCCGCCGCCGCCACCTCCTCCCCCTCCTCCCGAATGGACTGAAAGCAGCTGGAGCTGAGGAAACGAAGCTGAGCGGAGTCGAAGTGACCTCGCCTCACGTTGTTTTCTGAGCCCGCGAGCTTAGAGTCTAGAGCTCACAAAAAAACGCAAGCCGCCAACACCACCTCCTCCCCCTCCTCCTGAGCAGACTGAAAGCACCTAGGGCTGAGGAAACGAAGCTGAGCAGAGCTGAAGCAACCTCGGCTCGCGTTGTTTTCTGAGCCCGTGAGCCTAGAGCCAGGGCGCTTTCATTGCACGGCGGAGCTTCATCTCGGGAAATACCGGGCGTCGTTGCTGTCCCAAGGGGAGGGCAATTCTGGGCTGCGCAATTGGGGGATTTCGTGGCTTTGGGTGGGTGGGAGCGAGGACGTTGACTTTAAGCGCTGCCGACCAAGTGTTTCACAAATACCAGTGGGACCTCCGTCCACCACCACTCCTCCCTCTTTTGCCTCCTTCCTTCTGATCAATCAGGTTTTCCCAGTATTTGCTCACAGCTGCATTTTCTCTTCTGCTGTGCTAGGCATTGAACGCGGGGATTTCTGATTCCCCTTACACGTGCGTGGATATGCCGCGGGGCATTTTCTTCCAAATGCCCCACTGGCAGAGAACACTGACTTTCATGATAGTGAGATCATTTCCCAAATTAATTGATTCACTAACCCAAAAGAAGATGTTGATGACAGTGGGAGGCAGGAATCACTCTCTCCCTTGCAAGAAAAAAGCAAGAGCCGTTCTTATGATCTCTCTCTCTTTCTCCCCGTAATACAGTAAAGCCCTTTCCAGCATGCGGGATCCACCCCCGCCGCTTTGCACCTTGCAAATGCAAAAACCCCGGGATTTTGCATTTGCAAGGTACAAAGTGGCGGCGGCAGATCGCGCGTGCTGGAAAGGGCTTGACTGTATTACGGGGAGAGAGAGAGAGAGATCATAAGAACGGCTCTTGCTTTATTCTTGCAAGGGAGAGAGTGACTCCTGCCTACCACTGTCATCATCATCTTCTTTTGGGTTAGTGAATCAATTAAACCTTTTATGATAGTGAGATTGTTTCCCAAATTTCCCTTAAATCAGGGAAGAAATCAGAAACAAACCTTTGGACTGAGAATAAGCCTGTTCCTATGATGCCATTTTTGTTCACTGCAGTGTGAAAAGTGTGAAAAAACACACTTCTTTTTCTTCATCTTCTTGTTCCCTATTTACTGGTCTCTTTCAAAGAGGAAATTGTGAACATCAAACTTATTCTCAACTGTCCTATGAAAGTTTTTATTGGTATCTATTTTTATTTTTGAAATTTACCAGTAGCTGCTGCATTTCCCACCCTCGGCTTATACTCGAGTCAATAAGTTTTCCCAGTTTTTGTGGTAAAATTAGGTGCCTCGGCTTATATTCGGGTCAACTTATACTCGAGTATATACGGTACTATATTAGCTAATACCTGAACAGAAGTATTACAAAAATATGTTCATTATTTTCTTATTATAACTTTAATGTGAAGAGTGATCAATTACACAAATTTCAGGTATTTGATTTCCTTGATGGTAAGCACTGTGGTCTACTTTAATTGTTTGTTTAATAACATTGGATAAAACTATTTCTTTTGTCCAAGTATATTGACTAAAACATTACATCCACTTTAGGAGAAAAGAGTGGTCAAACAGGATGTAATTCTAGATAGGAATTTTACAAGATTAAGGCTTGACTTGGTAAAACACATTAGCTATAAATAAAGAGAAGATTATGCACATGCACCAATGATAGGACAGTAAGAAAACTGACCATTCATTGATTAGTTTATAACATTTTAAGCTTAAGTGTAGTTGACTTTTTAAAGGGCAGATCAAATGATGGCAAGCTGTAAATTATTTTGTGATTGAAAGGCTGGTCAGAAATGACAGCATTTCTAAAATAACTGTTCTGTGGTAGCTATTTAAAACTTGACACTTAAACCTCTGAAGAAATATATGATGAGTCTTTGAAGAATCATTACCTTTTTTGAGTAGCTAGTGTCAGGAGACAATGGTAACAAATCAATATCATTCTCCCTTTGACACTGCTGAATAAGGGACTTAAAATAAGGAAATGAGGATTTTTCAGTTGATTTTTCTCTTCCTGTTTCACTGGAGTTCATAACTATTGCCCTCTTATAGACTACTTAGATTTCATTTTTTAAAAAAAAAATAATGAACCTATCTTCTGTGTCACCATTTGTACAATCACATTGACTCCATTCAAAGACCCGTGTTAGGGTTTTTGTAGAGCACCCACTGAATTTGTTTAATGTTACTTGTTTGGTTTGTCCAGGGTGGTTGTATTTACTTAAATTGTGCATTTTTCATTTTTGTAAGTCACTCAGGATTTATATCCAGTAAACAAAAGTTTAAAACTAACAGTTGGATGTCTGCCTCTCATGAACCACAGAATAAATATAAATGTAGCATCAACAACAAAAAGAAAAAGCTTAGGTCTTTACAGATAGTCAAGGGGAATGATTGCTCAATGGCTCAAGATCAGTGGTGGGATACAGTCAGTTCGCACCACTTCAGGAGAACCAGTTGTTAACTTTCTGAGCAGTTTGTTGAACTGGTTGTTGGAAGAAATCCTTAGGGCAGGAAACCGGTTGCTAAATTATTTGAATCCCACCACTTGGTTCAAGACCCAAGCTCTGTACAAGCTCTGTCTGCATTATAACATATAATATACATTCCCTACGTGATAGGACTCCAGATAACTGACAATTACATTTAATACGTTCCTTCTTTCTTTCTTCTACCCAGCATTTTTTTTTTTAGAGAACTCAGTGATTTTTTCCACTGTGTCTAACAAGCAAGCTTTTATTTTATTTTATTTTATTTTTTTTAAATGACACCAAAGAGCTCCAAATAGAGAAAACAGGACTGTTGAAAGAATATGAAGGACTGACTTTTGGGGGGTGGGATTGTCCTACCCCCACCCCAGTTTTTGCATTGAAAATTGAATTGGACAAAAGCTCAGTTAAGCTCTTTTCTGATGCTGTACTATATTTTGTCACTCCCTCTTTCTATTTCTGGTGGATCCCTTATCTTAACCCAAATCTGAGTTATTCTTCCTTATTCCTTACAGCAATGCCCATTCCTTGAAAACAAGAACACCCTGTAAAATACAATTAATATATCTTGCTAACAAACCTTGGAGGAGTTATTTTCAGTTTATTCTTTCCTTAATGTTGTAATGCAATGATAGAATAAATAATGGACTTGAGTAAAAAGAATAAATTATGATAGAACAAACATTTTGTCTCTTTGGTGCAGCTGATGCTTCATTATTGTAATTTATGTTATTTAATAGAATTTGTATATTATCAACAAAGGTTGATGAGAGGATGTAGTGATAAGAAGAAGGGAAGCAATAAAGGGAGAAGAGGAAACCAGGCAGAAAAGGGAAAAGGAAAGAGAAAGAGGATGAGAAGGGCAAAGTAGAGAGATAGCAAGCTAAGGAGGGAGGAAAAGTTAACAAGGAAAGAGAGAAAGAGACCAAGGAGGAATAACAAACTTTTCTATTTCAAGTACATTTTAGCAGTGTTCCAATATTTAAGAGATGGACACAAAAACGAGGGGGTTAACCTCAGAAGTGGCATTCAGCAGGTTCTGATCAGTTCTGGAGAACTAATAGTGGAAATTTTGAATAGTTCTAGAGAACCAGCAAATACCACCTCTGACTGGCCCTGCCTCATCTATTCTCTGCCTCCTGAGTCCCAGCTGATTGGCTGGGTCTTCTTATGTTGCCCTGCCCAGGAGAATAGAGCTGGAAAGCAGGTTATTGGAGTGAGGAGGGAATGAGATTTTGCAGTAGCCTTCCCCCTGGAGTGGAGTGAAAATGGAGATTTTACAGTCTCCTTCCCCTGCCATGCCCATCAAGCCATGCCCACCAAGCCATACTGTTATGAACTAATAAAGGTGTTTAATAAAGTTTTAACAAACCTTAAAGAAAAGCAGGGTTCTAATCCTGCACTTCTGATTGGCCGATAATAGCGATATTGGATTAGTCCTTTCTGGGGAATCTGATTTGCTGTTAACGGGCCAACTCTCATTGGTTCAAGGGTTTAACACTTCCATGTTTCTCATTGGCTTATAGGTCAGCAGCCTACCCTATAAAAGGGTTGCTTCAGCCCTAGGGTTTTGCTCTGTTCAGCATGACTAATAAAGAGTTGAAGTTCACTGTCACTGCCTCGTCTCCGTTCCTTGCACCCATGCACAGAATTTAACACTGGCGACGAGGATGGGATGCGGAGACATCAGAGCTGACTGAACACTACAGAGCACCAAACAGAGCACGTGGCTGAAGGCGCATCGACAACGGAAACCATGTCCGGTGGCCCCATACCACCCGCTCCATTTGACCCGGCACAAGAAGACTGGGACTTGTACATAGACCGGTTCCAGATGTTTCTGGAGACCAACAACTTGAAGGATGCCATTACGAGGAAAAAGCGAGCAGTGTTCCTGACCCATTGCAGGCCACTAGTGAAACCGGCTGAGGTGAAAACCATGGACTGGGACGTCCTCGCGCCCCTTCTACGGGGCCACTATGCACCCACCGTACCAACGCTTCTCCAAAGACATGAATTTTACCAGAGGGACCAACGGAAAGGAGAGAGTGTCGCAGATTTCATCGCAGACCTCCAGAACCTGGGAGGCCTCTGTGGGTTTACAGACCTCGAAGAAGCTCTGAGAGACTGAATAGTTCTGGGATTAGATGACCAGACGATACAGAGCAAGATCATGGCAAAAGGGGACAACAACCTTGCTGATGTCATCAAAGACGCTACTGCAGCAGAAGCAACCAGGAAGTCGGCCACCCGAATGCGCCGCACCAACGCACCGCTCCGTCAACTCGCCAGCAATACCTCACCTCGCCTAGAGAGGCACACAACAGCAACCCACCACGAGGACCTCAAATCACCATCAGAAAGTGATGAGGAGGAGGTCAACCGGCTCCGGTCTGAATGTGACCAACGCCACCAGCGGAATCAAAGACTACCGCACCAATGCGCAGGTTGTGGGGCAAACCACCCGCAATCAGACTGCAAATTCCTTGACGCACTCTGCCATTTCTGTGGGAAAAGAGGACATTGAGAAGGTCTGTAGAAGCAAGCAAGGATCCAGCCCAATTCAGAGGGGAAACAACTACCGCCAGACCACAGGGAATTGTCCTGTGAGTCGGGAACAATTGAACCACCAATGGAACAACCACTCCTACAGAAATAAAACACTGGCCACTTCAACAAGAAGGGAAGAGGCACACCAAACCATTACAATTGGTCATGCCTCATCATTAGATGCAAAGAAGATCCGAGTGAAGGTCGCCATCAAAAACCAGCCTTGTGTGATGGAAGTGGACTCAGCATCGTCCCTCTCGATGGTTTCCTGGAAGACCCTTAAACAATTAATCCCTGCCGTCCGGCGGCAAGACCTCAGAGCCGAAAGAATCATACTCAAAGGTTATCAGGGAAACCGAATTCCGGTCGTTGGATCCAGCCAAGTCCAAGTATCATTCAAAAATCATACTGCATTGTTACCACTGACCGTCGTCTACCGCGACTAGCCTAGTTTGTTAGGCTTTCAATGGTTCGCCCCATTTGGGATCAAGGTAGCCGGCATTCACCAAACCAGAAGCGATGGCTGGGAGGAGGCCCTCGTCCAGGAATTCCAGGACGTCTTTGCAGACAAACTAGGTGAGTACAAGGGGACCCCAATATCATTTAACCTTAACCCTGAAGTAGCCCCCATCCGCCTTAACCCTCGTCGGGTATCTTTTGCCCTTAAACCAAAAATTGATGAGCATCTCGATAAATTAATAGCCCAGGGTGTTTTAGAACCAACTGACCACACTCTTTGGGAAACTCCAATCATATCACCCATCAAACCGGATGGATCGTTAAGGATTTGTGGGGACTACCGGGACACCCTTAATCATGCCCTTCAACAGAACGCTTACCCGGTGCCGGTGGTGCAACACCTTCTCCATTCCCTGGGGGGCGGAAAAGTCTTTGCTTAATTGGATTTAGCACAGGTGAACCAACAACTGCCTGTAGATAAAAAAACCGCAGAGGCACAGACGATCGTTACGCACCGAGGCGCCTTTAAATGCAACCGACTCCAATTCGGAGTGAGCGTAGCCCCAGGGATTTTTCAAAGTCTGATGGAGAGACTCTTGCAAGGGATCAAGGGGGTCGTGCCATACTTTGATGACGTTTTAATTGCGGCCCCGAATAGAGAAGTATTAGAAAAGCGTCTTAAAATGGTTCTCCAGAAATTTAAAGAAATTTAAAAATTTAAAGACTCTGGCCTTAAGATAAAGTAGAGTTCCTGGGGTACCTAATCGATAAGCAAGGCATTCACCCCACTAATAGCAAAGTAAAAGCAATCAAAAATGCCCCAAGACCCAGGAATAAGTCTGACCTCCAAGCTTTCCTGGGGCTCATTAACTTTTACAACATCTTCTTGCCCCAGAAAGTGACCGTAGCTGAGCCCCTGCATAGACTTCTTGACAAAAAAGCAACCTGGGTCTGGGGACACCGAGAGGAGCATGCATTCTGACAAGTGAAAAACTTACTAACCTCAGATGCTGTTTAATTCAGTATAATGAGATTTTGCCTTTAACAATTACATGTGACGCATTACCGTTTGGAGTAGGAGCCATTTTGAGTCATGTGTTACCAAATAGTAGTGAGGCCCCTATTGCCTATTTTTCAAGGACCCTATCAAAGGCTGAACATAACATAATCAACAAAGAGGCTCTTGCTGTTGTATCTGCTGTGAAACGGTTTCATGAATATGTGTATGGTTGAGTTTTTACTATTATTACCGATCACAAACCTTTGCTAGGGATTATCGCGGGAGACAAGCCAACCCCCTATATATTGTCACCTAGAATGACTCTCTGGTCGGAGTTCTTAGCTGCATACAACTATAAATTACAACACCACCCAGGGAAAGCTATTCCCCACGCTGATGCATTGAGCCGTGCCTCACTTCCGGAAACCGTCGACGACCCAGCTCCAAACCTTACGACACTCCAGATTGAAACACTACATTCACCACCGCTAACAGCCAGAGACATTGCAATAGAAACAAAATGAGATCCTGTCCTGGCGCGAGTTCTCAGCTGAGTCAAACGAGGATGGCCAGTAGAAGAAACCCCTGACGACTTCACCCCTTTCAGAAACTGGCAAACAGAACTTTTTTCGCAGAAAGGCTGCATTCTATAGGGAGACAGAGTTGTCGTCCCAGAGTGGTTACAATGAGCAATATTGAAAACATTGCATGACGGTCAACCCGGCATCGTGCGTATGAAAGCGCTCACACGAAGCTACGCGTGGTGGCCGGGCATCGACAAGCAGATCGAAGCCTGGGTAAAGACTTGTCTAAAGTGCCAAGAAGTCAGCAGTGCCCCACCTAGAGCAAATCCAACAGAGTGGGAAACCCCCCAGGGGTCATGGTCCCGCATCCACGTTGACTTTGCGGGACCTACTAAAGGACATACATTCCTCCTAACAGTGGATGCCTATTTCAACTGGCTCGAGATCCATGAAATGAAAAATACTACAACTGAGTCCATCATCCGAAAATTGAATAGGCTATTCGCAACGCATGGGCTGCCAGACATTCTGGTCTCCGACAATGGACCCCAATTCACCACCCTGGCTTTTGAACAATACTTAGCGGACCAGGGTATCCGCCATGCACTAACTTCACCAGCGCACCCTGCAGCTAACGGCAGGGCCAAGCGCATGGTCCAATTTGTTAAAAAAACTCTCCACAAAATGGACTATGGGGACATTGACGACAACTAAACAGAATACTCCTACTCCAACACATTACCCTGCACAGCGTCACCAACAAAACTCCAGCTGAACTGTTGATGGGACGCAAGCTCTGTTCCCACCTCGACCGGCTCCACCCATCCTACAAGCCAGAGAAACCCTGTGGATCTAGTGGAAAATGCCGTGAGTTCATGGTAGGTGACTTAGTTTTCGCAAAAAACCTTTCCGGTGAACCATTATGGGTTGAAGCAACCGTAACTCAAACCACCGGGCCCAGATCGTACCGTGTGCAAACATGGGACGGAAAAATATGGAAACGCCATATAGATCAGCTTCGCTCGAGGCTACAACTCAGTTCCCACGACTCCTGTGACTCTCAAACTGAAGGGGGAGGGGATGTCGAAGAAACCAAATTCGAGATGGTGGAAAGCAGAATCGAAGGAAGTCAGCAGCTGGGCGCGATACATGAAGAAGAATCAGGGAGGGGGTTGGCCTTGCCACAGAGGAATACCTCAATGGAGGCAAGCCCACAAAGATCGGAGGACAACAATGACAGAATTAGTGGCACCGAGTCCTCCAGTGTGGATGCAGAACCGCCTGTACTAGATATATCCAAAAACGTCCCGCCGAAACCGGACTTCAGAGAGAAACCGGTGGGACAGTGCAAATCTAATAGACAGTTAAAACAACCTGCATATCTTAGGGATTACGTCACCGCACCCCTCAAACGGAACCCGGGGGGAAGGGGTGTTATGAACTAATAAAGGTGTTTAATAAAGTTTTAACAAACCTTAAGGAAAAGCAGGGTTCTAATCCTGCACTTCTGATTGGCCGATAATAGCGATATCGGATTGGTCTTTTCTGGGGAATCTGATTGGCTGTTAACAGGCCAACTCTCATTGGTTTAAGGGTTTAACACTTCCATGTTTCTCATTGGCTAATAGGTCAGCAGCCTAGCCTATAAAAGGGCTGCTGCTGCCCTAGGGTTTTGCTCTGTTCAGCATGACTAATAAAGATTTGAAGTTCACTGTCACTGCCTCATCTCCATTCCTTGCACCCATGTGCAGAACTTAACACATACCACAACCACAAAGCCATGTCCGCAGAACGAGTAGTAAACATTTTTGAATCCCACCACTGGTCAATCTATTCTTCAAAGCACCTGAATTCAGGAAAAGAAGCAATGGATGAGATTGGACAACCATTTGTCTGAAATGTTATAGGGTTTCTTGCATAGCAAGGAGTTGGGCCAACTGGTTCTCGAAGAACAATGATGCCATTGTCCATACTCTATCCAAAATGGGAAGGAAATACAGAGTTAGCATTTGCCCACTTCTACACTTATTTTTTTTTAGCATTAGCTTTAATCAAATGCACTTATAGGGTCCTATGGGGAAAAAATAAAAACATGAGAAGTGGAATAATATCATCCAGCTACAGCTGAAGATACAGCAAGATTTTTTTACCAGGGGAAAGCCAAACTACATGAGTTGCATAGGTGGAGCCTTACAAAGAAACACAAACAAAGCAGATTCAGTTTGGAAAGAATCAGGGTAGCAATCACAACAGCATGACTCCACTAACAAACAGAGTCAACATCATGGGCTCTCGCAGGCCCACAGCTGTTTTGACATTTTTGCAAACCTCTGTGGAAGTGCTCATAAAGCCTCCTGTTCAATTGTAGGAAGGTGTGGAAGAGCATTTACTCTTTAAAACTCAGTGGTTCCTTCTTGTCATTCTCATGGGTTGGTTTTCTAACTTGTTACTTTAAATTGTCAGGTTTTTTTAAAAAAATATTATTGATACTCCTTACCCAGTTTCGTATCTCATCCTTGCATAACCCATTAAGTTTAGACTAATCTGGAATGCATATGCAAGTACACATACACACACCAATATTTATTTGTTTTAATATTTATTTTATTTGGTTTGTCAATTGCTTATATTTATTTTTTTTAATTTATTTTATTTGGTTTGTCAATTGCTTACAAGATACTAGGTATAAGTAAAAACATAGTTATGAATACATGGATACATATAAGAAAAATAAAAGAAACAATAGGACAGACAGTAGGCATGTTGGTGCACTTATGCACGCCCCCTACAGACCTCTTAGGAAAGAGGTGAGATCAATAGTAGAAAGTCTAAGGTTAATGTTTTTGGGGTTTGGGGAAGAAACCAGAGTCAGGTAGAGTATTCCAGACATTGACCACTCTGTTGCTGAAGTCGTATTTCCTGCAATCAAGTTTGGTGTGATTAACCTTGAGTTTGTATCTATTGTTTGCTCTTGTATTGTTATGGTTGAAGCTGAAGTATTCATTGACAGGTAGGACATTGCAATGTATGATTGTATATACTATACTTAGATCAGACCGAAGGCGGCATAGTTCTAGGTTTTCTAGGTCTAGAATTTCAAGTCTGGTGGCATAAGGTATTCTGCAACGAGTAGAGGAGTGGAGAACTCTTGTGAAATTTTTCTGGACTTTCTCAACTGTGCTAATATCAGATATACAATGTGGGTTCCAGACTGATGAGCTGTATTTGAGTACTGGTCTAGCAAATGTTTTGTATGCTCTAGTTATTAGTGTAATATTTCCAGAGAAAAAGCTACATAACATTAGGTTAACAACTCTTAATGCCTTTTTGGCTATGTAGTTACAGTGGACTCTAGCACTTAGATCATTAGAGATGAATATAATTATTCCCACCATCACCCTACCTTTCTCTTCCAAATCCTCTATTTCTGTCCAAGGAATGTTTTTATCTATGAACTTTGACTATGTTTGTCTGGATGATGAGAAAAAAAGAAGAAGGCATCTCTTGAACATGTTTTATATTTCATAAGCTAGTAATAACTTAATTTTGATTCTGCTGGAGGACATGGATGTAATTTAACTCCTCTGTCAGAATTAAGGCCTTTGAACTGTGGTGCTGGAGGAGACTCCTGTGAGTCCCTTGGACTGCAATACTATCAAACTGGTCGGTCCTAGAGGAGATCAACACTGACTGCTCTTTAGAAGGCCAGATCCTGATGATGAAACTCAAATACTTTGGCCACCTAATGTGAAGGAAGGACTCACTGGAGAAGAGCCTAATAGTGGGAATGATTGAGGGCAAAAATGAAGGAAACGACAGAGAATGAGGTGGCTGGATGGAGTCACTGAAGCAGTAGGCATGAGCTTAAATGGACTCCAGAAGATGATATAGGACAGGAAGGCCTGGAGGAATGTTGTCCATGGGGTTGCAATGGGTTGGACATGACTTCACAACTAACAACAATAACAACAACAACAACACAAAAAACTGGAAGGTTTCATCTCCATGCTTCTCTAGCATAAATAAATATGCCACCTATTTGTGTATAGTTAGAACTAACTTTAGATTGATATAAACTATGGATATTTTATATTGTTTAACTACCTTATCAACACAATATTTCATTTCATTTTGGTTAGTTCAGCATCATATGTTTATAACTGAAAACCAGGAGTTGATCAAGCATTTGCTTAGGTGACTTGTCAGTCCTCTCTGCCTGTTGAATTGAATTAACAGAACATAATCTGATTTATGTCCTGTTATTGTTTATTAGAGCCTTAATATGTTCAAATTAGGACTGGAATTTCATATACAATATAGCCTGCTGCTTGGGAACTAAGGTAGTCCAATTTGTATAAATGACATTATCAAACTTATTGTGAAAAGGTTGGATTTAATATTATCGGTATAGAGGATGGTTGGATTGAATTTCAATGTGTTCTTCCAGCTTGTGATACATAGAGGAAAAGTGTATGGGACATTCTAAATGTTGATGACCTAAGTGGCCATATATAAATCAGATTGGCTTTTATGATTTCATACCATTAATAATTTTTTTCTTACTTTTTGGAAACATCAGAAATTGAGGCCCTTTTCCACCACAAAATATTTCATCCTTAATCTTCAATGGCTTTATGATAAAACAAAATGTTTATTATTTCTACCCTTAGGAAGGATTCCTAGTAACTGTAACTCAATATACAAGATATAATTTTAGGTGAATAATATATTTTTATTTAAGTATTTAGCAAGTTAAGGTTTAATAATCAAAACATTTCATCTTTACTGTTAAGTACTTGGACATGGGTTGGAGTAAATGGAGACAGCCTCTGAATGTGAACTTTCAGCTCTTTATTGCATAGTGACTTCTCAAAACAACAACAGTGAACTCTGCCTTATATAGGCAACCCTTGTGAGAATTGTCCAATAGCGAGCTATGAACGCTAGCTCTTTAAACCAATGATAATCCTCTATTAAGGGCCAATCGGATTCCTAAGAACTAACCAATCCGATCTGGCTGCCTAACAGCCAATCAGAAGTGCAGGGCCAGAACCTCAAGCTCATACTTTATTAACTATGGTACATACACAACATTTACTATGTGAATTATAAAGTATTTCAGCAGATAGATATAGATATTGTGGGCTGATAATATCCAATTTTTTAAAAAAACATGACCGGATATATTCAGATTCAATGCATATTCAGCTTTGAATATTAAAATAACAGCAGCAATATTACCAAATTTGACCATGTTTTCAATGTCTAAGGGACAAATCAAGTCATGGTAATAATTTTTGAAAACCAAGTTCCTATGACTGAAGGAGAGTTGAAATAGAGAAGGAGGTGAAGGAAAATATAATCTGTATTTTCTCCAGGAGTTGCCTAACAGTACTTTCATATTAAGAAAGAAAGAAAGAGAAAGAAAGAAAGAGAAAGAGGGAGAGGGAGAAAAAAAAGAGAGAAAGAAAGAGAGAAAAAAGAAAGAAAGATCAGAAGAAAACAAGGAAACCATCTGGAGGGGTCCATAAGTGAAGGTGAACTCAAAAAAGACTATTTCTTTCTAAAAGTATCCATTCCCCAACTTATCAGCTTGTGGATTTAGGTATTTATAGATACATGTGCTGGGATATGCTAGAGTATTTGACAATTTTAAGTCTGAATTATGGAAGTATGGAGTAGAAATCCTGTAGGTACTGTTAAAGTTGATTTGAATTTGCTCACATATAAAGCACTAATGTTGAATTATTATTTTTTTAAAAAAACGGAGTGATCTGTCTGCTACATATACGTTAAAAACCGCACACCCCAACACATATAAAGTTAGAAACATATCCTTCTTTACTTTTTTGCAATGAATTATAGCATTATTCAGTAGAAGCATACTGATTAATACCCATTAATAAAATGCCATCTAGGTAGTATAAGAAATGGAAAACTATATGTACCTAATGGATCTTGCTGATTGTTCAGTGACATGTTCAACTCTGAAACAGAAATTAACTTACACCGATAGTGAAGAAAAATAATTATGATGTCCTTGGAGGGCAAGAAAGAGGAAGTCAGTAGATACTAAGCCAAATGCAGTAGATAACACAGGACCTGGCTTATCCTGAGACAGAACAAGACAAATGACTAAGGCAGCTGATTGGCTATCATGTAAAGACAGTGAATTATAAACCGTATAATTTATTATTATTGGATTATTATTCACAAGGAAATTACTTTCTGGAAGTGGAATTTATCTTTATAGAAGATTGTGCCTGAAATGACCAAATAAATTGTTCAGCCTCAGAAACTATTCACTCTGACTAAAGAGAAGCAAAATAATTTTCCTTTAAAAGAAGCAAAAAATATTATTATTATTATTAGTAGTAGTATTAGTATTATTATCTGTAATCATATATTAGCCTTTTTGTTTGTTGAGTTATTACAGTGGTTTAATGCATGAAAGATTGTTGTACTATTATAAGAATAAAATCTGTATCTTAATTTGTAAAGAAGAACTTTTTTTCAAACTCTCAATAACCTTAAGAGTAGGGAGTATTTTTAATATAGAAATTTCCATTGATTAAAAATAGTTTGACCTGCTAAAAATAATTTAAGTAGCTTTTCAATCAGTGGCTTTTTCTAATAAGGTTTACTAACATCTGTGCATATTTATATGTGCGTATATATGCATTTTACTGGTAATTATTAGGGGAAATTGCTGATATTTTTGTTGTTTCAAAGCATTTCATACAGAAAATATTTTTTGCTTCACTGGCAAATAATAAAATAGTTCTCCTTGTGCACTCAATCTCCAAAGTTGTATCAACGTGGCTTAAAAGGCTGTGAATTAATTATCCTTGTCCTATACATAGATGTGACTTTGTAAAGTGAGAAATTGTGCTAAAGCCATAGATCTTAAAGAAAATTGTAATAGTGTCTCACATTGGCAAAATACCACATGCCATTGTGAACTGAATAAGTTTAATTTTCAATACAGATATTGACCAAAGACACCACTTTAGGACTTTGCTGTAAAATAGATGAGATTAGAGAAGGATAAGAAGAAGCATGGCAGAAAATAGAACAGAACAGAACAGAAATAATTTCATACCGATTCTCCACAGAGCTAAAGAAATCCAGTTAGAACTGTTCTCTCCACCATTCCTATATAGTTTTCTACTTGATTATCTGCAGCAACATGAAATCAAGACAGACCCACACATGCTTTAAAACATCTCTCTGCAGAGAAAAGTGTAAGCAGAACTGCCTATTGACACTTCTGGTCCTCAAAAAAGACTGTTTACATTAAAGTGAGAACCTCTGGGAAACATAAAGATTACCAGGGGAAGTAAATGTCAGGATATGACATGCACAAAAAGCCCTACTTGCTGATGTTTGGAAGAGAGTTTCTATCATAGAGTTGTACCAGGGGACTGACTGAATAATGTAAGGGACTTTAACAGAGGTCAAAATTTATGTTATGCCCTTTTTCTCGATGGGATGGTAAAACTGCTATTATTTTTTAGGGTTGAGCTCTAGAGTTTTGATGTACACAAACTTTGGTCTGGCTGCCTTTGCTAAGAGAACAAGTTAAGCTAGTGGAAAATCCTGACAGCCTGAGAAATTGTTCAAATTACACAAGTCAATGAATCAGAAGAATCAGAGTGGTAACCATCCATATTCTACAAGGGAGATAAGAAAATTATGATTCTCTCACTCAACCCGATGTTGGCAAACTATAATTTCTAGAATTCCTAATCTCACCATAGGTGCTAGGAATGGTAATTTAGTGATATGTAGAATGTAATAGTTTCTTCATCCTCATTTATTTTTCGTGTCTTAGAATAGTTGATAATATTGTAATGATGTATTATTAATGGGGTTCATATCCTAAACGGTGGGGAAACTTCAGTAAGATGCGGGATATTGTCTGAAATGTTATAGGGTTTCCTGCCTGACCAAGGGATTGGACTAGAAGACCTCCAAGGTGCTTCCAACTCTTCTGTTCTACTCTGCTCCACTCCTATTCCTATTCCTATTATTTCTATTCATTTGATTAAAAGCTACTTTTTACTAGCTTGATTTGATGTAAGACTAATTGGAGATAAAGAGAAGGGAATTGCTTCAGTTGCTTCAGGTGAGACAGTCGCTCAGCTGAGCAGGAATCTCTCCTCTCTTTGGGTCATTTTTATTTTTTTTCTTGGGTAATATAGCAAATTAAAATAAATCAAGACCAAATTCTCATTCAAATTTAGAGGATCAATGAGGTGGGGAAAAAATGAAAATGCCCTTTGTTTTTCAAATCTGGAAAATGTGAGGAAAGGAGAGGTGATTCTTGATAATCATGAGTGGGGATAGACAGGGGAGCCAACAAATCATAATCAACAAAGAATTGCATTTGCTCCTGTTTTAAATATGACTGATTTTATACTCTTCTACTTCCCACTTGTTTACATTTATATAGTAAATAGGTGTTGCTGTAAGAAAGGCAAGAAAAAAGTTTTTAAGTAAGTAAACCCTAAGTAAGAAAAACTACATCTCTTTTGAATATTGTCTGAGAGAAATGCAAACATGAGTCAGATTTTTATATATATTTAATCAGGGTGTTTTTTTTTTTTTTTAAATAATAATTTGTTGACATGGAAATAGGATAAGACAAACCTAACCTTTTTAAAAAAAAAAAAAAAAAAAGAATAACATTGAAGTTGACAGGTTCACCAATGTCCAGTCAAAAATTAGTTGTGTTCACTCTTATAAATGTGTTTAGAACTGCAGCTTTAATTACTAAATGGCAATGTGGTGTTTGAGTTCAGTCTCTTGATTATGGGATGCAAGATGGCTACAATTAGTATGTTTATTCTCTCCAGCCATACCAATTTCATCTTGCCCTCTAAAAAGTTTCAGTTTCCACAATGTGTCACCTTTTGAAGTTTTGTCTAAGCACCAGATCTCATAATTGAACTCTTCTAGGGGTGATTTCTTAAAACCATATGGTCATCAAAGTTCTGCTGAGTGCATTCCCATGTTGTCATCCCAAATTAACTGCCTGATGTGAAGCCCATGGCTCACCATGTCCTAGCAAATCATTAGGTTTCATTTATTTTAGAACATTGTGATCTGGACACACACTGGAAACAGATGCTAAAATTTCTTCACTGTCCCCAAATTGTCTAGTAAACAATATAGTGATAATTCCATTGAAACCCTCCCACAGTTGGAAGAATTAACTACACAACCTAATTAACTTTGCCACTTGGTTTGACATGTAGCTTGCACAGAGAAGGAAGATAAATAGCAAAATAGAAGTGTGGTGAGAGAAAGAAGGGTACACTGAGAAAATGGGCGTTGGTTCTTACCTGATATGCCTCTTTTCGTGGAACTGCATAGAGATCCAGAGAATGGGAGGTGCTCCAGTCTTCACTTCTCACAGGCTGAGCTGAAATTGAGGAACGCCCTCCTCCTCCACGTGACTCCTCCATGCGTTCCCCCAGTTTTAACGAAGACGAGAGGACAAGAACAACCCTCTAATCTTAAGTATTATACAACTTGAACTACAACACTAGAAATCATTGGCTGAAACAGGTTTTCCCCCTTACAGATGGACCAATTAGAGTGGGGCTGGATGCTCTACGCAGTTCCACGAGAAAAGGCGTATCAGGTAAGAACCAACGCCCATTCTCCGTAGAACTGCTGCGAGCAGACAGAGAGTGGGACATACCAAAGCAAGTCTGTCCTACGGGTGGGAGTCCATCTGGATTGGAACTTCCCCAGGATCTCTTACCACTTGCTGCAAAACTCGCCTGCCAAAAGGTGCTTCAGCTGAGGCGTAAACATCAATCTTATAATGTCTTATAAAAGGAGATGGGGAAGCCCAAGTGGCCGCCCGGGAAATATCAAGAATAGACCCCTGAGTAGCCCAGGCTACCAAAGTAGCTGCACTTCTGGTGGAGTGAGCGGTAACCCCGCTGGGAACTGGAATAGCTTGAATTAAATAGGCCTTGGATATGGTAGCCCTAATCCATCTGCCTACTGTGGACGGAGAAACCTTACAGCCTAGTGTCTTTGGCTGAAAGGACAAAAATAGAGACTCTGTCTTTCTGATGGACTGCGTACGAGAAATGTAAATACGCAAAGCCCTTCAAACATCAAGGGTGTGCCACTGCCTCTCTTGCTCGCGCAGAGGCTTCGGACAGAAATTAGGCAGGACCAACTCCTGTGGAACGGTGAATTGATCTTTGGCATAAATGCTGGGTCTGGTCTCAGAACCACCCGATCGGAATGAAAAATACACAGGTCTTTTCTCACGGATAGAGCTGCAATTTCAGATATTCTTCTAGCCAAAGTAATAGCCACCAGAAATACTGTTTTAAATGTAAGAATTTGAAGTGACGCCTCTCTGAGAGGCTCAAAGGGAGATCTAGTCAAGGCCAGGAGAACTTTATTAAGGTCCCATGTCGGGTACCTGTGCACTACTGACGGGCGCAAATTAGAAGCCCCTTTAAGAAAAGCCTTGTTTCGAGGATGGTGGGAAAGGGGACTGAAAGGACCGCCAGCAACCACCGTTGAGAGCACCACTACCTGCCTCCTTAAGGTGTTAGGTGATAAACCTCCATCTAGGCCATCTTGTAAAAAGGCCAGGATCTGTGCAACTGAAGGAGTGCGTGGATCAATGAATGATTTGTGGCACCAGTTACAGAAACTTTTCCAGGTCGCATCATAAATGCGAGTGGTAGAAGGTCTTCTAGCCGCCAAAATGGTGTTAATGACCTGGGCTGATAAGCCTTCCTCAATCATCCTTTCCCACTCAACCTCCAAACGGCCAACTGTAGCCACCGTGGCTCTGGATGAAGCAGTGGGCCTTGCGACAGTGAAATCTGATCCAACAGAATCCTCCACGGTGGAGATACTGACAGATTGCGGAGGTCTGCAAACCAGGGCCTCCTGGGCCAATATGGTGCCACCATGAGGATTTCTGCTTTCTCAGCTATCAATTTTTGAATTACCTTGGGGATCAGTGGAAGCGGAGGGAAGGCGTACAGTAGCCTGGGAGGCCACGGGCAATGTAAGGCATCGTGATTCTCTGCTCCGCTGGAGGAATAACGGGAGAAGAACCTTGGTGTTTGCACGTTGAGTGGAGATGCAAAAAGGTCTACTAGGGGCTGACTGAACCTGGCTGCTGCTTCTCTGAACAGGTGTGGGTGCAGACACCACTCTGCCTGATCCAGTGTTGCCCTGCTGAGCCAGTCTGCTTGGACGTTGGAGGCTCCGGAGATGTGCTCCTCTCTGATGGACAAAAGATGCACCTCTGCCCATCGACACAGTCACTCGGCCTCTCTCATGAGAAGGATGGAATGGGTGCCCCCTTGCCAATTGATGTGGGCCTTGGTTGTAGAATTGTCTGTTAGGACCAGGACATGGCACCCCCTCAGTCGATGAAAGAATGTTCGCAGGGCCAGATACACTGCGCGAAGCTCCAACCAGTTGATTTTCCAACTTCGCTCCGCATGAGTCCAAACTCCCTGTGCCGAGAGAGACTGCTGGTGGGCCCCCCATCCGGAAAGACTTGCGTCTGTCATGAGAACAACCCTTTGAGGCTCTTTGAATAGCTGTCCTCTGTTGACAGATGGTCGCGTCCACCACAGGAGGGAGGCGAGAACTTTCGGCGGGACCTTCACTATAAACCTTGACGTGCTCCTTCCTGAACGCTGATACGGCAGGGGGAACCATTGCAAAGATCTGGAATGCAAGCGAACCCATGGAATAATGGAAATACAAGAAACTAGCTTCCCGAGCAGCTTGGATAAATCGAGCAACGATGCTTTCCCTGTCCGCCGGATATCCCTGATAGTGGTGCGGATACTAATAAGTCTCTCCTGAGAGAGAAAAACCTTTCCTTCAACAGAGTCAATCAAAGCCCCTAGATGGGATATACGAGTGGAGGGGGTAAGTTGACTCTTCTCCCAGTTCACTAAGAACCCGTGGGACTGAAGTACCGAGACGGTAGCGCTAGTATCGCTCTCGGCCTGATGTCGGGAAGGCGATACAACCAGGATATCGTCAAGGTAACAGTGGATCCGGATGGGAATTTGTCTAAGGTGAGCTGCAAGAGCTGCCAACACCTTAGTGAAAGATCTCGGAGCTGAGGCTAGACCAAAGGGGAGGGCTACATACTGGAAATGCTGATTATTATAACAAAATCTGAGGTATTTGGAATACGAGGAATGAACGGGAATATGGAGATAAGCTTCAGAAATGTCAACTGACGTAAGCCAGTCCCCTTCTCTGATGCCCTGTAAAATAGACTGCAGAGTCTGCATTTTGAACTTATGGCGCATGATAAAATGATTTAACCTCTTCAGATCTAAAATGAGTCTCCAACCCCCAGAATGTTTAGGCACCAAGAATAAAAGGGAATAGAAACCCCTTCCCTGTTGGGAGGGGGGTACAGGTTGAATGGCCCTAATATCAGATAGATGTTTGATGGCAGAGGCCATAAGAGCCCGCTTAGCAGGATTCCTAGAGATGAGTGAAACCCTGAAATGCTCCGGGGGGAGTGAGAAACTGCAGGGTCAAGCCAAAGCGCACTGAATTTCTAACCCAAGTATCTGAGGTGGATTCCTCCCACTTGTCGGCAAATGCCTGAAGTGGCCACCTATGGTAGGAGAATCTGGAATGCTACCTGGGCCGGCGAGCCGCCCTACTCCCAGAACCCCTAAAGGGCCTTCTGTAGCTGCCCTCTCTTCTGCTTCTGTCTCCTGAGTCACCCCGGTCCTGGTAAGATGACTGGAATGAGGGGGAGCCCTGAAATCTAGGAGTGAATGATGACTGGAAAGGGGGACGAAAGGAGCCCCTCCGAAAGGACTGGGAACTCTTGGCTTCCTGCCTACGAAAAAGTGAAGGCAGAAACTTTTTCTTATTTTGAGTTTCCAGAAGCAATGGCTCCAGAGCAGGCCCAAATAATTTTCCTTTTGCTTTGGGGGCTGAAGCCAACTTAGACTTATTTTTAATATCAGCCTGCCAATGTCGAAGCCAAAGCAATCGTCTGGCAGATACATGGGAAGATATAGCCTGGGATGAGAACTTAACCGAATGAAAGGTGGCGTCGGCTGCAAATTCTGCCGCCGCCGTGATCTTTGCGATATCTTGATGGGTTCTGGTGTCAGCTGGGGGAATGTGTTGCTTCAGCTGCCTGAGCCACCTGATGGAGGACCGGATGAAGAAGGAAGTGGCCGTGGCTGACCGGATAGCCCAAGCATCAGCGGTGTGAGCCCGCCGGAGCGCCATCTCCGCTCGCCTATCCTCCGGTTTCAGTGCCTCCAGCGCATCGGTAGGATTGTAAGAGGAGGCAAGTCTTACAATCGGATCATCTACTTCCGGGGTGTCTAACATAGTGGAGAAATCCAGATCCAGGGTAAACAACCTCTTGTCCTGACTAGAAGGGGACGGAGAAGGACCCACCGAGGCCAACTGCTTTGCCACCAGATCCGAGAAGATTGTGGGGGGGGGGAGAATAATGTCCGCTGCCACCGCCGGCTGTCTGAACATCAGGTCATCAGGACCTTCTGGACTCGATGGAGGGGGGTCAGTGGGAGGCTGAGAGGCCAGACCTGAAACGTTCTTTGCCTTAAATAACAAGGACTTAAATAAATGGGGTTTAAAAAGACCCACAACAGCAGGTTGTTCAGGGGAAAGACCCTCATCTTCCGACATTTCTCCCTCCATTAGATTCGCCTCCAGAAAAGGTTCAGAATACTGCAAGGAACCTCTATCAGAACCTTCGTACTCTCCGAACGGTTCAAAGCCCACTCCCTCTTCTTCTTGGGTATCCTCCCCCTCTGGGAATGGGGCATCCATGTGAGGAGGTACCTGACCATGTTGAGACGCTGGTGCAGAAAGAGATCTTCCAGATAAAGATTCAGCCTCGGGAGTCCTCCCTTGGTAGTCTGGTCTAGACAGCTGCTGCATTCCTTCGGCTATGCCTTGACGGATGGCAGACTGCATCCATTTCCTGATGTCCTCAGGTATAATGTTTGGAGTAGGATCTTCAGAATGTAGGCCTGCAGCGGTCGGCGTAAAGGTCGCCTCTGGTACATGGGAGGGTTGGCGGCCTTGGGTGGAAGTACCGCCCCTAGAGGAAGAGGATTGACTTGGTGGGGGGGTAGAAGGAAAGGCAGGTGTTATAGAGTGTGACTCTTTAACCCACTTGCTAAACTCCCTTTCTAGGGCCTTATGACGCCGTAAGGCATCCCTTTGAGAAGCAATGGAAGAATCCTTGTCCCTTTTGCGAAGGTAGTGCGTCTTAGATTTGGCCTTCAGAGAAGAGCCAGTAGGATTAGCCTCTGCCATAATATTGAAAAGGAAAATGGTGCTTGGTACGTCTAGGAGTTCGGCCTACTTACGTAAACCGGTTTTCCTAAAATTGGGTCATGTCCCCCTTTTTGAAAAAATTTTTATTCTAGAACAGAGATTAATTGAACTAACTATTTATCTATTCAAAGATCTCCTTTCTTTTTTTTTTTTTTGAACTCTATGCAATAAAAGACAGAAAAAATTCTATCAAGTTAAAATAAAAGCCTGAATATATACACTAGCAATTATATACAAATGAGGGTCGGGTTCAAGTAAGGAAAACCAAAATAGACCCAAGAAGGTACAGCAAAATACCTAAATTCCAAATAGACCAAATGAACGCTGAGGCCAAGCAAATATATAAAAAGGCAAGACAAAAAAAGGGGCCTCTGTAGGCAGCCCCCCAACAACAATGGGGAATACGTGCCTGCGCCTCTGAACTAGCTGCGGGCCAAGGAAGAGAGCCAAAAATATCAAATCTAAGAGAGACAACAGGGCACAGGGCCACAGTGCCCTCTCGGTAAAATCAGAGGCTCCACGCGGTCTGACGTTCCTGCTAAGGGCCTACAAAGGCCTCACAGCTCACTCTTAATTCCAAAAAAAATAAAGGCCTTACTTGATCAGAAAACAAAATGGCGCCGGCCACGAGACCGCCCAAAATGGCCGCCCAGCTCAGAGTGCACAGCTCAGAAGTGCACCAGCCCACCGCAACTTCAAGCAAGAGAAGAAAGGAGCTGGGAGAGGAAGCGCTGCCTCCTCTGAGGCATTCTAGGGGGGAAGACGCAATTGCGCATTTAAAAATATAGCGCAGGGCCAAGCGGCTGAGCCCAGTGCGCTTGGAACAGCAGAAGATAGATGAGGAGGAGTGGGGGTGGGGTGAAAGGCTCCAAACCCCTTACTTCCCTCCTGGGAGCGAAATCGCTCCGCAAACTAAATTTGGGACCGCACTACACTTGCAGGGAAAGGAAAAGGGAAATTATCAACGACACCTGAAACGGCCAAGGAATGGAGAAAGCTGCCTGTCTTCTCGAAGGCTGAGCTAAAACTGGGGGAACGCATGGAGGAGTCATGTGGAGGAGGAGGGCGTTCCTCAATTTCAGCTCAGCCTGTGAGAAGTGAAGACTGGAGCACCTCCCACTCTCTGAATGCTCGCAGCAGTTCTACGGAGAATTGGCATATGTTTTCTTTTCCTTTTTTTCAAAAGAAAATCAAGAAAACAGAAAAATATTATAAACTCTTAAAAATGTTAAACCCTGGACTGGCTATATACCAATCTGAAAAATCTGTAGGTTCAAAGCCTCATTCATCCCAAGCAAAGCAAAGCAAAGCAAAGCTTCCTTGAAGTCTGATTTAAGTGCTTATTTACATTGTTTCTGAAAAGAGTAATTGATATCTAAACAGCCAACTGATATTAATTCTTAATGTCTCCTCTCCATGCATGCCTTCCCTTACATGACATTATATTTAACTACTATATTTCCATGAAAGTTGATGTTTATAAACCATTTAAGCTCAGTGCTCAATTTTAATAATAATTTTCCTGTTTCACAAAGCCTAGAACATGCATACTGAGACAATGGCAGTGTTTTATGAAGATAAATAACTGCTCTCAGAAAATTCTAGGAAATCCTCTTGAGCCAGTTCTGAATAAATATCAATTTAAAGATTAAGGAGAGGGAGAGAGAGAGATGCTTGTTGTTGTTGTTGCTGTTTTGTTTTTGGTTTTTTTTAAAAAAAACCAAACAAACAAAAGAACTTCGAACATAAAGAGAAACTGGAAGGCAAATGAAGGTAACCTTTCAGTGCTGTTTTATTTCACTCAATGCTTTTCAATGGAATTAATGGAAAATAATTTCCCAACGTGCCTGTCTTTAGATGTTTTATCTATTAGATTTACAGCTTACCTTTTTTCTAGGATCTCAGAGGAAACTCAAGTATCTCCCTTGATAGAATCCCAATATAAATCCTGTGAAGTAAGTTGGGCTGAAAAAGCATGAATAGCTCAATGTCAGCCAATGATGTTTTGAATTTTGTTTAGTTTAAACTTGAATCTGGGTTTCCTGACCCTATACTCCCTATACTTTATTTAGATGGTGGAGAGATGGTATGAGAAACGTGGTGGCCTAATAGTAAAGACACTTGCCTCCCACTTGGAAATTTGAGAGTTCAAATCCTAGATAGTTCTTCTCCTAGGGCTCAAGAAAAAAAATATGTTGTGAACTCTGTGTAGGTGCCAGGAAGGGGATAGCCAGTAAATGCTTAGTTCTAACCAGTCACCTGGACTCTACCACAAATAGGGACTACAGGGAGATTTTATCCTTTATGGTGTTATACTAATATGCAAGAGCACAGATTCATTTTTCAGATAGCAGATAAAAATTGTACAATTATGTCTATATATGTAAAGATTAGGGTCCATATTTGTTTGTGATGCAGTAATTTATTATAAACACAATAATCAGAGTAATATATTATAGAAAATGTATGTAATTAACTGGAGGAGGATGAAAATAGGGCAAACTGCCTGTTTTCAAATTCAAGATTTAATATAGAAGCTATTTTATTTTTTCTGGAATCCAAAAAAATATCAGCATGGTATTCAACCATCCTGGAATGACTCCCAAACCAATGGTTAGAACCACTCTAAGAGTGGATTCCTTCTGCTTGATTACTGATCATATTCAGATGATACTTTGTGGCTGAAATAACATTTATAGAATTTTTCTCCCTTTGTCAAACTCTGTAGCTATCTGCGATGAGACCTCTCCATCTACTTGTCATGTGTGCTCATTATGAAGAGGTGAAATAAAATGTAGAAAGTTTCATACATTGATTATTTCTTTAAAAAAAAATAAATCTCCGTTTGGGGATTTTTCTTTGATAAAGCCTCTTGCTTTTACTTGAAGTCAATCTATAGATCCAAAGGGAACTGTAAAGCTTCTAACATGACCTAAAATAGCTTTTTGAGAGTAAAAGTGTCACAACTTTTATTGTCCAATATCTCAATGTTCCCAGCCTTACAGCAGTAGAAGTGCATGCAGGTCTCAGGAGAAAGAGGGAAAAACTTTGTAAAAATAGAGTTAAATCACATGGAAATCAGTCTTCAGGCATCCAAAAACAGTGGGATTTTGATATACAGGACCAATGTCTTGAAAAATGCAGATTAATCCAAATCTTGAAAAATATACAATCAAAATCCCATAAACATCTGACATGATGCATGGTTATTAGGATATAATGCAATCTTTGCAAAGGATCTATGCCTGTGCTTCTGAAATCATAGATCATTTTACTTCTACCCCCAACCTTCTACCCTTAAAACGATGCTATAGGGCACTGACACCAGAACAACTAGACACAAGGACAGTTTTCTGAATGCCATCACTCTGCTAAACGACTAATTCCCACAACACTGTCCAACTATTTACCAAGATTATATTACTATTATTCTTCTCATCCTTACTAGTACCTATCTCTTCCCATTTATGACTATAACCATGTTGCATATATTTTTACAATTTATGTTATTTTATTTGTTTCCTAGTATGATTTGATCGCTTATTAGTAACCTATGACTACCGCTAAATGTTGTATCTTATGATTCTTGATGAATGTATTTTATTTTTTCTTTATATACACTGAGAACATATGCATCAAAGACAAATTCCTTGTGTATCCAATTACACTTGGCCAATATTCTATTCTATTCTATTCCATTCTGTTCTGTTTTGTTCTGTTCAAGTCTCTTCTCTTCTGTTCTGTTCTGTTCTTAAAAGAAAATATTTTGTTCATTCACATAAAGGATTTAAATGCACAGGGTAATGCTTAGTTTAAATTCCCAAAAGGTGGAGATACAAAAGAGGGTGCATATTTATGCCAGAGCTTACTAAATTATTTATTATTGCTCTAATACACCTTTTAAAAAGTAGCAAAAGTAAATCCCCAAAAAATCATGCAATTCTTCATCTGCAGCATTCACCTTTTAAAATAAATATATTTGGTTTTTTGTTTTTTGTTTTTTTTTAAAAAAAAAGAACCTAGAAAGATAAAAACAGACAGGAATTAAAAGTTAATATGTGAAAGATGAAAAAATAAATAAACAAAGATAAAATAAAGCCAAGTGTACAAAAAAAAAAAAAAAAGAGAGAAATAGCTTCCAATTTTGTTTTACAACAGTCATAAGTATCAATTTATATTTATCTTAGTCTAAGGTTACAATATAATTTTCATTCTTTTTAAAAAACAAACAAACTGGTTTTCCCAATCATCAAACACATAATTCCATTTTTTTCTGTTTCTCACAGAAAGTCCAAAAGGGGTTTCCAATAAGCATAAACATTAATCAGTGAGTTTTGCTAATCAAAGCAGTTTAATTTTTTCCATCTCAATCAGCTTCATTAACTTCCCTAACCCTTCTTCCATTCTGTGTAATATCTGATTCTTTCACCTTTGTTTTGCTGCTGTTATCATAGATTTTTTTCAAAAAATTCCATGATTTTTTTTTTCTAACTTTGTCAATCAGCCCTAAAAGAAACATATCTGGCTTCAGTTGGATATTCACCTTTAAACTCTTCTAAATTAATGTATTTTGGATCAAAAACCTTTTGAGATTTTTACATGTCCACCAAGCATGATAAAAAGCCCCTTGTTGTTCACAGTTACAAAATAAATTCAATGTATGTATAATACATTTTAGACAATTTTTTCCAGTGACAAGTACCAACGATACATGGTTTTATAAAAGTTCTCTTTAAGGGGCTAACATAATGTGAATTTCAATCCTTTCATGCACATATAATTCCATTCTTTGTTTTTTATATTATAGCCACAATTTTAGCCCATTTTATCATACATTCTTTTACTTGTCCTTTTTTCATTTCAAAGTTTATATCTTTTAGCAATAACATTATTTGCACATAGTTCTCTTTCAATTTGAAATCAAAACATATTGCATTTACTATATCAGTATAAAACTCTGTGAAATAGACAATGTCAAGGCATGAAAAGATGTTTAAAGATAACCTTGTAAAAGTTATGATGGACTTGGGCAATGATATCTACCTAGGCAAGGGCAGGAAAGAGATACCCCAAGGAATTTGGAAATGCTATTTATTTAGAGGGTATAAACAAAAACTTAAAAACTATTTAAGAATAGATTGTCAATGTTCTCAAAAAAATGACAATGACAATGATGATGGCAATAACAACGATGATGATGATGATGATGATGATGATGGGCGAATTGTATCAGCAGACAATATTTGAATATCTCCTAAAAATTATGGATGGGTGGAGGGAGGGAGGGAGCGAGAGAAAGAGAGGGGGGGGGTAAGGTAGGGTAAAGTAAGATAAGATAAGGTAAGGTAAGATAAGATGGAGTGTGTTCCGAACTAGCAGGCTCGTAAGCCTGCAAACCTGACTGGCCTTTTTCACAGCAGGCTCGTAATCCTGCAGATTTGATTGGTCCGTGAACAGCGGGTCGTGATTGGCCATTCCAGGCTGATCCGATTGGCTAGTTAACGGGCTGCCGTGATTGGACGCTCCAATCCAGGCAAACTTAAACCATTGGACACTTTGACAGCAGCCAGCTCTATAAAAGAAGCTGCTGCTGCCAGACTCATTGCTCTGTTTCCTGAAGTCATTAATAAAGAGTTGAAGTCACTATTCGATGTTTCATCTCCGTTATTGCGCCCACTCTCCAGGACAGAACACTGGCGATGAGGATGGGATGCAGAGATGACAGAGCTGACTCAGCACACACGAAGCATTGACAGAGCACGTGGCTGACAACACGCAGATAGCGACAAAATGACCAGCAGCGCTATACCACCCACTCCATTTGATCCAGCTAACAAAGATTGGGACTCATATATGGACAGGTTCCAAATATTCCTGGAAACTAACAATCTAAGGATGCTATGCCTAGCAAGAAACATGCGGTTTTCCTAACGCATTGCGGATCCGCCATTTTCAAAATGGTGAAGGCACTTGCAAAACCAGCTGAAGTCAAAACTATAGATTGGGACACCCTTGCTCCCATCCTCAGGGCTCATTATGCCCCAGCAGTTCCAACCCTCATCAGAAGGTATGAGTTTTACCAGAGGGACCAATGGGAAAGCGAGAGCATCGGGGACTTTGTAGCTGACCTAAGAAATTTGGGTGGACTATGTGGCTTCGCAAATCTGGAAGAAGCCATGAGAGATCAGATTGTCCTAGGTCAAAGAGACCTCACCACCCAAAGCAAGATTATGGCAAAAGGAGACATTGCCCTTGCAGATGCCATAGCGGATGCCACTGCAGCAGAAGCAACCAGGAAGTCAGCAGCTCAAAAGCGTCGGGCAAATGGAACCAACCGCCAACCCACCAGCGACACTGCCATACCCTCAGAGAGACACATGACAACAGCCTACCACGAAGACATTGAGTCCTCCTTGGAAAGTGAAGAGGAAGAAGTCAACAGACTCAGATCAGAGCGGAATCAGCGAAACCAGCGAAGTCGTAAACCCAATTTTCAATGCACCGGATGTGGGGGAAACCACCAACGAGCAGACTGCAGGTTCCTAGACGCCATCTGTCATTCCTGTGATAAAAGGAGCCATATTGCCAAAGTATGCAGAGGTAAACGAGGATCCAGTTCCAAGAGAATCAAAAATAGTTTCCGGCAGACATCAGGCACTCACCCATCAAACCGGGACTGCCTTAACAACCAGTGGGGCCAGTACAACAGAAATTGAACACTTGCTACTCCAACCAGACGAGAAGAGGCACATCAGACCATCACCATCGGCCACGCTTCATCAGTGGATGCAAAAAAAACCTGGGTAAAGGTTACCATTGAAAATATACTGTGCATCATGGAAGTCGACTCCAGGTCTTCCCTATCAATGGTCTCCTGGAAAACCCTCAAGCAGCTGATCTCTGACATCCGCCGCCAGGATCTCAGCACTCAGAGACTTATATTAAAAGACTACCAAGGCAATCGAATCCCGGTTGCTGGTTCTAGTCACGTCCAGGTCTCGTTTAAAGACCACACTGCAACTCTACCTCTCACCGTTGTTGACAGAGACCGACCCAGTTTATTGGGATTACAGTGGTTCACGCCATTAGGAATCGAACTAACAGGCATCAATCAGACTGTAAGCGAAGACTGGGAGGCGGCCCTCATCCAGGACTTTCAAGAAGTCTTCACCAAGCAATTAGGCAAGTACAAGGGGTCCCCCATCTAATTTAATCTCTGCCCTGATATCGCACCCATTCGCCTAAAGCCACGTCGAGTTCCCTTTGCCCTCAAACCAAAAATTGACGAGCAATTGGACAAATTAATAGCACAAGGCGTGTCAGAACCCATCAACCATGCCTGATGGGAGACGCCAATTGTAACCCCCATAAAACCTGACAGATCCTTGAGAATCTGTGGAGATTACAAGGCCACCCTGAATCATGCGCTCCAACAGAGCGCCTATCCAGTACCCATGGTCCAACACCTTCTTCACTTGCTTGGGGGCAGAAAAGTATTCGCGAAGCTTGACCTGGCCCAAGTGTATCATCAGCTGCCAGTAGACGCAAAGACCGCAGAAGCCCAAACTATAGTCACGAACAGGGGTGCGTTCAAATGTAATAGGCTCCAGTTCGGAGTAAGCGTAGCACCTGGCATCTTCCAAAGCTTGATGGAAAGGTTGCTGCAGGGCATAAAAGGAGTTGTACCCTACTTTGATGATGTATTGATAGCCACCCCTACAAGAAGTCAGTTAGAAAAATGCCTCAGAACTGTCCTACAAAAATTCCAGAACGCAGGACTCAAAGTCAAGAAGGAAAAGTGCCAATTATACACTGAAAGGGTTGAATTTCTGGGTTACCTTCTTGACAAACAAGGAATTCACCCTACCGAAAAGAAATTGGCTGCTATTAAAAAACACACCAAGACCTAGGAACAAGACAGATCTCCAAGCCTTCCTGGGCCTCATTAACTTTTATAACATCTTCCTACCCCCGAAGGCGACTGTTGCTGAACCCCTGCATAGGCTCCTCAACAAGAAGGCTTCCTGGTTTTGGGGATGTTGAGAGGAGCAGGCTTTCCAGCAAGTCAAAGACCTCTTAACATCAGATGCAGTGTTAATTCAATATAACGAGACACTACCCTTGACTGTAACTTGTGATGCCTCACCATTTGGAGTAGGAGCCATCCTGAGCCACGTCCTGCCAAACAGTACGGAGGCACCTATTGCATTCTTTTCAAGAACTTTGTCTAAAACTGAAAGAAACTATAGTCAATTAGATAAAGAAGCCCTTGCTATTGTATCCGTGATTAAAAGGTTCCATGAATGGCAGATCCTTTTCCATAATCACAGACCACAAACCATTGCTTGGCATATTAGCAGGGGATAAACCAACTCCCCACATCCTATCGTCAAGAATGACACAATGGTCGGAATTCTTAGCCGCCTATGACTACCAGTTAAGACATCGACCGGGGAAAGCCATTTCCCATGCTGATGCCTTGAGCCGTTCACCATTACCTGAGTTCCTTGATGACCCAGCTCCTACACTATCCATGCTACAAATTGAGATGCTTCCCTCACCTCCACTGACAGCACAGGATATCTCATTAGAAACAAAAAAAAAAGACCCTTGTTTAGCGCAAGTCCTCAGCTGAGTGGAGAGGGGATGGCCAGAAATTGAACCCAATGACACGTTCAAACCCTTCAAAAACAGACAAACAGAACTTTTCTCCCAAAAAGGGTGCGTGTTGTGGGGAGACCGGGTAGCCATTCCAGAAAAACTACAAAGAAAAGTCCTGAAAGTGCTGCATGATGGACACCCGGGCATCATTCGAATGAAAGCACTGGCAAGAAGCTACACCTGGTGGCCAGGTATGGACAGACAAATCAAAGCCTGGGTTGCCACCTGTAGCAAATGCCAAGAAACACGTTCGGCTCCACCCAAAGCACCACCAACGGAATGGGAAACACCCATGGGTCCATGGTCCCATATCCACATTGATTTTGTGGGACTTACAAAAGGACATACTTTTCTAATAACAGTAGACACCTAATCCAACTGGGTTGAGATGAACGAGATGAAGACCACCACCACAGAGGCAGTCATCAAAAAATTGAACAGACTGTTTGCAACGCACGGATTCCCAGATGTCCTGGTTTCCGACAATGGCCTGCAATTTACCCATTGGTGTTTGAACAATACCTAGCGGACCGGGGGATACACCATGCCTTGACATCACCTGCTCACCCGGCGGCCAATGGCAGGGCTGAACAAATGGTTCAGTTCAATAAAACAACCTTACACAAAATGGACCAAGGAGACATCCATGACAGAGTCACCAGGATGCTCCTCCTCCAACATATTACACTGAACAGCACCACAAACAAAAGCCCAGCCAAACTCCTGATGGGCAGGAAACTTAAATCACATCTAGACCGCCTACACCCTGCCTACACTCCAGAAAAGCCCCTGGGTTCCAGCAGCAAACATTGCACATTTATGGTAGGAGACCTCATATTCGCAAAGAACTTTACAGGTGACCCATTGTGGGTCCCTGCCAAAATAACACAAATTACGGGTCCCCGTTGCTACTGTTTAGAGACCACAGATGGAAGATTGTGGAAACACCACATCGACCAGCTGCGCTCTAGGCTGACAAATACCTCTTCCACGAACCTTGAACTCAAAACCAGAGGGGGAAGGGAATCCGAGGATTTTGAAAATGAACTAACACCTGGTCCAAGACATGCAGACCCACAGTCCACACAATCAAGCCCAGCATATTCACCAGCTGAAGAGGAGCCGTGGCAGATGGTCATCTCTCCAGGCAACAGCAGCCGAGTGGGGTCAGTGAGTCCAAAGGATCCAGATGACAGGAATGAAGGAAATGTTGAAGATATCCCCGAGTCACCTCCTAGGATACCCAGCAGAGAAGCCAGGTCACCTTTACAGCTGAACACATCGAGCAGTCCACCAGAACCAGAATCTGGCCAAAGACTGGTTGAACAACGCAAATCAGGTAGACAGGTGCGAAGACCTGCCTACCTGTGTGAATACATCACCCCACCCCTGAGACGAAACCTAGAGGGGAGGGGTGTTCCGAACTAGCAGGCTCGTAAGCCTGCAAACCTGACTGGCCTTTTTCACAGCAGGCTCGTAATCCTGCAGATTTGATTGGTCCATGAAAAGCAGATCGTGATTGGCTATTCTGGGCTGATCCGATTGGCTAGTTAACGGGCTGCCGCGATTGGACGCTCCAAGCCCGCAAACTTAAACCATTGGACGTTTTGACAGCAGCCAGCTCTATAAAAGAAGCTGATGCTGCCAGACTCATTGCTCTGTTTCCTGAAGTCACTAATAAAGAGTTGAAGTCACTATTCGATGTTTCATCTCCGTTATTGCGCCCACTCTCCAGGACAGAACAGAGTGGATATAGAATGGCTAAAATGATGATGAAGAAGAAGATGATGATAATGATGATAGAGATAGAGATGATAGAGATGTTAGATTAGATAGATAGATAGATAGATAGATAGATAGATAGATAGATAGATAGATAGACAGACAGACAGACAGACAGACAGACAGGGATACAGGGATACAGATATAATAGAGGGATATAAAGATGGATAAGATATATATATATATATATATATATATACAGGAAATATATCATGTGGTCTGTTTAAATAGCTATTTTTTGTCCGAACAGGGCAGTAATGTCTGCAGGAGGAAGTGAAAATGGATATGACAGAAGTTACATTGTGATTGAAGCCTTGCTCCTTTGTACATGTATGAAATATCAAACAAATAGAAAAGGGGAAAGGAATTGCAATGCTTTGATCACTGTCTTGTCTCTTTTGACACCCACCCATCTCTGCCACAAAGAGATATCACTAGCACATGCATTTATTGCATAAATCCTTTTATTAGTTCAAGCTCTATTCATTATTGAGCTAGTTAACTTTTCCTCTTAAAATGTATGGCCAATACTTACATCTGGCTCCTTCCAATTTTGAAATGGCCCAGTGATATGTGCAAGGGTGACATCGAAAAGTCAGTTTCTTTTTTTTTTTTTAAAAAGGTTTTATTAATTTTCTACAAACAAACAAGACAAACAAAACATAAAAACACCAACTCTTATATGTACATCCAGTGTGTCAGTTGGTTCATCATTTTTGTGCATTCATTCTGTAGTCTCAATTACAATTATGTTACATAACAACTCATATTGTCAATCCAAACTTATATATCCTAATATCACTAAAAAAAAGAAGTTTTTGACTATATTTTTAATCATTCATGCTTTATGAGCTAACAATACTTTAAACCAGTTTACTCTATAACAAATCATCTAGTCATATCAAATCAATCCTAAAAAATCCTTTATAAATATAATATCAAATAACAAAATAATAGCAAAATAAAGATATTCCTTACTATCTAGCATTCTAAATATTCTATTATCGTATTTTATCATCTAGCCATTTATAAAAAAGATCCCAAATTTCGTAAAATTGTTTATCCTCTTGCTCTCTAATTTCAAATGTCAATCTGCTCATCTCAGCACATTCCAATATTTTCTTAATAATTTCTTCCTGTAATGGTATTTTCTCATTCTTCCAATTTTTAGCAAATACAATCCTGGCCGCTGTTAATACATTTACAATCAGGTATTTCAAATCTTTACTATATATATCAGGTAAAATTCCCAATAAGAAGATCTCTGGTTTCAAGTCTATATGTTTCTTTGTCATTTTTTCCAACCACATGCGAATTATAGTCCAATATTTTCCAGCATCCTCACAAGTCCACCACATATGGTAATATGAGCCGGGTATCTGATGACATTTCCAGCATTTTTCAGATTTATTCTTAAACATTCTTGCTATTCTTGTCGGAGGAAAGTGCCACCTGTAAAACATCTTATACAAGTATATGCTGTTGACATTGTCATTTTATAATTTTGAGACCACAATTTCTGCCATTTCTCTAAATCAATCCCATATCCAAAATTCTTCCCCCAAACAATCATAGTTTCTTTGACTTGTTCTTCCTCTAATTTCATTCCCAGTAAATAACCATATAGTTTTTTAATCACCTTCTCATCAGTACCCATCAAGATCTTATCTAAATCAGTCTGTTTATCATAAAATCCCTCCGTTTTGGAATCTTCATCATACCTTGAATGTATTTGTGCATATGAAAACCAATTCATCCTTATACCTTGTTCCTCTAAGTTTTGGATCGAGGAGAAGGCGGAGCTTCATTCCGGCGATACAGCTGCGATCTCGGGGCTCTGAGATCGTAGCCGATATTTTCGCCCCTGGTCGGTCCTAACGGACCTAAACCGTCCCGTAGAGACGGTGATCGTGAAGGGCATTGTTCCAGGATCCCAGAGATATCGCAAAATCTCTGGTTTGATCCGGAAGAAGCCCTTTCGCTGGCGGCGGAGAGGCAGCCTCCATAGCTGCTGAAGTCGGGACAGCTCCGGAAAGAAAGTGATTGGAGTGAAGTGTGTCGGCTGGGTGAGAAAAACTCTTTTGTGTTGTAAATTTGCTGAGGTTGGAAAGTTCATCCGGGATAAAGAAGAAAGCTGTGAGATTTTTTTTTTTGACTGAAATTGTTTTGAGCGGCGTTTTTTAAAGTGATGTCAAATTGAGGCTTGGGTTTTTTTTTTTTTCTTTTCTTTATACTTTTTGGGAAAGATTTTACTGTGACTTTGTAGGTAACCGGATTGAATTTTCTCTTATATATATTTTATGCTCCCTTTGATTTTTTAACTTTCTTTAGGATAGAGGCTCCCTTTGGCTATTTTTTCTTTTTTTTTTCTGTATATATTATTCCTTTTTTCCGGCTGCGGGGGAGAAAGAGCATTAAGAAACTTTGTAATACTGCCAACTAGAGGCTTGAAAGTATCTTTATTTGAATTGGAGAGAATTGCAAAAAGACCTCATCTCAAGGACTTTTTAACGTGATAAGATAGAGGGAGAGCACAGCAAAATATTATTGCAGGTGCTTTCCTGGACTGTTATCAACAACACTTGAGGTTTGGCTTTGAAGCTGCTGGAGAAGAGAGTCATAACAACAACCTTGGATAAATAACAAAGTGCAGTGTGTCTTCTTATATATACCCCATTCGCTAGCCTTTTTCTAAATTTCAATTCTCGTAATATTTTTATTTTTGCCTTTTATTTTAAAGGGAAAGCCTCAGAGTTTTTTCTTTTTTCTTCTTTATTTTTCTTTTCTTTTTTATTGGGACTTTTTTACTTTTCATATTTATGTTTTTGGACTACTTTGTTGTTGTGGTTGTTGGTTTTTTTTTTTTTTTTTGGATTATTGAGACTTTTTAATTGGATTAAGGTGTGAAGAATCTGAAGGAACTTTTTGTTTTTTTTCTCTTTTTGCTTTTTCTTTTTTTCTTTTTTCTTTTGCTCTTAATCAATATTATTATTTTTGGATTTGTTTGTTTTTTCCTTTCTATTTTTTCCTTTTTTATGGTGGACTATCTCGGAATTGGATTAGGGTCTAGAAGAACCTGAAGATCTTTCTTCTTTCTTTTTTCCTGTTTCTTCTTTGGTTTCGTGTTTTTTACTATTGGAGTTCTCCATTTTGGATTATAATTGGCTGCTCTACCAGTTGGATTAAAAGTCAAGAAGAATTTGAAGTTTTGGAAACATTGAAATTAGCAGGAAACCAATACCATCTGGCATTTCTGCTTCTACCTCTGCTTCCCCACCAGCTGGAGGACAACGTTTAATTCAGACAATGTTGAAGCAAGATAAGGAACAAGAAAAAGTAACTTTACAGATGATTATGCAAGGAATCCAAGATCTCAAGACAAAATCAGATATCATTGAACAAAGAACAGGAAATATTGAACAAAGAACAGGAAATATTGAACAAAGAACAGAAAATATTGAACAAAGAACAGAAAATATTGAACAAAGAGCAGAAAATATTGAACAAAGAATGGAGAAGACTGATGAAAAAGTGGAAAATATTAAACAAATGATGGTCAAGTATGAGGAGAGATTCCAAAAAATTGAGGAAGAAGGAAAACAAAGAGAGAAGAAGATTGGAAATATTGACAGCAGACTAACAGCGGTTGAACAAGAAAAAGGTGGGATGTTGAGGTGGGAGATGGAAAGGTCAGAATTTTACCTCAGATTTCAAAATATAGAAGAGGAAAAAGGAGAAAATTTGGCAGCGGTAATGATAGAAATTTTGGCAGATGCTTTGGAAATTTCAGAGGAAAAGATGATGGATGGAATAGATGAGATATATCGAGTCTATACAAGATATGCGATGAGAAATAAATTACCCAAGGAAGTCCATATTAGATTTACCAAAAAATCCATTAAAACGCAAATATTACAAGTAGTAAGAGAGAAAACACTGAAATACAAGGGCAAAGAGGTTGTGGTTTTAAAACAAATACCCAGAAGAGTGAGAGAGATGAGAAGAGAATATCGATTTCTGACCAAAATACTATTGGAAAACGAAGTGAATTATAGATGGCTGATTCCAGAAGGACTAGTGTTTAGGTGGCAAGAGCAGAGATATAGAATTGATTCAATTGAGAAAGCAGAACTTTTCCATGCAGAATTCTTTGGAGGAAGAAGAGAGGAAGCAGAGAAAGAGGCTTTATCAATTGAGTTTCAAGATGAACAAGAGACTGAATGGAGACTGAAAAAGAGAAAGGAGCAGCAGGGGGACAGATGGATAATAAAGAACAGCGTGAAGTGAGATCCACGAGAGCTGTTAGACCTAAATATAAAGCATAATCATGGAGGAAAAAAAACTGATTACAATGAATATAAATGGACTTAATTCAGCTGTTAAAAGAAGGAAAACTTTTCATAAATTAGAGAAATTAAAATTTGATATAATTTGTTTACAAGAAGTTCACATTAAAAAACAACATGAACAATTGTTATTACAGCCAAAATTGGGGAAAATATTTACTTCTTTGACTCAATGTAAGAAAAGAGGTGTGGTTTTATACATTAAAGAGGCTATTCCAGCAAAATTGATTTACACGGATGAAGATGGAAGAATATTAATGGTAGAAATAATGGACAATAATATAAAAATACTCTTGATTGCAATTTATGCTCCGAACGATAAACAAGTTTTATAAAAAGCTACACATGAAAATAATTGGACTGGACTATGTTAATATAATTATGATGGGAGATTTTAATGGAATTGTGGACAATAAACTGGACTATATAGCAACAACAAAAAAGCAAAATAGAAAGGCTCTCCCAAGGTCTTTTTTTAAAATGACAGATGAATTAACTTTAAAAGATATTTGGAGAGAAAGAAATGTTAAAGCTAAACAATATACTTTTTATTCAAATAGACATTTATCATGGTCCAGATTAGATATGATTTGGATCTCAACAGAACTAATATCTAATATTAAAGAAACAAATATTGAAACAAGTACTTGGGCAGATCATAGCCCAATGACAATTAAATGGAAGGGACAAAAAAAAAAAGATCAAGATGGACATTAAATAATACTATTTTAAAGGAGAAAGATTTTACACAATGGATGGAGAAGGAATTGGCTTTTTTCTTCAGAGAAAATAAAAAAGAAGATACTTCAACGCAAAATGTGTGGGATACAATGAAGGCATATGCTAGAGGTTTGATAATAGATTATACAAGAAAAAAGAATATTAGGAAAAGGCAAGCTTCGAAGGCCTTGGAAGATGAGTATAAAATTCTTGAAAAAGAATTACAGAAAATGCCACAGAAAAAGGATATTAAATTGAAGCTGGATGTAATCAAACATAAAATGGAATTAATAGAGAAAGAAGAACTGGCACAGAAAATTAGAAACTCTAAACAGAATTATTTTGAAGATGCAAATAAACCAGGTAGATGGCTAGCATATAAATTGAGAAAAGAGAAGGAATCAAGAAAAATATTGAAGTTAATAGATGAACAAGGCCAAGTTTGTTATGGGAATAAGGAGAAAAAAGAAATTATTCGAGATTTTTATGGGCAACTATATAAACAAGAGAATATTGATGAAGAAAAAGTCAAACAGTATTTACAGGAAGCTAATTTACCAAAGATACCTAAAGAGACTGAAGAAATGCTAGAAAGCAATATAACAATGATGGAACTAAATGAAGCATTTAAGAGACAAAATAATGGGAAAGCTCCGGGTCCAGATGGGCTTCCAGTAGAATTTTATAAAACATTTCAAGAATTATTGAGCATCCCATTGTTAGAAGTTATGAATGAAGTTATGTTAAAAAAGATGATGCCTAAAACATGGTCAGAGGCTTATATTACACTCATACCAAAGGAAGAGACTGACCCATTGCAAATTAAGAATTATAGACCTATTTCTTTATTGAATGCAGACTATAAAATCTTTGCTTCAATTTTAGCAGAAAGACTTAAAAAATATTTAAATAATTTTATTCACTCAGATCAAAATGGATTTCTGCCAAAGAGACAAATTAGAGACAATATGAGAGTAATCTTGGACACTTTGGAATACTATGAGGCTCATCCTGAAAAGCAAATGGCTTTGATATTCCTAGATGCTCAAAAAGCATTTGACAACGTGAACTGGAGATTTATGTTATTATTATTGGAGCAGATGGGTTTCGCTAAAAAATTTATTCAAGCAATAGAAGCTATATATAATAAACAGACAGCAAGGGTAATGATGGAGGGGGAACTTACAGATTTTATTAATATAAGGAAAGGCACAAGACAAGGATGCCCCCTATCTCCTTTGCTATTTGTGTTGACCTTGGAAGTGTTGAATAGAAATATTAGGGATGATAAAAGCATAAAAGGAATGAAAATTAAGAAGGAAGAATTTAAGCAACAAGCTTTTGCTGATGACTTAGCTTTTATTTTGGAAGATCCGCTAGAAACAGCTCCAAAGTTACTGGAAAGGATAGAGGCATATGGAGAGGTGGCTGGTTTGAAAATAAATAAAGACAAAACAAAGATTTTGACAAAGAATATGCTATTGAGACAGAGAGAAGAACTGGCAGATCTTTTGAAAATTCAAGTTACAAATAAGGTTAAGTATCTGGGGATATATTTGACAACAAGATGTAGCACATTAAAGGAGAATAATTATATTAAACTTAAACAACAGATAACTACAGATTTGAAGAAGTGGGAAAACTTGCAATTGCCATTAATAGGGAGAATTTCAACAATTAAGATGAATATCTTACCTAGAATTTTATTTTTGTTTCAAACAATACCAATTAGGCTTGGAAAAGACTATTTTGAAGATTTAAATAAAATTATGTTGAAGTTTATATGGCAAGGTAAAAAAGCGAGAATAAAGCTAAAGCTTTTGCAAGATGCTAGAATTAGAGGAGGTTTTGGTCTGCCTAATTGGGAATTGTATTATCAAGCTGCAAGTTTGATGTGGGTCAAAGAATGGATAACATTAAGGAAACATAGGTTGTTGACATTAGAAGGGCATGACTTGCTGTTGGGTTGGCATGCTTTTTTATGGTATAAGGGAACTAAAACACAGGGTTATTTTAGAAGACATTATGTACGGGAGTCTTTGTGGTTAAATTGGGAGAAGATAAAAAGACAATGTTATTTGAAAATTCCAGTTTGGTTATCGACCATTGAAGCATTTTCCTATCCTATAATCTACAAGAAGGAACAAACAGTTAGATATGGGGAACTTTTGGATGAAAAGGGTGAACTTAAATCGAAAAGTCAGTTTCTATAAGGTGCACATGGAACTGGGAAAATTCATAAGCAGCCTATAAGATTAATCAGATTTGATCCATGATTCCTTTTATACTTCTTATTCACTAGAATCTCCCAAGAGTTCTATTCCTAAAATGTCTCCCAATTGCTCAAAGGACATAGCTATAACAATAACAGTTGGACATATATATCACTTCGCAGTGCTTTACAGCCCTCTCTAAGTGGTTTACAGAGTCAGCCTATTGCCCCCAACAATCTGGGTCCTCATTTTACTCACCTCGGAAGGATGGAAGTCAATCTTGAGCCTGGTGAGATTCGAACTGCCAAATTGCAAGCAGCCGGCAGTCAGCAGAATTAGCCTGAAGTACTGCATTCTAACTACTGCGCCACCAGCTCTTAGCATGGATATAGCATGGATACAAGTTTTTGTTTTTCTTTAAATGTGAATAAACAGTATACTGTATTTTGCTTATTTTACATTAATCTTAGCTTGCTTGCCATAGCTGGTTTTCAATAACGATAGCAGTTCTAGCCAATGCCCGGGGCTATGATTGTATAATATAGACTGGATGCCAGCATATAACATGGCAACTTCTAGAAGTCTTATCTTTAACATTACAGTAAAATGACTGTGCCCATCTGTTTGGTATGACAACAACCTTAAGAGGATTCTATAACATTCTCTGCTAGAGATTGAATCCCTACCTCCAGTCTCCTCTTCCATAAAAAAGAGGATTTTTTTTGCTGAATAATTCTATTGAATATGAGGCTATTAATCTAAATAAATAAAATCAGCAGAAACTAACAAAGCAAGAGAAGCAGAAATTGTATGGTTTTTTTTTTTTAATGTAATTTTTGGTACAACAGAAGTGCACAGGGCACAACTTAAGTTCATTATAACCAATAACAGAAATTTTAAAATTCTGTTCAAAATTAGAAACAGACATTTTAAAAAGTAATGAGGTGGGTGGGAATGGTTTTTCTTAACCATTTGTATAAAAACAGAGAGCAAAACAAATATGAAGGAAGTGCTTTCAATAGTATAGCTCAATGCTATGTTCTGGTCCATTTGAAAAGAGATAGTAGATACTTTCCATCATCCTTTACATTGTTCTGATCTCCCTCCCTCTCTCTCTCGTTTCTCTCTCTTTCTCTCATTTCTCTCATCCATACCTACATCCATACAGAGAAGAGCAACAAAGACGATTGGGGGACCGGAGGCTAAAACATAAAGAATGGTTGCTGGAATTGGGTATGTTTAGCTTAATGAAAAGAAGCACTCAAGGTGACATGATAGCAGTGTTTTAATATCTCAGGGATTGCCACAAAGAAGAGGCAGTCAATCTATTCTCCAAAGCACCTAAAGGCAGGACAAGAAGCAATGGATGGAAATTAGTCAAGGAGAGAAGCAACTTAGAACTAAGGATACATTTCCCAACAGTTAGAACAATTAATCAGTGAGACCATTTGCCTCCAGAAGTTGTGAATGCAACTCTAGAAATTTTTAAGATGAGATTGGACAACAATTTGTCTGAAATTATACAGGGTTTCCTGCCTGAGTAGGGGGTTGAACTTGAAGACCTGTGTGATTCTCCTTCACATGTCTCTCCATCTTCTCCAAATCTTGCAAGATTAAATGATGTTGCTAGATTTATAGACATTCATTTACAATAAATATATATATGAATAGACTTTGAATTCAAAACAGACTTTTTCTAGGTCAACAAAATCACTATTTTTATTCATTCATGGGCATCTGAAAGACAACCACTTTATAATCTAAACAACAACAATAATAAAAAATGCCAATCCAAAATGGCCACATTTATCATATCCACAGAAATACACCAATTTAAGGCATAATATAATATAATATTAGATATATAATATAAGATATAAGGCTATAGGAAAGAGAAATAATCTGGGAAGTTTTCAGAGCTTTTGAATTATGGCATTTTAAATTATGGCATTTTAAAGATTTCTTTTTAAAACCACCAGATGTTTCTTATAACTCTGTAAATTTATAAACATACAAGCTGTGAGCATACACATACCTTTAATGTAAAAGCTTAAGAAAACATTTTCATTCATTTTTCATTGCTGGATAAACAAGGATAATATATGAAGCAAAATTAAATTGCACCTTTGCTCTGTTTTGTTTTCTCCTTAGTAGTAAAACAATCATTTTTTTAAAAAAGTTTTTTTAAGCTAAATATCAAGCTTATGTGATAAATCATAATACAGTGGTATCTTGGTACTCATTGTTAATTGGTTCCAGGAGATGCAATAAGTACCAAAAATTAAGAGTGTCAGACAATTTTTTCCCAATAAGGAATAATGTAGTGAGTCACAAGGCAGCCAAAACCAACAAGTTCTAACTTCTACATTGAGTACTAAAGAAACAATGAGTACTGGGACAAAATTTTTGCATCAGAATGTGTGGAATACCAAATTTGATGCATTTCAAAGCAGTTGAGTGCCAAGGTACAAATTTGTGAAAGAAAAACTTCTGCAAATAACCACTAAGTTAAGTCATTGATGCTGATTAAAACAGGTATGATGCATATAGTCAGCACGTCTTTCCTTTGGTAAACTTGGAACACTTCAATTGATGTGTCACTCAAATTCAGAGATCTGAGTAATTCTGCAATTGGAGACAACTTAGATGATCCACTATGCATATTGATTTTTATCGCTTTTCTAACGGAAAAGGGCCAATCTTAAAGCTTTGTTTTTCTATTATTTTTTTTCTTCTTCTCAAGGTCATTCATTTTTTTTATTCCATTGATAGCTCTGAGTTGTGCTTTAGTTATACTTTCCTTGTTTGAAACATATAGATGGTTCCCCTTCTTTGAAATCAATATCTATCACTGAAGCTAAGTCACTTTAAAGTGCATCATAAGCTACAGACAAAGTCTCTTTCATAAAAGCTCTTTTGAAAATAGAAATTGAGTGCCATTTATCTAACACCAAGAAAGCTTTGTGGTTCTATCGTAAGTAAACAAGTTACATCTCCTTTGATGAAATGTTGTTCTAAACTGCCAGAGGACATAAGTGTTAAGTTCTGCGCATGGGCGCAAGAAACGGAGATGAGACGGTGAAAAGTGAACTTCAAACTCTTTATTAAACATTCTGAACAGAGCAAAAACCTAGGGCAGCAGCAGTCCTTTTAGAGGCAAGCTGCTGATCTAATAACCAATAAGAAACGTGGAGTGTTAACCCCCTTAACCAATGAGAGTGGCTCGTTAACAGCCAATCAGATCCTCCTGAACAGACCAATCCGATATCACTATTATCGGCCAATCAGAAGTGCAGGGTTAGAACCCTGCTATTTTCTAAAGCTTTTGATAAACTTTATTTAAGTGTTTTATTAGTTCATAACACCCCTTCCCCCCGGGTTCCGTTTGAGGAGTGCGGTGACGTAATCTCTGAGATAGGAGGGTTGCTTTGACTGTCTATTGGATTTACGCTGTCCCACCGGTTCTTGTCTGTAAGCCTGTTTTGGTGAGGCGTTTTCGGGCAAGTCGGGTGCCGGTGGTTCCTCGTTGGAAGACTCGGTGCCACTAATGTTCTCGTCATTGTCCTTTGGCCCTTGCAGGCTTGCCTCTGTTGGGTTGTTCCTCTGTGGCAAGGCCACACCCATCCCTGATCATTCTTGACTTGTTACGCCCGATGGCTGACTTCTTTCGTTCCTGCTTTCCACCATCTCGAATTCGGTTTCTTCGACATCCCCTCCCGCCTCAGTTTGGGAGTTACCAGAGTCGCGGAAACTAGGTTGTAGCCTCGAGCGAAGCTGATCTATATGGCGTTTCCATATTTTTCCATCGCAGATTTTCACCCAATACGACCTGGGTCCAGTGGCTAGAATAACAGTGGCCTTGATCCACAACAGTTCGCCAGAAAGGTTTCTGGTGAAAACTAAGTCGCCTATCTTGAACTCGTGGCATTTTCTGCTAGATCCACAGGGTTTCTCTGGCTCATAAGACAGGTGAAGCTGGTCGAGGTGGGAATGGAGTTTGCAGCCCATCAATAGTTCCACTGGAGTCTTGTTGGTGACGCTGTGCAGAGTGATGTGTTGGAGAAGGAGTATTCTATTTATCTTATCTTCAATGTCCCCATAGTCCATTTTGTAGAGGGTTTTTTTAACAAACTGTACCATGCACTCGGCTCTTCTGTTAGCTGCAGGGTGCGCTGGCGAAGTTAGCGCATGGCGAATACCACGGTCCACTAAGTATTGTTCAAAAACCAGGGCGGTGAACTGGGGTCCGTTGTCAGAGACCAGAATGTCTGGCAGCCCATGCGTTGCTAATAGCCTATTCAATTTTCGGATGACGGACTCCATTGTAGTATTCTTCATTTCGTGGATCTCGAGCCAGTTTGAGTAGGCATCCACTGTTAATAGGAACGTATGTCCCTTAGTAGGTCCTACAAAGTCAATATGGATGCGGGACCACGGTCCCTGAGGTGTTTCCCATTCTGTCAGAGTTGCTTTTGGTGGGGCATTGCTAACTTCCTGGCACTTATAACAAGTCTTTACCCAGGCTTTGATTTGTTTGTCGATGCCCGGCCATCACGCGTAGCTTTGTGCGAGCGCTTTCATACACATGATGCCGGGGTGGCCCTCATGCAGTGTCTTTAATACTCCTCATTGTAACCGTTCTGGGACGATGACTCTATCCCCCCACAGGATGCACTCCTTTTGCGAAAAAAAATCTGTTTGCCAATTCTTGAAGGGAATGAAGTCATCAGGGGTTTGATCTACTGGGCATCCTCGTTCGACTCAGCTAAGAACCTGCTTTAAGATAGGATCGCATTTTGTTTCGATCGCGATATCTCTAGCTGTTAGCAGCAGTGAATGTAGTGTTTCAATCTGGAGCATTGTAAGGGTTGGAGCTGGGTCATAGACAGTTTCCAGAAGTGGTGCATGGCTCAATGCATCAGCATGGGGAATGGCTTTTCCCAGGCGGTGCTGCAGCTTATAATTGTACGCAGCCAAAAACTCTGAGCAGCGAGTCATTCTAGGTGATAATATATAGGGGGTTGGCTTGTCTCCCGCTATAATCCGCAGCAAAGGTTTGTGGTCAGTAACAATAGTAAAAACTCGTCCATAAACATATTCATGAAACCTTTTCACAGCAGATACAACAGCAAGAGCCTCTTTGTCGATTTGGCTATAGTTTTGTTCAGCCTTTGATAAAGTTCTTGAAAAATAGGCAATAGGGGCTTCACTACCGTTTGGTAACACATGGCTCAAAATGGCTCCTATTCCAAATGGTGACGTGTCACATGTGATTGTTAAAGGCAAAGTCTCGTTATACTGCATTAAAACAGCATCTGAAGTTAATAGATTTTTCACTTGTCGGAACGCATGCTCCTCTTGGTGTCCCCAAACCCAGGTTGCTTTTTTGTCGAGAATCCGATGTAGGGGCTCAGCTACTTTGTGGGGCAGGAAGATGTTGTCAAAATTAATAAGCCCGAGGAAAGCTTGGAGATCAGTCTTGTTTCTGGGTCTTGGGGCATTCTTGATTGCTCTTAACTTGCTATTGGTGGGGTGAATGCCTTGTTTATTGATTAGGTACCCCAGGAACTCTACTTTATCTGTACACAGTTGATTTTTTTTTTTTTTTAACTTTAAGGCCAGAGTCTTTAAATTTCTGGAGAACCAGTCAAAGACGCTCCTTTAGTATTTCTCTATTCGGGGAATTAGAACGTCATCAAAGTATGGTACGACTCCTTTTATACCCTGTAATAGTCTCTCCATCAAGCTCTGAAAGATCCCTGGGGCCACGCTAACTCCGAATTGGAGTCGGTTGCACTTAAAGGCACCTCGGTGCGTAAGGATTGTTTGCGCCTCTGCTGTTTTTTTATCTACAGGCAGTTGTTGGTATGCTGTGCTAAATCTTATTTAGCGAAGACTTTTCCGCCCCTCAGGGAATGGAGGAGGTGTTGTACCACCGCCACCGGGTAAACGTTCTGTTGAAGGGCGTGATTCAGGGTGGCACGGTAATCCCCACAAATCCTTTACGATCCATCCGGTTTGACGGGTGTTATGATTGGGGTTTCCCAAGGAGCATGGTCGGTTGGTTCTAAAACACCCTGGGCTATTAATTTATCAAGCTGCTCGTCAATCTTTGGTTTAAGGGCAAAAGGGACTCGACGAAGCTTAAGGTGGATGGGGGCTACTTCAGGGTTAAGGTAAAATGATATCAGGGTCCCCTTGTACAATTGTTTAAGGGTCTTCCAGGAAACCATCGAGAGGGATGATCCTGAATCACCTTCCATCACGCAGGGCTGGTTTTCGATGGCGACCTTCACTCGGATCTTCTTTGCATCTAATGATGATGCGTGACCAATCGTGATGGTTTGGTGTGCCTCTTCTCGTTTCATTGAATAGACAAGTGGTTTATTTCTGTAGGAGTGGTTGTTCCATTGGTGGTTCGGATGTTCCCGATTCACAGGACAACTTCCTGTGGGTTGGCGGTAGTTGGTCTCCCTCTGAAATGGGCTGGATCCTAGCTTGCTTCGACAGACCTTTCCGATGTAGCCTCTCTTCCCACAAATATGGCAGAGCGTGTCGAGGAATTTGCAGTCTGATCGTGGGTGGTTTGCCCCACAACCTGTGCATTGATACTGCAGTCCCTGGTTACGCTGGTGGTGTTAGTCTCGTTCAGACCGGAGCTGGTTGACTTCTTCCTCATCACTTTCTGATGATGATTCAAGGTCCTCATGGTGGGTTGCCGTTGCATGTCCCTCAAGGTGAGGTGAGGTTTCGCTGGCGAGTTGGCGGAGCGGGGCGTTGGTGCGGAGCATTTGGGTAGCCGACTTCCTGGTTGCTTCTGCTGCAGTAGCGTCAGCGATGGTATCTGCAAGGCTGATGTCACCTTTCGCCATCAGCTTACTTTGCAAGTGCGGTGCATCTAAACCCAGAACTATTCGGTCTCTTAGAGCTTCTTTGAGGTCGGCGAACCCACAGAGGCCTCCCAGGTTCCAGAGATCCGCGATGAAATCTACAACGCTTTCTCCTTTCCGCTGGTCTCTCTGGTAAAATTCATGTCTTCGGACAAGCGTTGGTATGGTAGGTGCATAGTGGGCCCATAGGAGGGGCTCGAGGACGTCCCAGTCCATGGATTTTACCTCAGCCAGTTTTGCCAGTGCTTTAGCCATCTTAAAAACAGCAGGTCCGCAGTGAGTCAGGAATACCGCTCTCTTTTTCCCAGTAGTGGCATCCTTCAAGTTGTTGGTCTCCAGAAACATCTGGAACCGGTCCATGAATGGGTCCCAGTCTTCTTGTGCCAGGTCGAATGGAGCGGGTGGTATGGTGCCGCCAGTCATGTTTCCGCTGTTGATGCACCTTCAGCCATGTGCTCTGTTTAGTGCTCTGTAGTGTTCAGTCAGCTCTGATGTCTCCGCATCCCACCCTCGTCGCCAGTGTTAAATTCTGTGCATGGGCACAAGAAACGGAGACGAGATGGTGAAAAGTGAACTTCAAACTCTTTATTAAACATTCTGAACAGAGCAAAACCCAAGGGCAACAGCATCCCTTTTATTGGCAAGCTGCTGCTCTAATAACCAATAAGAAGCGTGGAGTGTTAACCCCCTTAACCAATGAAAGTGGCTCGTTAACAGCCAATCAGATCCTCCTGAACGGACCAATCCGATATCTCTATTATCAGCCAATCAGAAGTGCAGGGTTAGAACTCTGCTATTTTCTAAAGCTTTTGATAAACTTTATTTAAGTGTTTTATTAGTTTATAACAATAAGGATATCTGAATGTCCATTTAAGTGAACTAAGATTAATGTCTAGGCTAGGGAATGTCTGAAGATCTTTGAAATACTTCTGGAGTTAAAAATAGTGAAATAATTACACTAAACTACCTTTCTTTTCTTTTTCTTTTTTCATTTTCTTTTGCTTACTCTTCGTTAGAAAGATGCTAAATTCCCTTCAAAATTAGCTTCAGGATCTGAAATTTAAGCATCCATGGAGTACTCAAACATAAACAGAAGGAGTATTAAGACTCCGCTAATCACGGGTTTCCGGTTTCGCGTGGCTTCTGTGGCAGCAGGAATTCGTGACCGTTCGCGATTCCTGCTGCGCTTGCCACCGAGGTACCCCCGATCCAAATGGGTCAGGGGGATATGGCTGCCCTGTAGGGACAGCCGAAGAGAGAGGGGAGCCAGACAGGGGGTTGGGGGTGTTGCAGACCCCCTCCTCATTCAGAAAAAAACCTTTTTTCCAAGGTGGTGGAGCGGCGGTCAGCAATGGCTGCCGCGAAGAAGCCTGCAACCGGGTAAGATTGTGCTGGAGGAAGCAAGAAAAGTGAAAGTGCTGGCTGAGCCGGGTCAATCAACATCTTTTAAATTTGCTGGAACTGAGCTGTCTGAATTGCTGGAGGATACATTGTATCCCTAAGAAGATTGAAAGTGGCGGAGAAGCTGTTAAAGGGAACTTTTTTTTTCTTCACTCTCCCACCCCATGGAAACAGCAGATGAAGATTTGAAATTTGTTTGGGCACTGAAGGTGAACTATTCTGAAAGTTGAAGTTAAGGGACAAAAGAGTTCTTGGACATTGGACTTCAAAATTTAAGAAATTGGAAAACCCTTATTAGAGGTATGGATTTCTGATCATTTAAAAATTGATGTTGCAAGTGGGAAGGGAGAGGGAAAAAATTGGAGCAGAAGTGGAAAAAGGAGGAGATTGCCTAGAATCTCAAAGAAAGATATATGGTAATTGGACCTCTTTGATTAAACAGTAACCCCAGAAAGAGAAATAGAAGAAGGAAGAAAAGTATTAACTTTTGGAACTTTTTTTGAATTATTTTTGATTAAAAATACTTGGGTGGTTGTTTTGGGGAAAGTTTCTCTTTTCAGGATGGCATCGCTTGGATGAACTGAATATCAAAAATATAAAAAGGAAGAACAAGATGGAAAAGATACTTTTGGCACTTTATTCCAATTTTTAGAAATGCCGTTATGTACTAATAAAAAGTTGATCACGCAGCAGAATGACTGGGACAAAGAAGAAGAGGAACAAGAAGCCATCTTTGATGAACAATGGGTTTTTTCCGGGGAGAAGGAGAAAGAGGATTAAAAAAAGGGGATTTTAAGGTTTGAAAAAACAACCAAAAAAGAGAAAAATGAGAGGAAAGGTGGATGCAAGGTTAGAAAGCAAAGGAAAGGGAGTAAGAAAAGGGAGGAGGAGAGACAAAGGGGTAGAAAGGGCAAGGAGAAGAATAAGCAAGAGAGAAAGTGGGGGGAGGAGAAGCTTCAATGGTGGGAAGCAAGATCTAAAGAAAAAAAAGTTTATTTAGAGACAATGGGTGAACCTAATTAGGGATAAAAGGGGGATTCTGGAAGTTACATAAGATTGGGTTTTTATATGTGTATTTGGAGTATAAAATTTATTGTGTAATTTTAGAATCCACTAAACAGAATCCCAAGATAAATTAAGTGTTATATGAAGTACTTTTAAGTTAGGGTAATGAGTTAAAGGCGTCACTCCAATTAGTGTATAGGAGAAGTATAGTAAAAGAAAAAAGATGAATGGATAATTGGAAATAGAACAGACAAAGAATGTTATTGAAAATGGTAATAAGATATGGAAGGATATATAAAGTTTTTGTTATGTTTTTTTGGGTTTTCTATGTTGATAAAAGGCAATAAAATTTTAATTAACAAGAAATAATTTGGATGAAAAGGAGAAGTTGGGATAAGATATGAAGTTAAATAGATAAAGTAAATATTGATATTATAATTGGGAATCATTATGTTCTATTGGCTTTCTTCTTTAATTATTACTATTTTTTTTTTTAGAAAAGAATTTATAAGCTGTTATGCCTTGATTGTTTGTGCACTGTTTTTGTTAAAATTGGTTTATAAAAAAAAAAAGAAAATGATAATAAGATATGGAAGGATATATAAAGTGAATATGATGTTTGAATTTGTGTCTGTGAGAAGAGTTTCAAACTGGGATCAGGCAGCCTTCAGAAAAGATGTTTTGTTTTGTTTTGTTTTTTTTCTATGTTTTGTGTTTTGTATGTTTATGAAAGGCAATAAAATTTTAATAAGCAACAAATATAATTTGGATAAAAGGAGAAGTTTGGATAAGATATGAAGTTAAATAGATAATGTAAATATTGATATTACAATTTGGAATTATTTTGTATGTTCTATTGATTCTCTTCTTTAATTATTTTTTTTTTTTAGAAAACTTTTTTCAAGTTGTCATGCCTGGATTGTGTATTGTTTTTGTAAAATTAATAAAATTTGTTATTAAAAAAAAAAAAAAAGACTCCGCTAATCACAATTTCAGTGCTATACCTCTCTGGGAAACTCCAGCAAAATACAAATCAACATTACAGTTAAAATGCTGAGATACTTAGGGGGTTTGGTTTTTTAGTTGCTTTTGCTAAGTGATAATCTCCAGTTACTTCTGCCAACCTAGCAGTTCTAAAGCATGTAAAAATGCAAGTAGAAAAATAGGGACCACCTTTGGTGGGAAGATAACAGTGTTCCGTGTGCCTTCAGTGTTTAGTCATGCCAGCCACATGACTATGGAGATGTCTTTGGACAGCACTGGCTCTTCGGCTTTGAAACGGAGTTGAGCACCACCCCCTAGAGCTGGAAATGACTAGCATGTATGTGTGAGGGCAACCTTTATCTTTACCCTCCAATTAAAACTATCAAGCAAATCCCAGCTGTATAGACAAATAAAATATCTTTCAGCTTTTACACAAACCATGTTTTTTTGACTTTTGGATTATCTAAAAATACCAGTCTCCTATCTTGAAATATGCCATTTTTTTTCAGGATAAGAATCCCACTAGTTGGCCAGGAGATGAGGAAAATACTTTAGAGATATATCTAAGTAAACTATCTAGAAATGACACATACCTATCATGCTATTATTTTTTTCAGAAGAGCCAACAGGATTCAAAGTGCAGAAAATGAGGGTAAATAATTCTGTTCTGTACAGAATTCAAAGCAAATAAATATGCAATTCTTTTGGGTTAGTTTGCTGTTCATGTTTTCAAAAATGAGTTGGCAATTTTTTTGCAGGGGGGGGGAGTTTGAATTGATATGAGTGCAGCACTTTTCTATAGCTCATTCAAACAAACACCCTTTTTATAGGATTTTACTCATTCCTGAAATAAATGGATGGATGGATAAATAGCTGCTTTAAAAAGTCAGGTGACTAAGATGTTTTAATGAATAGCAAACAGATGCTATGCATAACCAAAGTCTGAAGAAATCCTTCCAAATCATTGTTAAAGGATATACAGCCTACGATCTCAATAACAATAAAAAAAACTCTGAAGAACTTATAAAAACTTATTTTTAATTATATTTACATTGCAGCATAATCAATGTAACTCTCTTCAGATTTTGCATACAACAGTATGAATTACAAATTTTTCCAAAAAGATCACTATGATGACAATATTGTTTTTAATATAGTTTAATTTAAATATTTTAAATAATTTTGTATTTGTCTTTTTATAATCTGTAAATCACCCAGAGTCACCTTATAGGATGGATGGATGGCATAAGAATGTAATAAATAATTCTAATAAGTACACTGTAATTTGTATATGTATTTTGCAAACATTTCATTTCAAAGTTTAAACTATGGCATTTTAAAATCAAAAATAGAAGTATTTATTCACTACTAGGTGTATTTCACATACTAAATACAGTGTACCTAACTAATTTTTAGGCATCATCATATTTCTTATTCTCATATGTCTGTCTGGACTGCAAGTTGACATGTGGACTCATAGCTGGTAACTGCATTCAGAAACTTGCTCCTTGTGTTATCACTTAAATGCTCCAGTGGATCAATTCTTACTACTGATCACGCCAAAGGTGCTTTCTCAGGAAGAAACTGGACTTGGATTCTTGGATGAGAAATGAAACATCTTCAAAGAATAACCTGATTCTTTGAAGATGTTTCATTTCTCATCCAAGAAGTTTCTTCAGCTCTGAAGAACCATGACATGGATGACTGATAATCTCCATAGATATTTACCACTAATTAGTTATTTCAAGCCAGCTAATTAATGGCGGCATTAGGAAAAGACACTTAAAATAATAAACCGATTTGACATAGCTAGTGGCATAAAGAGTAAACACACGAAGAGAGGAGATCTATGGAAAACAATCTATTTACAGGATAGTTTGTGAATGATTTTTTGAAGCACTTCTACAGACTTTAGATGATATGAATGTTTATGGCTGATCTGAAATATAAAATATTAAGTAATTTTTACAGATGCTGAACTCAGGCTATCTAATCTTTTATAAATTAGCAGAATGAACTTGGTTTCAGAGTATCAGTCCAGCTATAATGGATAAGAAATAGTTGGTGGAGAAAGCAAAATTTCATAAATCTCTTAGCATGCAAGGTTTACTCTGGATGAGGACATTCTTTTAAATTGCATGCTGCTTCCGCTGCATACATCAAAACACTTGGATAAATATATAAAATGGATGTATTGTATATGTATATTATATATGTGTGTGTATGTGTGTGAGAGAGAGCATTGTTCTCCATCTTCTAGAATCTGTTATGTAAACCAGATTTTTTAAAACTGCATTAATAGGATGAAATTTGGGGGATAAAGTGTTGAAATGCCATAGTAAAACCATAAATTCAATGATATAATCTTTTGGTCAAGTTGCTATCTGTCAATTAATCTTAACAGCCTGAAATGACATGTAATGTGAAGTTGCCAATTCTTATCCTAGTCATGTTTGTAAAATCTGTGCTACTGTTATTCCTTTAAGTTCTTCAGTCTATGCCTGGCATTATAAGCTTACTTTAAATCAGACATTTGATCGCTATCTAACAGATAATGATCTTCATGTAGAAAGTAAAAGTTAAGGATTGCTGTTTTTTAGGGATGTGGGAATCATTTTAATTCAATCAATACATTGAACCAAATATGTGAAAACAAATTTAGTGATTTTATTTAAAAAATGGGTATGCACAAACAAGATGATGTGCAATGCATCCTGAATGGTGGAATCATATTTAATTTGATACATTGATTAATTCAAAAATTATGTTCAAATATATTATTTTGCTGAATTGCCTTCAAATCATATCTAATCATATTTGCCCAGCCTACTATTTATACGCAAATGGATTTAATGAAGGCAAGCTTCTTACTGCAGTCTTTCAATTGCTTACATTAGAGTAGCTCATTTATATTGCCTCAAAGGTATGGAGCTTGAAGAGTCTTGATACAGGTGGTGCTCGACTTATGACCACAATTGAGTCCAAAATTTCTGTTGCTGCGTGAAACATTTGTTAAGTGACTTTTGCCCCATTTTATGATTTTTCTTGCCTCAGTTAAGTGAATCACTGCAGCTGATAAGTTATTAATGCAGTTGTTAAGTGAATTTGGTTTCCCCATTGACTTTGCTTGTCAGAAGGTCACAAAAAAAAAAAAAAAGATCACATGACCTTGGAACACAGCAATGGCCGTAAGTGTGAACCAGTTGCCAAGTACTTGAATTTTGATCACATGACCATGGGGATGTTGTAACTGTGAAAAATGGTCATAAATGTCAGCCTCCAAGAATCCTTCTTCTGCTTGTCTTTCTGGCTGCCATAGAAATGGGGGGAGGGAAGAATAATTGGGCTTCATGGGGGAAAGGGTGCTGGAGGTTTAAGTTGGTGAAATGTAAAAAAAGTTGGGATGTTTCCTTGACTATGCTCACTTGCTTACTGCGCAGCTGTAGCCTCTTATCTCTCTAGGCCAAGGTCAACTGTCTTGGCATACCAGATGTGTGAAACGCCACCTGAAAATGCCCCCACTTGACATTATACATACCTCAGATTGGATGGCCAGTTTGAACTATTGGGGGTGGGAACATGGGATAACTTTCTATATGTGATTTTTCGTGCCTATTGCCTCAGATCTCGTATTTCTACCGATGATACCATTTCAAATTCAGTAAAAGTCCTTTTCTCTATAACAATGGAGTCTTTCTTGGATTTTTTTTAATTGTCACCTGACAATAAGACACTTTTTCAGTGCCATTGTAATTTTGACTGGTCACTAAATGAACTGTTGTAATATATATATATATATATATATATATATATATATATATATATATATATATATATATATATATATCTGGCATTCAGCTTTGTTCAGATATTTTCCCACGTGGTGCTTTTAAAGTTGTAGCAATGTTTCAGCAGAATCTCATCTGCCATCATCAGGCTTCTGTATGGTGTTTGTGAGTCAGACTTTTACAGTGGCTGACTCACAAACACCATACAGAAGCCTGATGATGGCAGATGAGATTCTGCTGAAACGTTGCTACAACTTTAAAAGCACCACATGGGAAAATACCCAAACAAAGCTGAATGCCAGACATTTAAGTACCTGCGAAAACTTAAGAAAACACATATATATATATATATATATATATATATATATATATATATATATATATACACACACACACACACACACACACACACACAACCTAAGTATAAATATCACTCATGATGAAGGTATCTCCCCTTGCAGGTAAGTATTTCATTCATACATAATATTAGTCTGTGACAACCTAAGCCCAAGAATGATATACAGCAATCCAGCCAAAATTCAGTTTATTTATTTGCTTACACACTGTAGACAGAATCTTGCCAGACTAAACATTCACTACTCTCACTGTAATATCTTATAAGATTCTAGAGAATGGATAACCTAACTCATTCTATCAATTGGGCCATGCTGCCTCTTATCTTGCTTCTCTGTCTGGAATGTGATCCCTCTTTCCTAAAAAAAAAAAAAAAAAAAACTTGCTACTTTACCATGACTTCCAGGAAATAAGATGAAGTTGATCCCCTTTTCTAATTAAAGCAAAGAAGGAAATTAACTCTGAGGTTTTTCAAATAAAATTTCAAAATCTATTCTACCTTAAATTACCACTCATCGTATTATCACGCATCATTATAAACAATCCAAGCAAAGAGAAAATTTCAAAAAAAAAAAATTCCAAGCAAGAAAAAAACCTGGAAGGGAAAGTCCTCTTGCAGATCATTTAATTAAGTTGTTGAGTATATGAGATGTGAAGGAATGGAACAACTTTGGTTTTCTTCAGTTTTTAATGTTCCCAACTTACATTTGCTCTGCCTAATTTTTGTACTTACTTCAAATGAAAAGACAAGTTAGTGTAAAGCAGGCCAAAATTGTTGGGGAGACTGTGATAGGACATACTCTTTCATGAATTACTTTGGAAATTGTGCTCTTAAAAATAAATTTATCAAAATAAAGCACCCCTTTGAAACTCTGCAGGAAATCACCATTAAGCTTTCTTTCTTTTTCTGTAACATTTTTTTTTCTTGGATAAAACTCTCTCAGTTCAAAGGTAATTTACTGGAAGTATATCATTTGAGCCTTTACACATGTAGAAATGGACTTTTCCCCTCAAAACACTGAAAATCTTGTAGCTTTTGAAAGAGGTGAGAACAATTCTTTTATTTATTTTTTATTTTTTTTGTTAAAATGACTGGGAAACTCCATATGACTATCAGACAGCAGCAGAAAGTTAGATTTTTCTATAGCTTCTTATTGGGCTTGGATTTCTGTAATCAAATATTGGTAGACCTAAGGGTCTTATTATAACAATACTGTTTGAGACTGTGTGCTTCTAGGGGAGATGGATTGATTACATTACTGGTGATCCTCCATAATGTTGTTTATATCTTTCCCACTCTGTGTCAAATTATAACTGAATCAGTGGAAAATCAGACGGGAATTAAAAAGTATGTGATCCAATAGCAGCTGGCACTTCAGTGCCCATGGCCTTGCAGTTTCTTGGATGGAGTTTCATAGCTCTTCCAGAAGTTGTCATTATACTGCAATTTGTCATGTGACAAAAGAAGAATTTAAATGTGAGAAATATTATGTTAATCGAATTCCATGTTATTTAATTTCCATTTCATGAAATCAAGCGTACTCCTAGTCTACCTCATTTTTGGGCCTACCTGCACTTAATTTTTAAAGTGCTGTCCCTATGGAGGCAGGAAATGTTTTCAAAGGCAACCATTTACTTTATTTTTCCTATATCATATAAAGAATACATAGTGAGTGGTACAGTGGCCTAGAGGTGGAGCTCTCACCTCATAATCAGGCAACTGTGAGTTTGATCCTAGTAGCTAGTATTTCTCTCTGTGGGCACGCTGAGTAAATATCAGCTGCAAACTCTGCATTGGCAACAGGAAGGGCATCCGGCCAGTAATCACTCAACTCCATTCAGTTGCCCTGACTCTACTGCAATACAAGGGATTATGGGGTCATTAAACGTCTCTCTCTCTCTCCCTCCCTCCCTCCATCCCCCCCTTCTCAAGAATACACAGTGCAATGTTTGAGACTCCCTTTTCTCATGGTAGGTTCGTCTCTTTGTCATTCCACCTTCAGATAAGTCAATTTATTACAGCTATGTTCAGAACTGAGTTTTAAAAGGAGGTTTGTTTGCAAGGTCAGGGTGGATAGATGCAAGTGTCTAAAGTAATGTATATTATAAAAAAGGGGGGGGGATAGTGTTGTGAATGAATGTTAAATAAAGTTATCTTGAGCTTGAAGTCAAGTGCAGGGTTCTGGCCCTGCACTTTTGATTGGCTGTTAATGGCAAGATCGGATTGGTCCGTTCAGGAGCATCTGATTGGCCATTAACAGGCCATTCTCATTGGTTAACGGAGCTAGCACTCCCGGATTGCTATTGGTTGAATAGTTAATAAGTTGCCTATATAAGGAAGGCTATAGTAGCCATTGAGCTGAGCTGTCACACCATGTAAATAAAGAGTTTGAAGTTCACTGTTTCTACCAGCTTGTCTCCATTATTCGCACCCATGCTCCAGACTTAACAGATAGGATGGGACTTCTTCATTTTCCCCCATGGCTCAGATATAATAGAAAACATTGAGAATAAGTACTGCAACATCATTTGGCAAGGTTGTATGCTGAAATTCAGCAACCCTCATAAGCCTGCCATTTTTTAAAAAAAAAAATGTTCATATTATACGCAAGAGAAGAGGGAAAGTGTTGTGTATGCAATAAGATTAATAAAGTGTGAGCTTGGAGTAAGTGCAGGGTTCTGGCCCTGCACTTCTGATTGGCTGTTAAGCGGCCGGACCGGATTGGCCCGTTCCGGGGAATCCGATTGGCCCTTAACAGAGAGTTCTTACTGGTTATAAGAGCTAGTGTTCCTAGCTTGTTATTGGTTAAACATTACAGGGTTTGCCTATATAAGGTGGGTTTTACTGCTGTTGAATTCAAGAAGTCACAATGTAAATAAAGAGCTGAAGTTCACCATTCAGAGGCTTGTCTCCATTCTTTCTCGCCCATGCTCAAAACATAACACTGGTGACAAGGATGGGATATGGAGATATCTGAACCAATGAAACTTTGAAGAACACCGAGCACGTGACAGACGACGCCAACAACGGAACCATGTCCGGCAGCATCGTACCACCCGCTCCATTCGATCCAACACAAGAAGACTGGGAGTCTTACATGGATCGTTTCCAAATGTTCCTATAGATGAACAACTTAAAGGACACCACAGCCAGGAAGAAATGGGTGGTGTTCCTAACGCATTGCGGTCAAACCGTATTTAAGATGGCTAAAGCACTAGCCAAACCCCGAGAAGTGAAGGCCATGGGTTGGGACGACCTCGAACCTATCCTGCGAGACCACTATGCCCCGACAGTGCCTACGCTTGTGACACACCACGAGTTTTATCAAAGAAGCCAGCGAAAGGGAGAAAGCATGGCCGATTTCATAGCAGACCTCCAAAATTTGGGAGGCCTCTGCGGATTCACCGATCTAGAAGAAGCACTAAGAGATCGCATAGTTCTGGGATTAGATGCACCAGGCGTCCAAAGCAAACTGATGGCGAAAGGCGACATCAGCCTTGCCGATGCCATCGCTGATGCTACTGCAACAGAAGCAACCAGGAAGTCAGCTGTATAACTACGCCGAAACCTTACTCCGGTACCACCACTGGCCAGCAAAATCTCACCTAGTTCAGAAGGGCAGCTCGCGACAACGCACCACGAGGACCTCTCTTCATCATCAGACAGCGACGAAGAAGGGGTCCATTGACTGCGGTCTGACCGGGACCCTCGCCCGAAGCACTTACGCCCTTGCGCTGGCTGTGGAGCCAACCATGCCAGGTCCGAATGCAAATTTTGCGACGCACTCTGCCATGAGTGTGGGAAACGAGGCCACATTGGACGGGTCTGCTGCAGCTTGCCAGGACCCAGCCAGGCCTCAAAAGGGGTTAACTATCGCCAATCGACAGGAAATTGTCCTGTAAGGCGAGAGCCAGTAAACCACTCCTACAGAAATCGAGCTTTGCAGAGAGAAGAGGCTCACCATACTATCACTATCGGTCATGCCTCAGCCTTGGACACTAAGAAAATCTGAGTCACGATAGCCATCGAGAACCAGCCTTGCCACATGGAGGTCGACTCGGGATCGTCCCTCTCGATGGTATCCTGGAAGACACTCAAACAACTCATCCCCACAATTCAACGCCAAGATCTCTGTTTCCAATGCCTACCAGGGGAATCGAATTCCCGTTGTCGGGTCCTGCAGAGTCCGAGTCTCCTTCAAGAAGCACACAGCATACTTACCTTTAACAGTCATCGATAGAGATAGGCCTAGCCTACTGGGCCTCCAATGGTTCGCGCCACTAGGCATTGAAGTGGCTGGCGTAAACCGAGTTGGTGGCTGTGACTGGGAGGAAGACCTTATCTATGAGTTCAGGTACGTCTTCGCGGACAGCTTAGGCGAGTACAAGGGGATCCCAATCTCATTCAGCTTAGATCCAAAAATAGCTCCCATTCGCCTAAAGCCCCGTCGAGTTCCGTTTGCCTTAAAATCGATGAACAACTCGACAAACTGATAGCTCAGGGGGTGTTGGAGCCCATCGATTACTCCCCGTGGGAAACCCCTATTGTAACACACATTAAGCCAGACGAGTCAATCCGAATTTGTGGGGACTACCGGGCCACTTTGAACCACGCCCTGCAGCAGAACGCGTATCCAGTTCCGGTGGTGCAGCACCTCCTCCATTCCCTGGGGGGCGGGAAAGTTTTTGCTAAATTGGATTTAGCTCAGGCATATCAGCAAATACCAGTAGATGAAAAAACGGCACAGGCCCAAACTACTGTGATGCACCGAGGTGCCTTTAAATGTACCCGGCTGCAATTCGGAGTGAGTGTAGCCCCAGGGATTTTTCAGAGCCTTATGGAAAGGTTATTGCAAGGGATTAAGGGCGTGGTCCCCTATTTTGATGATGTATTAATTGCAGCCCCTGCAAAAAAAATCTTACAGGACCGGTTAAAATTAGTCCTAAAAATATTCCAAGAGGCTGGTCTTTAGGTTAAAAAATACAAATGTAAATTGTGTACTGACTGTGTTGAGTTTTTAGGGTACCTGATTGATAGCCAGGGCATTCACCCTACCCAAAGTAAATTAAAAGCGATCAAAAATGCTCCCAGGCCATGAAACAAGGCCGATCTCCAGGCATTCCTAGGCCTCATCAATTTTTATAATGTATTTTTACCACACAAAGCAACTGTCGCTGAACCGTTACACCGATTGTTAGATAAAAAAGCAAATTGGTTATGGGGTTACCGTGAAGAACAGGCGTTCCGAAATGTTAAAAAAACTGATCACTTCTGACTCTGTACTCATGCAGTATAACGAGACTTTGCCGTTAGTTATAACCTGTGATGCATCACCTTTCGGGGTGGGTGCCATTTTGAGCCACATACTGCCTAATAGGAACGAAGCCCCTGTTGCATATTTTTCAAAGACTCTTTCAAAAACGGAACGGAACTGTGGACAAATTGACAAAGAAGCCCTCGCAATTGTCTCAGCTGTGAAAAGATTTCACGAATACGTGTATGGTAGGGTTTTTACTATTGTGACTGACCACAAACCTTTGTTAGGGATAATAGCCGGAGATAAGCCGACTCCCTACATATTATCCCCTAGGATGACCATCGGGTCAGAATTCTTAGCTGCTTACAACTATTGGCTGCAATACCACCCGGGGAAAGCCATTCCCCACATCGATGCATTTAGCCGAGCACCGCTTCCAGAGACTCTCGACAATCCGGCACCAACGGTAACCACGTTGCAAATCGAGGCACTCAACTCACCGCCACTGACCGCCCAAGATATCGCGAGAGAAACCAAACGCGACCACACCCTAGCACGAGTCCTAGGCTGGGTAGAATGCGGATGGCCATTGGACCAGTTATCAGATGACTTCACACCATTCAAGTCTTGACAGACCGAGCTCTTCTCCCAGAAAGTCTGTGTCATCTGGGGCGATAGAGTCGTTATCCCAGAATGGCTCCGAAAAATGCTACTGAGAACTTTGCATGATGGCCACCCTGGCATCTTGCGAATGAAAGCCCTTGCGCGAAGCTACACCTGGTGGCCGGGCATTGACAAGCAAATCGAACAGTGGGTTAAAGTTTGTCCCAAATGCCAAGAAGTCAGCAATGCCCCACCAAAAACCATGCCTACTGAATGGGAGACACCACGTGGACCCTGGTCCCGAATTCACCTGGACTTCGCGGGGCCAACCAAAAGCCACACTTTCCTGCTTACCGTCAACGCCTACTCGAATTGGCTCGAAATTCATCGCATGACAACTATGACCTCTGAGGTGGTTATCAAAATTTTAAACAGACTATTTGCAACCCATGGATTACCAGACGTCCTGGTATCTGATAACGGCCCACAATTTACTGCACTAGCATTCGAGCAGTACCTCACTGACCGCAGCATCCACCATGTGCTCACCTCGCCTGTGCACCCTGCGACCAATGGCCATGCAGAACGCATGGTCCAATTTGTGAAGAAAACCTTGTAAAAGGTAGACTACAACAACATTGATGACAAGGTCAATCAAATCCTCTTCTTGCAACACATCACCCCACATAGCATCACCAACAAAACTCCCGCTGAACTGCTAATGGGACGAAAGCTCCGCTCCCACCTCGACCAGTTGCACCCGGCTTATGAACCCGAGAAATCACTAGGATCCAGTGGCTGCTGTCGCACCTTCCATTTAGGAGACCTGGTTTATGCAAAAAACCTATTGGGCGACCCATTGTGGTTGGAAGCAACAGTAGTACGTGTAACCGGCCCCAGATCCTACCTTGTGCAATGCCTTGACAATAAACTTTGGAAACGGCATATCGACCAATTACAATCACGGCTTTCAGCGGCCAGTCCGCAAATCCCCTTTGACCAAACTGGGGGGGGGGGGAGGTATGGAAGAAGATGAATTCCTAGGAAACCAGTTTGAAGGAAACAACAGTTTAATAGAAACTCAGGAAGCGGAGCCGGAGGGAGAAACGGTTGCACCTCAGGGAATTGCAGAAAATGTGGGCAACGACGTAGAAGTGAACTCTGAACCAGAAACAGCCCCACTGCCAAACAACGATCTACCTCAGCATGATTGCAACCAGCCGATACAACTAAAATCAAAGAGACTAAAAAGACAACCGTCCTATCTAAGGGACTATGTAACTGCGCCCTGAAATAAGAAGCCAGGGGGAAGGGGTGTTGTGTATGCAATAAGATTAATAAAGTGTGAGATTGGAGTAAGTGCAGGGTTCTGGCCCTGCATTTCTGATTGGCTGTTAAGGAGCCGGAACGGACTGGCCCATTCTGGGGAATCCGATTGGCCCTTAACAGAGAGTTCTTATTGGTTATAAGAGCTAGCGTTCCTAGCTCGTTATTGGTTAAACATTACAGGGTTTGCCTCTAAAGGCGGGTTTTACTGCTGTTGAATTCAAGAAGTCACAATGTAAATAAAGAGCTGAAGTTCACCGTTCAGAGGCTTGTCTCCATTCTTTCTCGTCCATGCTCAAAACGTAACAGAAAGGACTAAATTTTTAAGAATGGGAATTCATATAGATATCTATCTGTAGGTGTATATGCATGCATTATCATCTGGGGTTTTAGGGAAGCAAACAAGCTACTCAGAGGGCAGTCCATTCTGAACAACATGATGTGTTTTAGAACTGTGTTTTTCAGCTAATGAAAAATGCATTTTGAATTTGGTCAATTCTCAGATATTTCACTCAGGAATTGAAAGTCCCCCCCAGAACTACTTCAATCAGCAACACTCCATGAACGCATTGATTTTGGAAGAAATGGAAACAAAGGGGGGGGGGAAGGAAACGAGATGGGGAAAATTAGATAATTGATGAGACAAAGCCAGATAAACTTCTCACTGCTAACTTTTCTAATCATGATGAAGAAGAAAACCTCCAAATTTTCTTCCAAGAAGATTTCTATGGAATTCCTCCTGAATTTTTATCTGACAACACAAAGAGATGAAATCACAAGTGGAACCCCTTCCCTTCTTCCACACCCACCCTCATCTCTTCTCACTGTGGTCTTCCTTCTATTTGTACTTGAGTTTTGACACAGCTGGTAAATCCAACAAGCATCACCACATCCTGCAAAACCGCTGACAGATGTGGATCAGCTCCTCCATAAGAAGCAAAAACATGTACATCAAGTGGGAGGCCATTGGGTATATCGCCAATGCCTAATATATTCTTTTGTGGAAACCTGGTCTGCCTGAAGAGAAAAAAAGTATGTGAAATAAATACTGCCACTGTTATTGTTAAATCTAAAGCATGGGTGCAAATAATGGAGACGAGCCGGTAGAAACAGTGAACTTCAAACTCTTTGTTTACATGGTGTGACAGCTCAAATTGGAGGGCTGCTATAGCCTTCCTTATATAGGCAACTTATTAACTATTCAACCAATAGCAATCCTGGAATGCTAGCTCCGTTAACCAATGAGAATGGCCTGTTAATGGCCAATCAGATGCTCCTGAAGGGACCAATCCGATCCTGCCATTAACAGCCAATCAGAAGTGCAGGGCCAGAACCCTGCACTTGACTTCAAGCTCAAGATAACTTTATTTGGCATTATTCATTCACAATACCCCTTTCCCCTGGCTTCTGCCCACGGGGCACGGTTACAGAGTCCTTGAGGTAGGACGGTTGTTTTATCAGTCTTTTTGATTTTCGCAAAGTGCCTGGTGGTTGGCCGCACTTCTGTTGAGGTAGATCATTGTTTAACGGTAGGGTTGCTTCTGATTTTGAGTTCACGTTCCCGTCGTCACCAATATCACTGGCCACTCCCTGAGGTGAACTCACTCCGGTCCCCAGTTCCAGTTCCTGCATTTCAGTTCTGTTTTCAGTCCCTTCAAAAAGGTTTTCCTCTAGTTGCAATTCGTTTTCCTCTGTATCTCCTCCCACTCAGATTGGTCATAAGGGAGTTCGGAATTGTGTGACGGTAGCCGCGATCATAGTTGATCTATGTGGCGCTTCCAAAGTCTATCGTCAGGGCACTGAACAAGGTATGATCTTAGGCTGGTTACGCAGATTACGGTTGCTTCTACCCACAGCGGATCACCCGATAAGTTTTTAGAGAATACTAAATCACCTACCTGGAAGGTACGGCATCGGCCGCTGGATCCAAGTGGCTTTTCCGGTTTGTAGGCTGGGTGTAACCGATCGAGGTGGGAGTGGAGCTTTTGTCCCATTAGCAGCTCGGTGGGAGTTTTGTTGGTGACGCTATGAGGTGTGATGTGCTGTAGGAAAACGATTCGGTTGATTTTCTCGTCGATGTTGTCGTAGTCTATCTTTTGTAGAGTCCTTTTGATGAATTGTACCATGCGCTCAGCCCTACCATTGGCCGCAGGGTGCACAGGCGAAGTAAGCGCATGTCGGATACCGCGGTCAGCCAGGTACTGTTCAAAAGACAGCACGGTAAATTGGGGCCCGCTGTCGGATACCAGAACGTCTGGTAATCCGTGGGTTGCAAACAGTCATTCCAGTCTTTTGATGACCGCTTCGGTGGTCGTATTCCTCATTCGGTGAATCTCGAGCCAATTCGAGTAGGCATCAATGGTTAGCAAAAATGTGTGGCCTTTGGTCGGCCCAGCAAAGTCCAGATGGATGCGGGACCAGGGTCCCCACAGCATCTCCCATTCGGTTGGGGTTGCCTTTGGTGGAGCATTGCTTACTTCTTGGCATCTCTGGCAAGTTTTAACCAACGATTTGATTTGTCTGTCGATGCCTGGCCACCACGCGTATCTTCATGCGAGGCCCTTCATGTGCATGATGCCAGGATGGCCATTGTGCAAGGTTCTTAGCAGTGCCTGTTGGAGTCGTTCTGGGATAATGACTCTATCGCCCCAGATGATACAGCCCTGTTTGATGACTTTTGAATGGTGCAAAGTCGTCTGGTACTTGGTCCAATGGCCATCCGTGTTCCACCCCTGTGAGGACTTGTGCTAAGATGGGGTCGTGTTTTGTTTCTCTCGCGATGTCATGGGCAGTTAATGGCGGCATATGGAGTGTCTCGATCTGCAACATTGTCATTGTTGGTGCAGGATCGTTGATGGTTTCAGGGAGTGGTGCACGGCTCAACACGTCGGCATGGGGAATGGCTTTACCGGGATGATATTGTAGCCAATAATTGTAGGCAGCCAAGAATTCTGACCAGCGGGTCATCCTGGGAGAAAGTATGTAGGGAGTAGGCTTGTCCCCAGCGATGATCCCCAGAAATGGTTTGTGGTCAGTTACAATGGTAAAAACCCGGCCGTACACGTGCTCATGGAATCTTTTAACAGCTGATACAATTGCCAGGGCTTCTTTATCAATCTAGCTGTAATTTCGCTTAGTTTTCGAGAGTGTTTTTGAAAAGTAAGCAACAGGGGCTTCGCTACCATTAGGTAATACATGGCTCAAAATGGCACCCACTCCAAAAGGCGATGCATCACATGTGATATTTAACTGCAAGGTCTCATTGTGCTGCATTAGTATGGCATCAGAAGTCAGTAGTTGGCTTTAAAACTCCCTGGGCTATCAACTTATCAAGCTGTTCATCAATTTTTGGCTTTAGAGCGAACTGAACTCAATGAGGCTTAAGGCGGATGGGAGCTATCTTTGGATTAAGACTAAAGGATATCGGGGTCCCCTTGTACTCGCCTAGCTTTTCCGCGAAGACATCCCTGAATTTGTGGGCGAGGTCTTCTTCCCAGTCACTGCCGCCGATTTGGTTAATGCCTGCCACTTCAATGCCGAGTGGTGCGAACCATTGCAGGCCTAACAGGCGAGGTCGGTCCTTGTCGATCACCATCAGGGGTAAGTATACCGTGCTTTCTTGAATGCAACCCGGACTCTACTGGATCCTACGACTGGAATCCGGTTCCCCTGATAGTCCTTTAACATGACCCGTTGGAATTGAAGGTCTTGGCGCCGGATAGTGGGGATGAGTTGCTTGAGGGTCTTCCAGGAGACCATTGACAGAGACGACCCCGAGTCAACTTCCATTTGGCAAGGTTGATTTTGATGTCCACTTTGACCCGGATTTTCTTAGCTTCTAGTGAAGAGGCATGGCCGATAGTGAGTGTTTGTTGGGCCTCTTCCCGTCTCGTTAGGCAATTCACGGGTCAGTTTCTGTAGGAGTGGTTTGCTGGTTCTCGCCTTACAGGGCGATTCCTTGTCAATTGGTGGAGATTGGTACCCTTCGCGGTCTGGCTGGGTCCGAGGAGACTTCTGCAGATCCGTCCGATGTGGCTTTGTTTCCCGCACTCAAGGCAGAGCGCGTCGCGGAATTTGCAATCGGAGCGGTAATGGTTGGCGCCGCAGCCAGCGCACAGTTGCTGGGACTTTGGGTTACAGTCCCGATCGGACCGCAGGCGATGGACCTCTTCTTCATCGCTGTCTGATGACGAAAAGAGATCCTCATGGTGAGTCGTCTGCAGCTGCCCTTCTGCCTTAGGTGAAACTTCACTGGCCGGTTGGTGTGCTGGAGCGCGATTTCAGCATAGTTGGGCAGCCGACTTCTTGGTCGCCGCCACTGCTGCAGCTTCAGCTATGGCGTCTTTAAGGGTGATGTCGCCCTTTCCCATTATTTTGCTCTGTACGTTTAGAGCGTCTAACCCGAGAACTACTTGGTCTCTCAAAGCCTCCTCTAGGTCGGTGAAATTGCAAAGGCCTCCCAAGTTCCAGAGGTCTGCAATAAAATCGGCAACGCTTTCTCCTTTCTGCTGGTTTCTTTGATAGAACTTGTGTCGTCTTACAAGCGTTGGAACAGTCAGTGCATAGTGGGCCCTTAGTAGCGGTTTGAGGACGTCCCAGTCCATGGCCTTCGCTTCAGCCGGTTTCGCTAATGCCTTAGCCATTTTGAATACCGTCGGGCCTGAGTGTGTAAGGAATACTGCCCGTTTCTTTCCGGTTGTGGCATCCTTCATTATTCATTTCCAAAAACATTTGGAAACGGTCCATGTAGGACTCCCAGTCCTCTTGAGCTGGATCGAACGGAGTGGGTGGTACTACACCGCCGGACATGGTTCCGCCGTTGTGCGCTTCAGCCACATGCTTAGTTTTCTTCGTTGTTGGCTCTAATGTCATCCAATCCCATCCTCGTCGCCAGTGTTAAGTCTGGAGCATGGGTGTGAATAATGGAGACGAGCCAGTAGAAACAGTGAACTTCAAACTCTTTATTTACATGGTGTGACAGCTCAAACTGGAGGGCTGCTATAGCCTTCCTTATATAGGCAACTTATTAACTATTCAACCAATAGCAATCCTGGAGCGCTAGCTCCGTTAACCAATGAGAATGGCCTGTTAATGACCAATCAGATGCTCCTGAATGGACCAATCCAATCCTGCCATTAACAGCCAATCAGAAGTGCAGGGCCAGAACCCTGCACTTGACTTCAAGCTCAAGATAACTTTATTTGGCATTATTCATTCACAACAGTTATGAACTAATAAAACACTTAAATAAAGTTTATCAAAACCTTTAGAAAATAGCAGGGTTCTAGTCCTGCACTTCTGATTGGCCGATAAATAGCGATATCAGATTGGTCTGTTCAGGAGAATCTGATTGGCTGTTAACGAGCCACTCTCATTGGTTAAGGGGGTTAACACTCCACGTTTCTTATTGGTTACTAGATCAGCAGCTTGCCTATAAAAGGGCTGCTGCTGCCCTAGGTTTTTGCTCTGTTCAGAATGACTAATAAAGAGTTGAAGTTCACTGTTCACTGTCTCGTCTCTGTTCCTTGTGCCCATGCACAGAACTTAACAGCCACAATAAGTTTATTTATGAAAAGTAGAGACTATTGTTGAGTTAGTACCCTCTAGGTATGTTGGCTGCTTGAAAATGATGGAAATTGCAGTCCAATACCACTGAAGAGTGTGGGGAAAGAGAGTTTTGTCCCCCCCCCAAAAATTAAAGACTAGGCTTGTTGTCCATAATTACCTTAATTAGTCAATTACTTCCTGATCAACCCAAAATACTGATCAATGCAATAATGGGTGAAGTCAAAGTCCACAACTCAAAATGAGTATTGTGACTTTTGTTTCCAGGATTAATTCAATAAAAAATTAACTTGTTTAATGTGGGTCCATGTTGTCAATAAACCAGTTTTGGTGAAACAGCATATATCTTTTACATTCTTGTGGTTGGATTGGTTACTTTGCAATTATTAAACTTGTGTAGCATGTAACTAAAGGGAAGTAGGAATGAAACTATATGCAGACCTGCAAGAGGGAAAAGCAGATCATTCTATCATAAAATGTTTCATGACAAATATTGAAAAAAAGGTTGCCCCATTACAGTTGGATGCCTTCCATCACCAAACTAGGCTTCTGCACTGAATTCTGTTCATTCAATTAAAACAATTGTTCAAGACATTTGGGGATTGTTCTGCTCCAATGTCTTGAAACATGAATGCTGCACATCATTGAATCATTTGAATGGATGCATCCATTGAAGAACCATCAAAGTAAATCATCCATCATTCAGTTTCCTATATTTTCATTTCCATTTTCAAAGAACATGTGAATGAAGCATTGTTCTCTCAGTAAATAAGGAATAGAGAAATGAAGGAGAAAGTGCTAAAATAATAATTGACTAGTTTTTTAAAAAAAAAAAAACTAAGATGAAAGCTTTGAATTATTAATTGAGTAGCTTTATATGATTTCAGAAAAGAACCAAAAATGAAAATGAACTATGGTCATTTCAAAGCCATTGGGAACAAGTAAAATCCATTTAGAAGAAACTTGGACATACTTGTTTGCCTTGAAATTAAACTGGCATAGATAATAGGTCTACATTTAATTAAACCCCACATTTAATTAAACCCCCAGGTGGCCCTTAATATTTATTCATGTTTATTCCCAGTCCTCCTTCTTAGTCATCACTCTAAGGACTAAATGTGCATTTTTGTTAACTTCAAAAATGAATATTTGAAACAATTTTAAGTGTGTACTACCTGAATTCATGTAATCAAAGTTTTCTAAGACATGTCTGCTTACTTACATTAAAATTAAATTTTATTAAAATCACGCTCAGGTTATTTGTTGTGCCAGAGTTTTAATATATCATACATATATATTTTGGCTTTTGACATTGCATACAAACTGCAATGTTCATACATCTTTTTTAGAATAAACTCTACTTTTCTTGCCACCATCTTCATTGATCATAATAGTCTACAAAGCTACATCCCATCAAGTTGATTTTTGAACTGTAAAAATGTATAATTTAAATAAAATTCCACCCTTAGTTATTGGTTAATGTATTTACATATCACATCTGTTCCATTTTCACCCATCCAATCACATAATATTTCATATTTTTGTTAGAATATTTATGCTGAAAGGGAAGGAAATATATATGTGTGCTAACTTCAGTAGTACAACTTTATTAAGAATTGAGAAATTTATGGAGTATCTTCTATCTAGTTTAATGATTGATTTATTATGTGCCAACAAGTCAGTATAGACTCTTAGTGATCATACCATTAAAGATGGTTTCTTGTCAAATGTAGCTTTCCAAATTAATCACACAGTGTAAGTGGAATTTTAGACCTTCCTTTTCAATGACATATGTATTTATTATTCTATTTGTCCCAATGAATATCACTGATTGAATGGATGTTGACTTAAATAATGTGATCCCTAGACAAGAGTCCAAAAATCTTGGAAATATTACTGAAAAATGTATCTTCTTTCAAATACAGTAGTCTTAATAGTATCAAAGCCAGTAACTTCAAAATCTGTACAGTAAATATTTAATGTCTCTTCTTGATATTGCATCAAGCACTCCAACTGGACTGTATTACATTTTTCCCTAAGTATTAGGGAAAAATACGAAGTATTTTCCCTTAGTATTAGTATTCAAAAAATATCCAGTCACCATGAATCAATCACAGCAATTTTTGAAATGGGGTCAGCCCTAGGAATCCTTTTTGAGAGTCAGATAATAAAGCAAATTTGATATCTGGCTTCTGGCCAGAATGGATTGCTACCCCATTTGATAAAGCTGACAGGAATCTTAAACAATAACAAATACTTCAATTTGGAATGCTGTTAGCTTTCTTCCATCACCTAATAATATGAGTTTCCAATTTCTGTTGGACTACAATAGCCATACTCTTCAGTATATAGGGACAAATCCTTTTAACTGGAGACTGTGTAATTATATGGTAGATTGGTCAAGGCATTTGACTTCCTAATCTCAGATATATTCAAGCAGTGCTATTTGCTTTATAAGAGATCCTGTTTGACAGCTAATGAGAAGGATTCAGGTAAGAACAAATCTGCTCACAGCCAGCTGTGACCAGCTTGTGCATGTTTCAATTCTTGAGCAACTAATTATTTCAAAGCTGCAGAAGTCAGGGGGAAAGTGGTAACCATAGAGGCAACCAGAGTTCCTAAAAAAGCATCTTTACCTACCAGGAACTGAACATTTAAAAATACATCTCAGTTATGCTGTCTTGGTATTCTGTAGTCATCAGTGCATCTTCTCAAAAGCCAAGAAAGCTGATAGGTAGACAATATCTTCCATCTCTCCTCCAAGGAAAGCATGAAATAATGGAAAACCCTGGCAAGCAATTGTTAGCAAATTATTAGCTGACTAACATGGCACTTACTCTGGTGCAGCAGCTTCAGATCACAATATCAGACTATCACAGTATCTATTTGGTTGTTTGAGGCAACTGGTTGTAATGTACCATTATTTATTTGCATTGAGAAATAAACATAAGAATAAGTTGGCATGTGGAAGGAGGAAAGGGATAATGGAAAATAAAAGGTAACCCATTAAATGTTAGAACCAGTTTGATGAACTGGTTAAGGCATCGAGATAAAGACCAGGAGAATGTGAATTCTAATTTGCTCTGATGCATAAAGTCAGTGGGGTAACCTTGGGCCAGTTCTTCTTTCTCTGTCCTAAGAAGCAGGGAATGACAAACTGCTTCCAAATTCTCATGAAGTTGTCAAGTTCAAACACTGACTCAAAAGTACAAAACCCAAAACAGTTGAAACTAAACTGAAGGGTAACATTTATCAACCATTCCCAAAAATTTTGTGTCTTATCCAATGGAAACTGCTTGAATAATGCCAAGTATGCACTATGAAAGTAACAGGAACAAGATTACCATCTAGCATCATCCCTCTCATACTCAGTTGATATTAATCGCCACAGATTTTTGAAATGTGCACCTGCATTTTTCTGTTTTTACAGTTTTTTCTTGCCATGTACATGTATACATCCAAACAAGACTTTGTTGCTTCTGTGTCATGTAATGTACGTGGGTATGTGAATAATTTTGTATTTATTTATTCTGTCATGGTTATGTAGTGTATATTGGAAGGGGTGAGCCTTTGAGATGTGGGAAACAAAAATATAGCCGATTTGTCTATTGGATTTGATGGAGCCTCAGTGGAAAATTAGGGATGTGGTGGCTCAGTGGCTAAGACGCTGAGCTTGTCAATCAGAAAGATCAGCAATTCAGCACTTTGAGCACCACATAATAGAGTGATCACCTATTATTTGTCCCAGCTTCTGTGAACCTAGCAGTTCAAAAGCATCTAAAAATGCAAGTAGAAAAATAGGGACCACTTTGATGGGAAGGTAACAGCATTCCATGTGCCTTCTATATTTAGTCATGGCCACATGACCACAGAGATGTCTTCGGACAGTGCTGGCTCTTCAGCTTTGTAAAAGAGATGAGCACCGCCCCCTAGAGCCAGAAATGACTAGCACCTATGTGTGAGGGGAACCTTTACCTTTAAGTGGAAAATAACAGGCCCCTGGAAAGCGACATGAACCAAAGATTTAGCAAGGAGGATTTCATAAAGTACCAGAAATCTTTGTAAACTGATGAATAGTTGCAATGTGTACAAAGTAAATAGTTTCATGAGTATATTTGGAATAAGAAAGATGAAAGCATGGAAATAAGGAACTGAAAGTAGCAGATAGAGGAAGGTTTTAGATGTGATGTATATGGGTATAAGTGGAAACTGTCAGTAAGAAAGAACAAGGAAGTAAGTTGTGATATGTGTGCAGAAAAGCATAAAAAGTGTGGCTCGAGATGAGTTCGGAGCCACTGGCCTATATTTGTGCCTCCTGGACCTGCTGTGTCAGTGGACCTCATTGCAATGGGTTATTAATGTAAGTGATGTTGTGATGGCTGTTCATGTTCCAAATTATTAGTAAAATAAACCTCTGAATCTCAAAGTAAGAATTATTGGTTGTCTTGCTGTCTTCTGTTTCTGTGATTGGAATTTTCCACGACAGAGAGCTGTATGCAACAAAATTTCATTTTAATGTATGCTGATTAGTGTACATTTACAGTGACAACAAAGTTATCCTGTTCTATCTATTCCAGATGGGGACCCAAAGAACAGAACACATCAGTTTCATCATTCTCTGCTTATTTTCGGATGTGGGATTACTCATTGAATGAAATTTTGCCTCATGCGACTTGCTCTTGCATGTAACTATCATTGTGATGCAGTCTTTAAGACCAGTGGGTTGAACAAGCTAGCAGTAAAGAATGAAGAATGTATGCATTCAACAGAACTGGTTGTTAATTATAGAATCCCACAGGCACTTGGATTAAAGCCATAGTAATTTCCTCAGTATAAAGCCAAGATGTTAAGTCAACATTAGCCCTAGCATTGTTCAATCATGTGGGGATGCTTTTCACTAACACAGAATGAACAGGGGGGAAATGAATGCTCTTGGCCGTCTCTCTTTCTAAACTCTCTGCAAATGCATGCAACACACTTTTTCTAAAGCTTAGTACAGCTAGTTGCTCTTCATCTTGCCATTAAAAAAAAATCCAGCTATTTAACACTGTTCATTTGGTATTGTGCCACTGGAAATTACATGGAGAATAACTACATTCACCCATACTATAGGCATCCAGTTCTATTATGAATATTTTATATGGGTTTTGTTCCCTTGTAGTAATGAAAAAAAAAAGAGAGAGAAATTAGCAAAGAAGCATGTTGAATGCTTCATGCCGGTTGTTGAAAACCTGAAGACCTGCCAGCATACAAGGGATGCTGGGTCAAAGGTTTACTTTGCTTTGCTTATTTTACAGGTGATCCTCGACTTAACAAGAATTCATTTGGTGACTGTTCAAAGTTATAAAAGCAATGAAAAAAGTGATTTATGACCATTTTTCATATTTATGACCATTACAACATCCTCATGATCACACAATCAAAATTCAGACACTTGGCAACTTGGATTCATATTGATGATAGTTGCAGTGCTCTGGGTTAATGTGATCACCTATTGCAGGAGTTTTCAAACTTGACAGACTTGTCAAGTTTTTATTAAGGCTTGTGGACTTCAACTCCCAGAATTCCTCCTCTAGTCATGTTAGCTCAGGAAATCTGGGAGTTGAAGTCCACAAGTCTTAAACTTGCCCAAGTTTGAAGAGCCTTGACCTATTGTGACCTTCTAACAAACAAAGTCAATGGGAAAGCCAAATTCACTTAACAACTATGTTTTTAATTTAACAACTGCAATAATTCACTTGTCAAATGTGGCAAGAAAAGTCACAAAACTCACTTAACAAATTTCTCACTTATGAAACAGAAATGCTGGCTCAGGTGTGGCTGGACGTTGAGAACTGCCTGTGTTTTATATTTTTTATTTTGTTTTGTTTTGTTTTTTATTTTATTATTTCCTTTTACTTACTCTGTTTCATTTAATCATTTAAAGTAAACCTGGACTTTAATTCTAACACACTAGAAATAATAATTGGCAGGGAATCCAAAGGAATACAGGGCTGCCAACTCTCACGCAATCAGCGTGAGACTCACGCAATTCAATCAATTTTGACTGTCTCACTCTGATAAACAAAATCTCACGCTAAACCCCCAAAATCATGGAATGTACAAAAATATCCCTACATTCTCTGATTATATTCCGAATATTCCCCTTAGCTTAGGAGAAGGATGAGCTCCCAGCGCCGCCCCGCCCTGCCCAGCCACCCCGCCCTGCCCAGCCACCCCACCGCGCCTCTTTTCCCGCCTTAATCCTTCTGCCGGCGTCCCGTAACTGTCACGATGCCGATCATTATCGCTTCAGGAAAGCGAAGAGCAGGAGGCTTCTTCGCCGCCCGGGGCGCTCGCAGCCACTTTGCCCCGCCCTCTCCCTCTCTGCAATGTCCTCTGGGACAAGCCAGCTGCCCTAGGCTTTCCAAAGAAGGACACGAGGGAGCTGGCAAAGCCTCTTTACAGCCTCGGCCAGTAATAACAGGTAAGCAAAGCCAACGGAGTGGCTTCCATTTAACCCTTTGGTGTTTAAATCTTTGGTGATGTTTCTTTATTTTCTCTGGCTGGATTTCTGACCCAGGGGAGAAAGACCATTTAAAAAAGCAAAAAGGACAGAAAGAACACCAAGAAAGAATGGGACAACCCCCCCCCCCAAAAAAAAAGAGATCCAACACAACTCTGAATAAAATTATTATTATTTTAAATTTTATTATTATTATAATTATTATTACCACCCCTTTACACGCCTTATGCTCTCTTTTAGCTGATCCAAAAGAGTCTTCCCAAACCAGCAAGGCGAGAAGCGCGCCAGGCTGATCTATAAAGGGGCTGGGTAGCTTTTTTGCAAAATACTTAATAGAAAGGTTGGAGGACTGACAGGATTACATCTCTGGCAGTGGATGAAGGAATCACTTTTTCCTCTTTCTCCTTTGAGTTTAAATCCTAGGTCTCCATGCACCAGATCGACAGGACTGTACTAATTATTATCATATTTTCAAACCCTTAGATAAGGACTCAATAAGGACTTTTTTTGATGCCAGTAGCTTCTCAGCCCCAAATTGGGATAGCCCTGACTCAACTAGAACATATTCTAATCTTAACACAATTTACCATCCAAAGAGCAGTAAGACCATTAAGTTCAGAATCTAAACTTACCCAATAAATAATATACTGTTTCCTCACTGTGCTCAAGCTTCAGAATACAGTAGATGAGTTTTACAGTTAACAATATGTATATTTATATGAAGCACTCATTATTTGATTAAATGTTTAGTTTATACATGTCTGAAATTATGAACCTCTATTTCAGTCAACAAGTTAGTATATAATTAAAGACTGAGACTATAGCATTTGATATTGGCATGTAGTATGGTATTTGATACAGAAAGAAGAATACCCATTGATGTATTTGCATTATCTCTGTAGTTGTTTTGGGTTTTTGTCTTTTTGTTGCACATTGAATTCATCCTATAGTGGTCTATAGTACATCACTAAGCTAATAAAGTCAGTTGAGGTAGAATACTGCAGTTACAAGTCAGGAACTTCAATTATTCATGGTCAGTGAACTGCATTATTAATATCTTACAAATCCGGTTCAAGTACATTGGTGCTGCTTGCATGTATGTATGTATGTATATGTCCAAATCATGACTAAAGTATGCATCAGATTGCACCATTTAAAATGTAAAATTGTCAAAGCTCCCTACCGTGGAAGGGGGGACACCCCCCTTCCACACTATCCCCCCCCCCCTCAGTCGCTTCGCTCCCTCAGGCTCGGTCGCTCCGCTCCCTCGCAGTGTCTCACTCCGAACTATCACTCAAGGTTGGCAGCCCTGGGAATAAAATAACAATTTATCCTTACATTTTAGTGACATAAAGACAGGTTAACTGGGGCATAGGGCTATTTGAAGCCCTGCTGCATAACTATCTGCTTCCCTAAATAAATTTAAGCCGAGCTTACTCATACAATATGCTGCTTTCATTCTGTCTGAAAGTAAAATGTACTCTATACTTTATTTAGAGATCCTGAAAACAAAACAAAATGTTTTCCTTCTAAAACTCTAAGTTCTTTATAATGTGTATGGGTTTTAGTCAGCTTACTTTGACATTTTGCCTATTTTATGATAGCATTATCATTTTATATCACATCAGATTCTCTGTGTTTGTGCATGGGGGAACATATTTTTAAAAAATTAAATGGTGCTAGAGTTTACCAAAACATGAGGCTAAAGAATTGTGGAACAACAGTAGAATTTCCTTTTGCAAACTTTATATAAATATAGCAGACTTATTAATGAAAATTAATGTTATTAATGTTTTCTGAGTGGTCAGAACTTAATGATCAATTTAAAAATTATTCTTTTCATAACATAAGATCTTTTGGTGTTTTTGTCCTTTTCTGATTCTTCTTGCCTTTCTCTCTTTTCCTTTGCATATTAAAACAATGTAAAATGTGAATATGTTCACTGATATCTTAAGTGCAGGAGAATCAGCAAGCTTCCCCTTATTTCAATTAGTGCCCCATTATGGGAAAATTGAGTGGCGTTGTTACATGTAGCTTATGGCAACCAATTTTGTAACTGTGATAGAGGAAGATTTGGGTTGCCTAAATACATGAAAGCATTAAATGAAGATAGTGTGATGTAATGGTAAAGGTGCTGGATACATCAAGCAAATTCTAAGTCAACTCTTAGACACATAATTTCATTAGATTACCTTAGACTAGGCATTTTATCTCAGTTAACTGTTCCTAATAAGGTAGAAGGATAATTGGAATAGGGATTGCACTATATAGCTCCTTGAGTCTCCAAATGAAAGGAGATGTATAAAGTTGAGTGATATAATGAATAAATCACAACACAAAGACACAGAAAAGACTGCATTAACAGAAGGATAGAATCAAGAACACACTTAGAATACTGCATCCAATTCTGGTCTCCATAATATTAAAAAAAGATGTTTAGACTCTGGAAAGAGTGTATACTGTATGAAGAACATTTGCTGGAATTGGATTTGTGTAGCCTAGTGAAAAGAAGAACTGGGAATGACATGATAGCAGTGTTCCGATATTTGAGGGACTGCCACAAAGAAGAGGGGCTCAACTTATTTTTCAAAGCACCAGAAGGCAAGATAAGAAGCAATGGATGGAAACTGAATAAAGAGAGAAGCAGCCTAGAAGTAAGGAGAAATTTAGAGGCAGTAAGAACAATCAACCGGTGGAACAACTTGCTTCAGACGTTGTGGGTGCTCCAACACTGGAGGCTTTTAAGAAGGGACCAGAGAGCCATTTGTCTAAGAGGTGGGATTCAAATTTCTTAACAATCAGTTCTGGGAGCATGGCCTAATTTGTGGGTGTGGCTTGCTGGTAATGTGACTGGCTGGGTGTGGCTTGTTGGCTGGGCATGGATTGGTGGTCATGTGACCGGCTGAGCATGGCTTGGTGGTCACATGACTGGTTGGGTCAAAAGATAGAAACTCAGTGACTGGGAAGAAGACCTCGCTCACGAATTCAGGGATGTCTTCGCAGAAAAGCTAGACGAGTACAAGGGCACCCTGATATCCTTTAGCCTTAATCCAAAGATAGCTCCCATCCACCTTAAGCCTCGTCGAGTCCCGTTCGCTCTAAAGCCAAAAATCGACGAACAGCTTGATAAGTTGATAGCCCAGGGAGTTTTAAAGCCAACCGACCACTCCCCATGGGAAACACCAATCGTGACCCCAATTAAGCCGGACGGCTCGATTAGAATTTGTGGGGACTATCGAGCCACCCTAAACCATGCCCTGCAACAAAATCCATATCCGGTGCCGGTAGTGCAACACCTCATCCGTTTCCTGGGGCGCAGAAAAGTCTTCGCTAAACTAGACTTAGCTCAGGCTTATCAGCAACTGCCGGTTGATGAAAAAACGGCACAGGCACAGACTATCGTAACACACCGAGGTGCCTTTAAGTATACACGGCTTCAATTCGGTGCCAGTGTAGCCCCAGGGATCTTTCAGAGCCTAATGGAGAGACTATTGCAGGGGATCAAAGGCGTTGTCCCCTATTTTGACGATGTGCTCATTGCTGCCCCCACACCAAAAATTTTACGGAACCGTTTAAGACTGATTTTACAAAAATTCCAAGAAGCAGGCCTGAAAGTGAAAAAAAATAAGTGCAAACTGTGTACAGATCATGTTGAATTCTTAGGGTACTTAATTGACAGTCAGGGTATTCACCCTACTGATAGCAAATTGAGAGCAATAAAAAATGCTCCCAGACCCCGGAACAAAGCCGATCTCCAGGCGTTCTTAGGCCTCATCAATTTCTATAATGTATTCTTGCCGCACAAGGTGACTGTTGCTGAACCTTTACATCGCCTACTAGATAAAAAAGTAATTTGGTTATGGGGTCACAGAGAAGAGCAGGCATTCCGTAATGTAAAACAATTACTGACTTCTGACGCCGTACTAATGCAGTACAATGAGACCTTGCCGTTAAATATCACATGTGATGCATCGCCTTTTGGAGTGGGCGCCATTTTGAGCCATGTATTACCTAATGGTAGCGAAGCCCCTGTTGCTTACTTTTCAAAAACACTCTTGAAAACCGAGCGAAATTACAGCCAGATCGATAAAGAGGCCCTGGCAATTGTATCAGCTGTTAAAAATTCCATGAGTACATGTACGGCCGGGCTTTTACCATTGTAACTGACCACAAACCATTGCTGGGGATCATCGCTGGGGACAAGCCAACTCCCTACATACTTTCTCCCAGGATGACCCACTGGTCAGAATTCTTGGCTGCCTACAATTATCAGCTACAATATCATCCCGGTAAAGCCATTCCCCACGCCGACACATTGAACCGTGCACCACTCCCTGAAACCATCAATGATCCTGCACCAACGATGACAACTTTGCAGATCGGGACACTCCATATGCCGCCATTAACTGCCCATGACATCATGAGAGAAACAAAACGCGACCCCATCTTAGCACGAGTCCTCACATGGGTGGAACGCAGATGGCCATTGGACCAAGTACCAGACAATTTTTGTTAAGCCTAGGTTCCCCAACCAGGGTTAAGGAGACAAGCTAAATAGAATGTGCAGCTTTAGTCAGATAGGCATACAGATAAATAAGTGAGCTAAGCTTGTATGTTTATTAACATGCAGTAAAAATAACAGATACGCTTGTGCTATCAAAAATATAGTTTATTTCATTTATAAGTTCATAGCATAGTCAAAATAACAGTCCAATAGTCATGTATCATTTAGTCAGTCCATTCAGGGATATTCAGTTAGCAATGTCCATGTAGAATATCCTATGTCAGTTCACTTACAAATCAGTCCTTTGTTTCTCTCCCGTTCGAGCAATGCAGTCTTGAGTCCAAGCAGTAATTAGGGATCATCAAAGCCAGAGAGAGCAAGCTGCAGTCTTGCTTCTTTTAAAGTGCTTTCACAACCACTCCCTAAATTACATTCCCTATATTTAAAGTTGCAGACACTTTAACTTATAAACTATGATTACATATTTATTATTTTACCTAAACCAGTTAGGGTAAACAATGTTATCCCTAACAACTTTGCACCATTCAAAAGCCATCAAACAGAGTTGTTCTCGCAGAAGGGCTGTATCATCTGGGGCGATAGAGTCGTTATCCCAGAACGACTCCAACAGGCACTGTTAAGAACCTTGCATGATGGCCACCCTGGCATCATGCGCATGTAGGGCCTCACATGAAGCTACGCGTGGTGGCCAGGCATCAAAAGACAAATCGAATCATGGATTAAAACTTGCCAGAGATGCCAAGAAGTAAGCAATGCTCCACCAAAGGCAACCCCAACCGAATGGGAGACGCCGTGGGGACTCTGGTCCCGCATCCATCTGGACTTTGCTGGGCCGACCAAAGGCCACACATTTTTGCTAACCATTGACGCCTACTCGAATTGGCTCGAGATTCACCGAATGAGGAACACGACCACCAAAGCAGTCATCAAAAGACTGGAAAGATTGTTTGCAACCCACGGATTACCAGACATTCTGGTATCCGACAACGGGCCCCAATTTACCGTGCTGTCTTTTGAACAGTACCTGGCTGACCGCGGTATCCGACATGCGCTTACTTCGCCTGCATACCCTGCGGCCAACGGTAGGACTGAGCGCATGGTACAATTCGTCAAAAGGACTCTACAAAAGAAAGACTACGATAACATCGACGAGAAAATCAACCGAATCCTTTTCCTACAGCACATCACACCTCACAGCGTCACCAACAAAACTCCCGCCGAGCTGCTAATGGGACGAAAGCTCCGCTCCCACCTCGATCGGTTACACCCAGCCTATGAACCAGAAAAGCCACTCGGATCCAGCGGCCGATGCCCTACCTTCCAGGTAGGTGATTTAGTATTCGCTAAAAACCTATCGGGCGATCCGCTGTGGATAGAAGCGACCGTAATCCACGTAACCGGCCCAAGATCATACCTCTTTCAGTGCCCTGACAATAGACTTTGGAAGCGCCATATTGGTCAACTACAATCGCAGCTACCGTCACACAATTCCAAACTCCCTTATGACCAAACTGAGGGGGGGGGAAGGTACAGAGGAAAACGAATTGCAACTAGAGGAAAACCTTTTTGAAGGGACTGAAAACGGAACTGAAACGCAGGAACAGGAACCGGGGACCGGAGTGAGTTCACCTCAGGGAGTGGCCAGTGATATCAGTGATGATGGGAACATGAACTCAGAACCAGAGGCACCCCTACCGTTAAACAACGATCTACCTCAACAGAAGTGCAGCCAACCACCAGGCACTTTGCGAAAATCAAAAAGACTGATAAAACAATCGTCCTACCTCAAGGACTATATAACCACGCCCCGTGGGCAGAAACCAGGGGAAAGGGGTGTTGTGAATGAATAATGCCAAATAAAGTTATCTTGAGCTTGAAGTCAAGTGCAGGGTTCTGGCCCTGCACTTCTGATTGGCTGTTAATGGCAGGATCGGATTGGTCCATTCAGGAGCATCTGATTGGCCATTAACAGGCCATTCTCATTGGTTAATGGAGCTAGCGCTCCAGGATTGCTATTGGTTGAATAGTTAATAAGTTGCCTATATAAGGAAGGCTATAGCAGCCCTCCAGTTTGAGCTGTCACACCATGTAAATAAAGAGTTTGAAGTTCACTGTTTCTACCGGCTCGTCTCTGTTATTCGCACCCATGCTCCAGACTTAACAGTTAACGGTGTTTTTTGCTTGTAAAACGGCCATTGGACACTCCCATAAAGGTTGTGACAGCAATAGAAATAAAGCAGAAGCTAGGCAAAAACTGCTGAATAGTCTGAATTATGTTTTGGAAATTGTGTAATGGATGCTTTGAAACTGAGCAAATGAATGAGACCTAAAGGTGAGCTGTTCTCTATAAAACCCCGCTCTGAACTTACCACACTAAAGCCTGGCCTGAAAAAGCAACTTACTAGTTTTGAAGAGAAGGATATGGAAGAAAGAAAGAACAATTTTAGGAGGCTGCATAGTTTTGTTTACCGCCGAGAACATTTCCAAGGCAGAAATCAATACTGTATTAGCTCCAGATGTTCTTTTGGCTAAACACTGAATCCAGGCATACTGGATGGCTGGATGCTCCCTGGGAGCAAAAACTGGGTGGGGGGGCAGCACCAGACCCCCCCATGCTGCGTTTTTGCTCCCAGGAGGCTACCCTACATTTACGTGGTAGCCATACAGGCCTTGTGGGGATTCCTGTGAGGAGTAGGCCGGGGTGGGCAAGGCCAGCTGGTCTTCAGAACTACCAGTTCGCCGAACTGGATGTAAGGTTAACATCCAGTTGTTGTGAACCAGCTCCTGGGATTGAACTAGAAAACCTCTAAGATCTCTTCCAACTCTGTTATTCTGTTAAAAATGTCATTCCTAGCATCCTAGCTATTATCTAGTTATTCACAGCCTACCATATGCTAGCATCAATAAGAACATAATTTAATTTACAGATTACACTATGATCAATTTGGTCCATTAAGGACCTTTTCATTTGTAAATTATTTTTGCTTCAAAAGGTTCAGGGGCTTTACTAAATGACAGACTAGTAAGAGAAACAGCATGAGTCAGATGGCTCAGGTACATTTCCAAGTGTCTCTGCATGCTCCTGAGCAACTCAAATACTGGAAATTGTACAAATGAAACTTGGCCACGTTCAGTGTTTTCCACCACAAGGCAAACTGGAGTGCTGATGATCACTGAAAATCTGCCACCACTGACACCATGTGAAAATTAGGCATATACACTCAAGCACACAAATCGAAAATGCAGAGCAAATAGAAATTTCTTTGGGTTGCTTCCAAAAGAACCAACAGGAATGTTTACAACTGTCCTTAGTCATTTCTCTGTGCTTCCTAGACCTAGACCATTCCCAAGGCTCTCTCTTTTTTTAAAATAGACCTGCTAAATGCAATCACCATGCTACTCTGGAAAGCAGTATGTAGAACATAATTTGCATGAAGGTTTAATTAATGCCAAGAATTCTAACTGAGTTCCAATTCACCTTAGCCTTCATCCAAATTCATCTGTCCATATGCTCCTGAACGCTGTTATAGAATTAAAAGGTTCATCACGGGGGTTCCAGGAAGAGGCCACAGCTGAGTGCAAGGAATACCCCATTCTGTAACATGTTCAGAAGCTCATGTTCAATCTTCTGAAAAACCATACATGCTGGGATTCAGAAGGTGGGAGACATCTTATTTTATCTCTACACTATCCATAATTTTGTGAGCTTGGGCCACATACATAATCTTCTTCCCTGCACATGTAGTTACAAAGCCTAAATATCTGTGCCATTTGGCATGTTACATTAATCTAAGGAAATTAACTCCAAGTTTCAAAAGTGAAGGAATCTTATCTTCAGGCTGAATATAACTCTATATAAGCTGTTCCTGGCTGTGTTCATCATCATTGGGAGATGGCTGGATTAGCAGGGTTTTTTTTTTTTTTGCATCTATCTATCTATCTATCTATCTATCTATCTATCTATCTATCTATCTATCCATCCATCTATCAGGCATGGTTCTATCTAGCATGCAATCAGTTGCAATCAGACTACAGTAATGGGAGAGGGGAGGGAAAGCATTGGAATCAGTGGTGGTGTTCTACCGGTTCAGCCTGGTTTGGCTGAGCCGGTAGCATCAATGAGCAGCAGAGACCGAACTAGTTCTCTCCACTGCTCTGCTGTTGCGCCCACCCACCTGCCCGGGCTCCCATACTCCCTTTTATTCCCTGCTTCTGAAGCGCAGCTGCTTTGCATGGCACAGAAGAGTGACAGGGAGAGTACAGGCTTGCAGGAGGTGAGTTGGAATGCCTCTGCGCCTGTGCAAAGTGCATGTTTTGTTGCATGCATGCATACAAGAGTATATATATGCAGAAAGTGCACCCACCAAGCCACACTCACCGAACTGCTGGTAAAAATCTTTGAATCCCACCACTGATTGGAATGTGAAGGAGGTTTGGGAGGCAAACTCTGGAATGTAAGTCTGCCATCTGGAAGCCTTGAGACAGATCCACCCCAAGGTCACAAACTCTGAGAAAGTCCAAAGCAGACAGATCATTCTCAAAACAACCTAAGTGTAACTGATTGATGGACAAAGGACAATGGTAGGACCAGGATAGTGGGAGGGGAATTTATCTTATGCTTTTCATGCGTGAAATGTTAGAACTGGCTTTTCCATTTCTGTACCCACATGGCTTTTCAGTAAAGGATAGTCTTTATGTCTCAGGAGTTTACTGGTTAGCATATTGGGATACTTGTCTGTCTGCCTGTCTGCCTGTCTGTCTTGGTCTGTCTGTCTGTCTGTCTGTCTGTCCATCCATATCTATCTGTCTGTCTGTCTGTCCATCCGTTCATACATATCTATCTATCTATCTATCTATCTATCTATCTATCTATCTATCTATCTATCTATCTATCTATCTATCTATCTATCTATCTATCTATCCATCCATCCATCCATCCATCCATCCATCCATCCATCCATCCATCCATCCATCTATCTATCTATCTATCTATCTATCTATCTATCTATCTATCTATCTATCTATCTATCTATCTCTATTAGGATTTGAAACTAACTTGATGGCACACAATCAATCAGTCTGGCAGGCAACTACATTTAATCGCATATATTTGAAATATACAACCTTTGCTGTGTTTTCCTTCTGAATGATTGTAATATCCTGCTGCACCTGGGTTTGCTTTCCTTTGTAAATAGAAAAGAGTGTTTTGAATTGACAATGACATACTTACCCTCATGCCTGTTTTGAGTCCAGCAGTTTTTGAACATTTGTTCTATTTATTTGCAGCTGCTTGAAAATTCAGTATTGTTGTAGCTATTGACTTGCTCATTAACACCAATTGGAAAGGGAACGTGAACAGAAAATGGTTCTCAAGAACCATTCATATTTTGTATGTATGCTCCTATTAACTCCACCAGAATGGTCACAAATAAGTAATAATGTGAGTTGCAGTCCAACATATCTGGTCACAAGATTGCATATCTCATGAAAGCAGTAATATCAAACTCCTGTGAGATTAGGGCATAATATTGTTCCCGGTCTATCGGGGTAAATTGTATTATATGAAACTCTGAATAATATACTAATAACATGGAGAGGATAAAAGTAGTCTTTGATAGTTTTTTTCTTAAAATCGTTATTTTTGTCAAGTTTGAGTTTATTAAGACTCAGTTATTCATTGGTTTTCTATTTACCATACCACGTTTGCTAGGCAACTACCCTGTTTTTTAGAGAATTATGTATTCCCTGTTATTGGAATCAAATTATCCAAAAAAATTCCTTATAGACACATGATAAGTATTGACTTCCCTTCTTCTTGAGATTTGCTTTTCAAACTACCAATGGATCTATCATATTCAAAGCAAATACAGAGACTATATACTAAATTGTCAATGAAAATTAAATCAAAAGAATAGCAAGCTATAGTTCTATATCTGGAGAGGTAAGAAAGAAATATAAAAGCACACACACACACACACACACACACACACACACACACACATATGTTATGTCTCACCTGTATCCACAGGTGAGAATATAAAGTTCCAGAGTTCAAATATTCAAACAAAAAAAAAAAAAAAACAGACCCAAAACAGTTAACTGCATTGTTTTCCCAGTCCTTGGCAGTCTTCCCAGAATCTGTCTGGCAATTCAGAATTGTCCATAAATCACAACGGCCTCTTCAAATGTATTCTTTCGAATCCACAAAGCACTTTGCTCCAAGCAAAGATTGAGAGTCAGCATACCTCCTTAAATCCCCTGGATGGGCGTGTCAGTCTCTCTAATCAATGCCTGGCTTGACGTCTCCTTTCAGATTGTGATTGATGTTTCAATCTTCTCCTAGTTCTAGCATCAAGCCAACCTCCATCAGTCTCTTCCTCGCTCAAAGCCTCTGGCTCATTTTGTGGATCAGCTGCTGGCATGAACGAAGTCGAAGGTTCTGGAAAGGACTGTCTCTCTGACACTCTCTCATCCTCCTGGCTCACATCTGTGTCCTCTGATAATTCAGACTCCACATTCACAGCAGGCTCAAACCAGGTTTTCTCCCGCGTAAGATTGGAAGTATCTAGGCAACGTTTCGATGAAGTCTCATTCATCATCTTCAGGCTTGTGTCTTTAGCTCTGTCATCATCAGGCTTCTGTATGTGTGTGTGTGTGTGTGTGTGTGTGTGTGTGTGTGTTGCTATGCTTGAGATTAGTCTGTTTAAAACCATGCTGAACTTAATTGTATTTAGAGTAGGGGTGTCCAACTCAATTTCATTGAGAGCCACATCAGGATTGTGTTTGAACTTGGAGGTCTCGGGGGAGGGGGGAAATAGCCAGGATAGCATTGTCATGATAGGTGTGGATGGGGTGGGTGTAGTCATGGTGGGCAGAGTGCTGCTGGAGGCCAGGGAGGTTGAAACAGCCCACATGGGGGCTGCAAACAGCCCCCCCCCAGCAGCACATTTTGGCCAGCAGAGGCACCATGGGCCGGTCCTTTGATATTTGCAGACAGGACCCATGGGCCAGATTTAAGCATCCCATGGGCCACATCCAGGCCATGGGTCTTGAGTTTGACACCCCTGATTAGAGTGACGATGGTGAAGATGATGATGACAACCATAATGATTCATAGAAGTTTTTACCATGCACACTCATGATTTCTAGAAAGGGAATTTACATGTGATGTTAATCTAGTATATTATAGATTCTCAATAATTTTATCCTAATGAATATAAGTGATAGAGCCATTAACAGGTGTCATATCTCCATTACAATGTTGTTGTTTTTTAACAAGTTCAGCCCTTCTTTCTTGAAACCCAGTTCTTTGAACTGAAAAGACAAGAAGGGCTGAGAGATCATTTGTGTTCACTTCCAGCAACACAGTGCTAAATGAATATAAATGTCTTGCAGTTTTCCAAGCTATGGGCCAATCACCATATGATCTCTTCTACGACATCTTCAAAGGCATGGCCAAAATCAATACAAGCATTTTCAAATAGCCATTTCTACATCAAGGTATCAGATATACTCACTGGAGGTGTTTAAGAAGAGACTCGTCAGTCACTTGTCTGAAATGGTATAGGTTCTCCTGCTTGAGCAGGTGGCTGGATTAGAAGACCTCCAAAGTCCCTTCCAGCTATATATATTTATAAGTATCTGCACTACCACCACTACCCTACATACACTATTTGCTATTTAACTTGGAAGTCTGGCTTTATAAGCAATTGGAAGTACATAAAAACATAGATACATCTATTTGCAGATTCCTGACTTTTTCCAACTATTGAACTTAGTTCCAACTATTGAACTTAGTTTTGTATTGAACTTAGTTCAATAGTACATATGTATAATCAAATATTTGATATTTATTTATTAGATTTTTACTCTGCCTTTATTATTTTTTTATAAATAGCTTAAGGAAGTGAACATACCTGACACTCCTTTTTTTTCCTATTTTCCTCACCACATCCCGGTGAGGTTGGTTGAGCTGGGAAAGAATGACAGCCCAAGGTCACCCTTAAACCTACCCTTCAAAATATATCAGAGCAGAATGCGAGATATTCCAGCAGCCTGCCTAGTTTTAGGGCAGCTTCTAATATAGAAGAAACAAATTTTTTATAGTGTCCCATAGAATACACGTTTTAAAAAATGGGTTGCAACGGATTAGTTTTGTATATTTTCTCTTATTTCTACTTGGCAGAAACTGAACTTTGAACTTAAACATACAACGTCTTTCTGAGCTGCAATTGCAGAATCATTTCTATACATGGGGGAAAAAAAAAACAGTTTCCAGATTGAATTGTCAATTTTTGTCCTTTTAACTTTTTCAGGAGTACTGGTTATTTTGGTTATTTTCACTTCCTCTTGGCTCTGAACTGTGTTGATGGCAGTAGGCTTTTGTGAAGAATTCTGCTGCATAGCTGAATAATATTTCAGATTTTTTTAACTACAGCAATTTGATATAAGTTCCATCATAACTCTAGACTCACAGACATTCATTTTTCTGTTTGCTTCCTGTGAAATTGGAACATTAAGCAATCTGTGAGGTGCTTCAAAAATAGAAAAGAGAACGTTGTCCCTAGAGGATAAAACAAGAATGAGAGTGTGTGTGTGTGTGTGTGTGACTATTTCCTCTCCATTTTATATATGTAGCTGAAACTGACCTACTCTTATTTGCTTGTTCTGCTAATGGGATCTGCACAATTTTCTTTTTAACATACTAGAGCTTTCCATAGTAAAAGATTCAGACAATTCTGAAACATGAACACTCTAGTCAAGGAAGGTCACTGCTAAGAATGTTGTGAACCACTAGCAATATTTAAGGAAGTTTTATCTAGGTGTAGAATGTATCCATTCCTACACTCCAAGCCTTTATAATAGATTGAAGATGGCATAATGTATTCTACTTAATATTCTAGGCACATGCAAAAAGTCATATTATATTCTTCAGACATGGAAAGCTGAGAAGTAAAATAAGCAGTTATTTGAACTTAGGTGTTAGATTTTTTTTCAGGTGCTGTCATAACATGATCCAACAGCCATTGTACTGAGCAGGGAGTGAAATATGAAGAAATCATTTATTTATTTAGATTATAAGGACTGGTATTAGGATCCCCTCCAGTTTAAATCCTGAAAGAAATGGTTGGCATTTTCAGAAAAGACCTTTAAACATTACAATTCATTTCATCATTCAAGTAAGTTTTTTTTTTCTTTTACATGGACATTCATACAAATTATCATGTTAATCATGAACATTTGGATGCATTTTTTCCCTCTGATACATAACATGTTTTTCAATTCTCCCCCCTCCCCCAGTATTTGCTTTTTCTAAAGTTTGTCAAGGCATTATTAATTTTTGCAGACATTTTTAATCAGCATGTCAAAATTCAAGAATAATTATTGAAGGACAATGATATTCAGTAATCATTGTTCAGTATTAATTTTGAAAATGTAAATAATATTTCTTAATAAATGATTACCATCCATACATTTAATATAGGAGTAAGGTAATAATTAGGATAATGGTACAGGACCCTAGATACATAGATAGATGATAGATAGATAAATAGATAGATAGATGATAGATAGATGACAGATAGATTGATAGATAGATGATATAGAGATAGAAAGAGATAGATAGCAATCACACGTCTTAGACTTATATAGTGCTTTACAACCTTCTATAAGCAGTTTACAGAGTCAGCATATTGCCCCCAACAATCTGGGTCTTCATTTTACCGACCTTGGAAGGATGGATGGCTGAGTCAATCTTGTGCCTGGTGATATATGAACTACCAAAATGCAGGCAGCAGAAGTAGCCTGCAGTACTGCACTCTAACCACTACACCACCTTGGTTCATGTAGATAGATAGATCTTCAGCAGAAATTCAGGGAGAAGAATCTAACCTTCTTCTAAATCTGTTTTTTTAGTAGTTTTCAGACCTAAAGCAATTCAATAAACTAAATAGTTATAAATCTAGGCCTAAATAAGGCATATTAATATTTGCTAGGTTACTTAAAATAACATTCTGCAAGTTAGACTTACTTCACAATTAATATGCATTCACTTTTCTCTCTTAGAAGATCCTGATAGAATGAAAATTATTGTTCATTATACAACAAATACTCAACCAAACAGATTCAGTCTGAGTAGATTATATATGATATACAGTATATTATCTTTTATTGTTTTTGTTGAAGTGGTTTAAATGTAGAGCAGCTATTTAAAGAGCTTTGCTTGGATGATATTAAAATTTTCAATATCTAAAAGTGAGATTTTTGAGCCCTGTTTATTTGATAGTCTATCATACTGGTTTGGCAATTTTCAAGAATAAAGTTATGAAACTAGAATTGGGAACTCTACTCGTCCATAAATTGACTATTTACCACATGGTTGGTAACTCCACAATCTGGAGTGAGGAAACTGTGGTGTTCAGATGTGGCTGAACCCAATAATCTTTATCATCATCGCTATGATGGAGTATACTGGGAGTTTTAATACCTCAATATCTGTAGCCTCTTTAGGTTCTCCAGAGTCCAGACCTTTACTGAAACTCTGAAGATGTTTCATGTGAAACTACAATTTGAAATATGAATCCCAAAAAGCAACTTCCCAAAAGATTCTTGGGCATTTCAAATTGTTAGTAAAGACTCAGAATGCTCCTGCCTAGGTAGGCCTTGTTTTTTAGGAGAATTTTCTGTAATGTTCAGGATCTGAAACAATCCTTGACAAAGCTGTTTTCATTTTAACCATTATGAAATGCCTTTCACCTGTGAGTACCTGAGCTGGTTTTTCTATTAAATATGAACTTGCACAGAAATACTTGTAGTGAAGCAGTCAGATTCATTGTTGTTATTATAAATAAGTTCCAGTACAAGAGCTGGGAATCTGAAGTAATAAATGCATAGGTCCTAATATATTCCAAGCACTGTGTTTACATGCAAAAACCTTGCATGTGATTTCTACATTGACTATCTGCCACAACATCTTGTCAAGCAGAAAGATTGAATCTTAATAGATTTAACCAAGCCACATAACACAGCTGAGCATTTCAAAAGTACAATAATGAGCCTTTCAATAAACATGAATCTTCTTTGGATTTGCATTTTGATACTTAGTTTACCAATAGGTTTTGTTGTGGTTGTTATTAATACATTTTTCTTTTAATATGAACAGTTGCTTCCTCTAATGCGTTTTTCTAACCTGGGATTGTAAAGAAAAGAAATAAACCTCTTATCCATCATCTACATATGTGGGACTGTGTTCTACAAGTGAGAACTTGAATAGACTAATCTGTTTAGAACTTTTCCTTACCTACCACAGATAAAAGATCTTAGTAATTTAATGACACCATGACTATTTAACTTGTAAGTACCAAAATGGTAGCAAACTCCAATCATATATGTTAATCCATTCTTCTCCTTATCAATTAGCTGTGGGGCTGACTTTACAAAGAAACCTTCATATTATTTAGTAATGATTTATATCCAGGTGTGTACTATTGTAAATATCTACCTGCATATCTTACATATACCTGCTATGCTTGGTTCTTTCAAGAATAAATAAACAAGATCATGACTAGCCCATTGAGTAGAAAAATACACCAAACTTTATGTAATGGTTAAGGTGTTACAAAAGGACATGAGACCCAGACTTAAAACCCATTTTCAGTAATGGGGAATCCCTGAGTAAATATATAGGTCATATATTTTCACTCCAAATTTCCTCATAAGGTTATTGTTAAAACACAAATGCCCTGTAAGACATAATAGCTATTGTTTGCTAATGAGTAAATAATAAGTTCTTTCTTTTTTGCATCAGTTTGGCACACCTTTTAGTTAGAAGAGCTTGTCTCTTTCTGTGAAAGACTGAGTGGGTGAAAGCAAGTCTACAGATTACCCACCACTCTCTGTTCTATCCCCTCATTAGCATTCTTGAGATCCCCGTGCTTTGATTGGCCAAAGCGCGGGGCACTCTGATTGGCTAGGTGAGCCGCGCCGATTGGCTTGCTAGGAATCTCCCGCGATTGGTCTGTTCGAATCGCAGGAGATTCAAAGCAGTGTCATTGGCCGCGGCCGCCGCGACTAAAGGAATAAAAGCCGCGAAGTTTTCCTATAGAGCCAGTTCGGTTCCCACATCAATAAAAGAGCTTGAAACAAAGTCACCGACTCCTGGCATCATTTCCGAAGACACGACACTCTCTGTGTCTCTTCTGTTTGGTTTCCAACTCTGTCTTTGGGACTACCCTTCATAAATGGACCACCCTTGCAGGCCATAAAGCCATAACTTCTCAATTTTGCAAAATTATTCATGCTCATTCCAATAATCATAACCAAACACTGGGAAAACAGTTTGATGATATCATTTTGATAGGCCAGGATGTAGTTATATAGCTGATGACACTTAACTCCAATGCTACTAAGTAATCTCACCCAATGATCTTATGTAGAGGTTAAATAGGAATGGAGAAAATGTAAAAACTTGCAGAGCAGGATCTAGAACTCGATTTCTTTTCCTCCAAAAAATATTGATTAAAATTGTCCCGGAAGAAGGAAACAATTTTACATACCAGTCTGAGATAAAAAATCATCCAAAAACAATGAAAAAGTACAAAAAGTTTTTAAAATAGAATTCCAAACATTAAAATCCTTGAAAAATATGCAATACCATGGTAAATGAAGAATAACTGCCATGGAGATATGTTTTCTAGCACTCTTCTTGTGACAGGTTAAATTAAACGTGGAAGATGTGAAAAATGAGTTATACCAATTGCTTTAACAGAACAGAGCATTAAGTGTAAAGAAGCAGCTACTTGAAGTACCAGACTTGATTGGATAATGAAATGAGGATGAGCTGCTTGCTGACCTGGAACAACTGCTTTACTGTAATTAAGATACATAACTGATACTGCACAAAACAGCTCTGGAGTGATGTATTGTGAGGTGTCTATAGCAACTTTATAATGTATGACTGGAGAAATCTTTATCAGCTAGTGGGTAGCAGAAAGAAGTAATCTGGGGGGGGGAGGGAGGGACAGAAATAGTGCAACAAATTTACTTGGGTCATATCTAAAGAAAGTCTGGTGATCTGGGTCAACCTCTTATTTAATACAATTGGAATCATACAAGGAGTATTGATTTAAATCCTTTAGCACAAAAGAAAAAAATATTGATACAATTGAAATTAAAATTCCATACCTTTTCTCATCCTAGAAGAAACTGTTAGGATGTTTTGTAGATATTCTTTTTTTTTACCCCAAGAATTTTATTAATTTTTTTAAAAAACAAACATATACAAACAAAACACAAAACATGAAAACATAAAACATCTTTTTGGAAAGCAGCTTGATCCCGGGTTACATCTTTTAGTACAGACCATAAATTCAAGTTCTTGCTCACTCAGTTTTATATACCATTCCATATCTTATTTACCATTCTACATTTTCTATGTAGCTTCTCCCCTCTTTTCGCTCTCTTAATTCTATTTTATTTATTTCATTTCAATTTAAATCATTGTACTTATATCTTTTGTCTGTTCTGTTTCAGCTGTCTATTATCTTTTCACATTAACACAAAGTTCTTTTCCTCCAAAAAATATTGATTAAAATTGGCCCAGAAGAAGGAAACTATTTTACATACCAGTCTGAGATAAAAAATCATCCAAAAACAATGAAAAAGTACAAAAAGTTTTTAAAATAGAATTCCAAACATTAAAATCCTTGAAAAATATGCAATACCATGGTAAATGAAGAATAACTGCCATGGAGATATGTTTTCTAGCACTCTTCTTGTGACAGGTTAAATTATTCACTGATTGGAGTATGATGCCTTTATATTTTTCCCCTAAATTTAACACTTAAAATAATACATAATTCTCATTTGGATTCTGCTTAGTAGATTCTAAAGATATGCACTATATTTTAAAATAAGAAAAAAATTATAGATATATAATATAATTAAAACAACAATCCATAGCAATTGAACTCTATCTTTAAAATTAATATTCATTTAAGTCTTAAACATTTTACACTTTCCTTTTCAAATAGGTATCATGCTTCTATGGGAACACTTATAAATTTTCATTTCACTTATACTATAAAGTATTATATAATTAAGATGTTCCCATTCCTTCTTAGTTCAATTCTCTCATATTTCGTTTCATTTATTTTGTTCAAAAAAAAAAAATCACTAAATTACATTAAATATTTTATCCCATTTTATAATCATATGTTGTTCTGATTTTCTAACATTATTTCAAATACAAATACAACAATACAGTCTTGTGTCCCTCTGCAAAATCCTTTTCAATCATATTTTGACCAATTATCTCTAAATAAATCCTGTTTCTTTACATCTTGTTTCAAACCTTTGTAGCTTCTCTTCCCTTTCTTCCTCTCTTGCTTCTCCAGTCTACCCTTTTTACCCCCTTGTCTCTTGATCTCCACCCTCTTCTGTATTCCTCTTTTCTGTTGCTTTATGACATTGTATCCACTTTTCACCTTATTTTTCCCTTTTTTGGTTGTTTTTTTTAAGTCTTAATTTCTCCATTCTCTTTCCCCCCTTTCCCCTTTCTTCCCCAGATAGAGTTGCTTGTTCATTAAAGATGGCTTCTTCTTCATCCAATCTTCTTGTTCTTGTAGTTTCTCATAAGTAGAAATCGCCATTTCTAAGAAATGAAAGATGGAGCCAAAAGAGCCCTTCCCTTCTTGTTCCTCTTCTTTATATTTTTTAAATTCCATTTTCAGTTCATCGACAAGTAATGCCATTGTAGAAAACTTTTTAAACAGCCCAAATGTTTTTAATCATTGAAATAATAATCTCCAAAAGTCCCATAGTCACCAAGCAGTCCAAATACACACAGACTGTTTCATTTAACATTTTGTTCTTTTTACACTTTCTCTTCCTGGGGTTGCAATTCACTTACAAAGTTCCAATTAAAATGTATCTTTTTGAGTCTTGTTACAATTTAGCTCTAGTCTTTTAAATTTCAAGCAGCCTCCTCTAGCAAAATCTTAATCTTAATTCTTTTCCTCTACCTTCCCACTTACAGCAAGAAATAAAGTTTTTTCAGTGTTCAGAAATCTTTATTGTCCCCTTGGCTTTAATTTTCCAGTTTAATTACCCGCTGATGCCAAAGCGGGTTTTTCCAATTTCTCTGTCGCTGTCACCATAAGGAAGGAGAGTGAGAAAAAACAAACTTTCCCTTTTCACTTTCATTCGCTGCTTCCAGATCTTCTTTGGGAGTGATGTATCTTTAATAAAATTTAGATTCCAGGATGTCTTGAATGTTGCTTGTTATCCCAGTCAGTCAAATCTTTCACTTTCTTGGCTTCTTCCTGCACATTCTTTTCCAGATGAGTGCTTCTTTGTGGCAGCCATTTCTGACCGCCGCTCTTACCACTTTCAGAAAAGGGAGTTAAGCCAGCTGAGGAGGGGAGGTGCGGCTCCCCTAAACCCCTGCCGGGTCTCCCCTATCTTCAGTTACCTCTACGGGGTAACTATAGCCCCGAAGCCGGCTGGCTCGGGGCACTTCAGCGGCAAGTGCAAGCAGAAACTGTGCACGATCGCAGATTCCTGCTGCCGCCGAAGCCCTGCAAACCAGAAGTCAGGATGTTTTGTAGATATTCTTAAAGTTTTTAATAGCAAGGTGTTGCTGTAAGAAATGCATGATCAATGTATAAGTCATAATGAAAACAGGGCTGTTTTTTATGTAAAAGTGTAGATATTTTTGTTTGATTTCTCTCATAATTCCCTTAAATCTTCTACCTTCCAAATCTCCAAATTCTTTTTTAACTGCACTGTGATGTTTAGCTATGTTAACTTTGCCCCAGAAATTTCAGTAATCTTTTGAAAACTCTTGTAGTATTATGAGAAAATGCCTCGCTTTAAATTACATTCTGAGCTGATTTTTGCTGGTAATTCCAAATGGTCAAGTTCCATGACAGCTTTACCAAGATAAACATCTGAGAGAAAAAAGTGGTTGGTTATAGTTGATAGAAGCTATATTATCTATAATAGAATTCTGTATTAATTCAGGGCATCCATTTTTTTAAACATGCCATTCATTTATGCACAACTAGCTACTCTAATTGACTATTCAAAGAACTCAGCTTCAGGCATAAGTTTGTCCTAGAAAAGAGAAAGAAGCTGATGTAAGAAACTAATGCACCCTGATATGTGTACAACTGGGAGCAATCTGTCAGGAACAATCCCAGTTTTTGACTGTTGAAACAGAATGTCAATAGTGCTATAATTAAAAAATGACATATCTGAAATATATTCTATTCAGGACAACATATATGTTATTGTTTCAAATTTTGAGAAGTGAATATATGCACAAGTGCCTTTACACCTGTATAAGACACACATGCAAACAATATTCAGTGTAAATGGCATTAGATTCAAGAACCCATTATACATCCTATGACAATTTATTTTCCTTCCATTCTACATTATTTTAAACTTTTACTCCCAGTTTAGGGGGGGGGGGGAGAAATTTCCTTATGGACAATTTTTATTTTTCTTGCATTGACCCAGCTAAATAATGTATTATTCATATCACTCTACTGTCATCCAATAGTAAAAAAGACAAATAGTTCACCAAGTAATGTAAATAGTGGTGAGAATGATGAGATGCTGATAATTGTATTTTACACACACACACACAAACGGGTTCTGCTACTTGTAGCACAAAAAACAGAGAACCCCCCCCCAAAAAAAAAAATCAGTGCTTTGTTTTTGAGGACATTTGCTTTAGAAGAATGTTTAGAGATATCTTAATTGAATTAGTCATTCATAAGAATAGGTCTTTGAAGCATTTATTCTGAATTTTTGTTTGTTTTCCCAATTCTGGAGTGTGAGATGTTCTAGTCCACTTCAATTAAGAAGCTAAGCCACCTTCGTTGATGACATACAGAGAGCCCGTGGGTAATGATGGCAATTGGGACCAGAATTGCCTTCATTAAGGATGTGATCATTAAGCACAACATCACGTGACTACTTAGTGACAGCAATTCTGGTGTTTTCAATTGCCATCATTAAGCAAATCACCACAGGTTGTAAGTAAGGATACTAAGTGGTTCCCATCTACAATCTCCTGCCAGCTTCTCCATTGACTTTGCTTGTAGAAGGCTGGAAAAGAAAGTTTCAAGTGGCCCTCTTCTGACCATGGGGAGGCCATGACAGTGAGAACTTTGTGGATGGTAGTGAGTACCATTTGTTCAGCACTGTCAAAATTTCAAACAGTCACTGAACAAGTGGTTGCTAAGCAAGGAACAGCTGAACACAAATAAAAGATAAAATCATGGTTGCACTAGTTAAATCAGTATTATAAAAACACAGGAAGCAAAGCTTAGGTTTTCCTTGTCTCAAAGAAGTACAACTGGATTTCATGTCTGTGTGATGCAAGCACAATTCTATGCAAAATTACAGTAAAATTTAATTTACTGTAAATCACAACAGCTTCCTTCAGAAGAGCAAAAGGAAACTCAAAATAAAGCACAATTGTCCAAAACCAAACATTTAGAAGAGAACAAAGATAATCATTATATACCACAAGCGGGTGGTAAGAAACAAATCAAATGCATGCCCATTAAATTGATGAGATCATCTCCAATAGTTGTCGAGTTGCACTGACTCTTAAAATCAAAATGTCATAATGTGGAATAAAAGTCATTTAGGCCACTGAGTCTTTGATCAATCCCTGCTCACTAAAATAGCCTTGATAGACACTTGCTCAACATTCCAAATAAAATGACATTTGCTTCCTATTTTGTTCCCTAGGAAATTGCTGATATTTTAGATAGCTCCATTGCAAATACTTTACAGAAGAATAGAGGAAAGAGAGTTCCCCACTTGCCTATATGGAGGTCATTTTCTTTTTATCAACTGAAACCTTAGTGGAAACATTTGAAAATTCAGTTTTAGAAATATCAACCTTTCACATGTTTTATCCCACTGTCCATTGCACAGAAACACAGAAAACTGATGGCAGAAAAAGCCCCAGTAGTTGATCAAGTTATTTATTTGAGTTATTTATTATTATTTTTTTATTTTATATATTCATTTTTATTTTATTATTTATTTACTTCTTTGTCAGATAATACCAGTGTTTATCCAAACATAGTTAAACTCAATTACTGATGACTGAACCACTATCTCCACTGGAAATTTGAAACAAACTTCCACTATGCTTTCTGTGAAGTAGTACTTTTGAACATTATTTTTGAATATCTCTCTTTTTTTTTTTGAAACAAATTTTTATTAATTTTAAAGATAAAACAACACATTAACCATTAAATACATAAACACATAAAACCTCTTAACATTGTAAATCCTTACAAGTCAAACAAAACATTATTTTTATACAGCATAATTCCAATTTATCCCATCTCCATATGGACACACAAACATCTTTCAGCAAATTTCTCATTATTTCTCTTTACTCCTATTCAATTTCATTTCTCTTCCATATTTATCCATTTTATAGTCATCATATTCTTTTCTTTCTGGCTTGTATAAATTATTCTCGTCTAACATTCCTCCAAGGTTTTATTGATTCTTTCCTTTTTTTTTTTTTTATAAAAAACAAATTTTGTTAGTTTTACCATAAGCACAATACACAAACATACAAACACAAAACATAAACAAAACTAAAAGATCTTTTCTGAAGGTTGTCTGTTCCCGGGTTAAAACTCTTTACACAGACACAAATTCAAACATCATATTCAACCCATATCTCCTTCCAAATCTTATTATCATTTTCTTTTTTATATATATATATAAAAACCATTTTTATCAATTTTATAAAAACAATGCACAAAAAATCAAGGCATAGCAGCTTATAAATTCTTTTCTAAGAAAAAATAATAATAATAGACCAATAAGGCATAACATTTCCAGATTATAATATCAATATTTCATATAATATTAACTTCATATCTTGTCCCTACTTCTCTTTTCCATCCAAATTATTTATTAATTAAAATTTTATTGCCTTTTATCAATATACAAAATCCAAAAAAAAAAAAAAAAAGCATATATATCCTTCCATATCTTATTACCATTTTCAACAACATTCTTTGTCTGTTCTATTTCCAATTATCCATTCATCTTTTTTTTCTTTTACTATACTTCTCCTGTACACCAATTGGAGTAACATCTATAACTCATTACCCTAACTTAGAAATACTACATATAGCAATCTTTCTTGGGATTCTGTTTAAAAAAATTCTAAAATTACATAATAAATTTTATATTCTAAATATACATATAAAAACACACTCTTATATACCCTCCAGAATCCCTCTTTTAATCTAAATTAAATTCACCCATTGTCTCTAAATAAACTTTTTTTCCTTAGGTCTTGCTTCCCCCCATTAAGGCTTTTCCTCCCCCCCTTTCTCTCTTGCTTATTCTTCTCCTTGCCCTTTCTACCCCTTTGCTTTTTCTCTTCGCTTTTCTTGCTCCTTTTCCTTTGCTTTCTAACCTTGCCTCCATCTTTTCGCTCATTTTTCTCTCTTTTGGTTGTTTTTATAATTCTTAAAATCCCCTTTTTCTTATCCTTTTTCTCCTCCTCTCCAGAAGGGACCCATTGTTCATCAAAAATGGCTTCTTCTTCCTCTTCTTCCTTGTCCCAGTCCTTCTGCTGCGTAATCAACTTTTCAAAGGAACATAACGCCATTTCTAAGAATTGAAACAAAGCGCCCAAAGTATCTTCTTTTTTATATTTTTGATATTCAATCTCTAGTTCATCCACAGACGATGCCATTATGAAAAGGGAAACTTTTTCCAACACAACCACAAGTATTTTTAATCAAAGACAATCAAAAGCAATTAAAAAAAGAAAAAAAGTTCCAAAAGTTAATACTTTTCTTCCTTCTTCTCTTTCTCTTTCTGAATTAATTTTTAATCAAAGAGGTCCAATTACCATATATCTTCTTTTGGGATCCACAAAGACGTTCTAGTCAATCTCCTCCTTTTTCAGTTTCTGCTCCAATTTTTTTTCTCCCTTCCCACTTGCAATGACAATTTTAAATAATCAAAAATCCATACCTCCAGCAGAGATTTTCCAATTTCTCACATTTTTCAATGTCCAAAAATCCCTTTGTCTCTTATCTTAGCTTTCAAAGCAATCCACTTTCATTGTCTAATATATCCAAATACTTCTGCTTTTTCCGTGGGGTGGGAGAGTAAAAAAAAAAAAAAAAAAAATTCCCTTTAACAGCTTCTCCGCCGCTTTTCGCTCTTCTTAGGGATACAATGTATCCTCCAGCAACAAGCAGCTCAATTCCAGGCAATTTAAAAGGTGTTACTTGACCCGGCTCAGACAGAACTTTCACTCTTCAAACTTCCTCCAGCACAGTTCTTACCCGGTTGCTGGCTTCTTCGTGGCGGCCATTGCTGACCGCCGCTCCACCGCCTTGGGAAAAAGGGGTTTTCCCGGAGAAGGGGGGGGTCTGCGATGCCCCCACCTCCCTATCCGACTCCCCTCTCTCTTCAGCTGTCCCTACAGGGCAGCCATATCCCCCTGACCCATCTGGATCGGGGGTACCTCGACGGCTAGCACAGCAGGAATCGCGAGCTGTCGCGAATTCCTGCTGCCCCGAAGCCACGCAAACCGGAAGTTTTCAATTTTTTTTGAATATCTCTCTTGTTAGTTTGTGGTTTTATGTCCCATGTTCTTGATTTTTGCTTAATATTGAAAATTCTGCATTCTAGAACTTTATTCAAACCCTAAACATATTTAAAGGTTTTGATCATGTTTCCCCCTTTCCCTTCGGTTCTCCAGGCTGTACATGAAAGTAGGGACAGGCAGGCACAACACAGGTTATGTACACAGTAAACACAGTATCAGACATAAAGATCTCAAGTGCCTATATACAAATGCACAAAGTCTGGGGAACAAGCAGGGTGAACTCAAACTATGAATACATGAAGGTAAATATGATATAGTTGGAATAACAGAAACTTGGTGGGGTGAAACCCATGACTGGAACATACTGGTAGAAGGATACAAACTATTAAAAAAAAAAAAACAGACCCCATAAAAGAGGAGGTGAAGTTGCACTGTATGTAAAGGACCATTAAATTGCTACATAAATGCATGAAACCAAAGATGAAAACCTCCGAGAATGCATATGGGTCAATATAAAAGAGAAAAAGAATGGCCATAGGTGTATATTATAGGCCACCCAATCAAGCAGAAAAAATAGATGTCCTTTTTGCCAGCCAACTAAGAAACATATGCAGGAAACACATAACAATAGTAATGGGAGACTTCAATTATCCTGATATCAATTGGAAAACTAATTCTGCACCAAGTGAGAAATCAAATAAGTTCCTAACCAACCTAGCTGACAACTTTGTTGTCCAAAAGGTAGAGGGTGAAACTAGAGGGACAGCCATACTGGACTTAATTCTTACAAACAGAGAAGAAGCCATAAAGGGAGTTGAAACTGCAGGAACCTTGAGTGAGAGTGACTATGTCATACTAGAATTCAACATAACACAAACACAAGCAACAGAACATAATGACACCAGAGTCTTGGATTTTAAAAGAGCTGATTTCAATAAACTCAGAGAGAACTTGGGAAAGATTCCATGGATGAAAATCCTAAAGGGGAAAACAACTCAAGAATCTTGGGAAACTCTAAAAAGTATGATCATAGGAGCCCAGACCAGCACAATACCACTGAGAAAGAAAAAAAAAACAAGAAATCCAAGAAGAAACCAGCATGGCTGCACAAAGATCTCTCTGGCAAATTGAAAGAAAAAAAAGACAAGTACAAAAAATGGAAAGAAGGATATACAACTAAGGCAGAATATCAGCAGATAGCTAGAATCTGCAAAGACGAAGTCAGAATAGCAAAGGCTCAGAATGAACAAAGACTTGCAACAAAAGTCAAAGATAATAAAAAAAAAAAGTTTCTTCCAACATATAAATAACAAGAAAAAAAAATCAAGGAAACAGTCGGTCCACTAAAGAAAGAAGATGGCAAGGAAGTAACAGGCAACAGAGAGAAAGCAGAACTGCTTAACTCATTCTTTGCATCCGTCTTCACGCAAAAAGAAACTATAGCTCAACCCACCAAAAACATAGCTGTAAAAGACAGACCAGAAATAAAAGTTAAATATGCGAAAAAAATAGTAAGAGAACACCTGTCTGATCTTGATGAAAATAAATCACCAGGGCCTGATGGATTATATCCCAGAGTTTTAAAGGAGCTGACAGAGGTCATCTCAGAACCACTGCACCATATCTTTAAAAAATCCTGGAGCATTGGGGAACTACCAGAGGACTGGAAAAGAGCTGATGTGGGTCCCATCTTCAAAAACAGGGAAAAAAACAGACCCAGGAAACTATAGACCAATCAGCCTAACATCAATACTCAGGAAGATACTGGAAAAGATAATAAAAAAATGGATCTGCTAACATCTTGAAACAAGTAAAGTAATAACTAGCAGTCAGCATAGGTCTGTTAAAAACAGATCATGCCAAACCAATCTTATTTCATTCTTCAACACAGTGGCTAAATTAGTAGACCAGCAAAATACTGTGGACATAATATATTTAGATTTCAGCAAGGCATTCGATAAAGCAGACCACAACCTACTTCTTAGTAAGCTAGAAAAAAGTGGAATAGATAGCACCACCACTAGATGGATTCGCAACTGGCTGGCAAACCGTACTCAAAAAGTAGTCCTTTATGGGTCTAAGTCTACATGGAAGGAAGGAAGCAGTGGGGTGCCACAAGGTTCTGTCTTAGGCCCAGTACTCTTCAATATCTTCATTAATGACTTAGATGAGGGAATAGAAGGGGAACTTACCAAATTTGCAAATGATACTAAGCTGGCAAGAATAGCTAACACCCAAGAAGATAGGCTCAAGATCCAAGTGGATCTTGACAGACTAGAACACTGGGCCATATCTAATAAAATGAAATTCAATATAGAGAAAAGTAAAGTCCTACACTTAGGTAAGAGAAACCAAAAGTACACATATAGACTGGGTGAAACTAGGCTCAATAGCAGTAACTGTGAGAGGGATCTTGGAGTCTTAGTGGACAACCAGCTAAATATGAGCCAGCAGTGCAGCAGCCACCAAAAAAGCTAATGCAATCCTAAATTGTATTAACAGAGGGATAGAGTCAAGATCAAGGGAAGTACGAATACCACTCTATAAGGCCTTAGTAAGACCACAGCTAGAGTACTGCATCCAGTTTTGGTCACCACATTATAAAAAAGATGTTGAGACTCCAGAAAAAGTACAGAGAAGAGCAACCAGGATTATTAGGGGACTGGAGGCTAAAACATACAATGAACGGTTGCAGGAACTGGGCATGTCTAGTCTAGTAAAGAGAAGGACCAGGGGAGACATGATAGCGGTCTTCCAATATTTGAGGGGCTGCCACAGGGAGGAAGGGGTCAAGCTATTTTTTAAAGTTCCTGTAGGCCAGACAAGGAATAATGGATGGAAACTGAACAAGGAGAGATTTAACCTGGAAACAAGGAGAAACTTTCTGACAGTGAGAACAATCAACCAATGGAACAGCTTGCCCTTGGAAGTTGTGGGAGCGCCATCAATTGAGACTTTCAAGAAGAGATTGAACTGCCATTTGACATAAATGGTGTAGGGTCTCCCACTTGGGTGGGGGGGTTGGACTAGATGACCTACAAGGTCCCTTCCAATTCTGATTATGTGTATCTGTATCTGTATCATGATCTGCAGTACGATTAGAGACATCTAGCAAAAATATTACCACCACCTTTGAAATTCCATGTTGTATAGCTTGAGTGTTATGCCAAACATGCTTCCATCATCTGTTCTTAGCCAGATGATGAAAATTCCTCCATATTATTCTGGTTGGGGTCAATGGTGGGATTCAATTTTTTTTACTACTGGTTCTGTATTTGCCGGTTCTCTGAACTACTCCAAATTTCCACTACCAGTTCTCCAGAACTGGTCAGAACCTGCAGAATAGCACCTCTGGTTGGGCCTAATGTAAGTAAATATCAATTTCATTCTGGAAGCAAATTTTAGAGTGAAACAGATTATGAACTAAAATTTATAGAGCTAACTTTATTTAATTTGAGTTGCATGAATAAAAACAAAATGTTTCTATTCTTGGGTCCTGAGATAGTTAGAAGGTGTTCTGTGATTTTGGTTGGGGTAGCCTTATGTTGTTATTGCTCTGTGCTGTTTCAGTCAAATTAACCATGTAAAGATTTAGGACATCCACTTCTGTCCCTCCTGTTCTTCAGCTGACCTAGAAGTTTGTTTACCTGTCACATTTCTTGTTTCACAATTATCCATATAAAGAAAATATGTAATTTTCCCTCCCTTTGTTTAATCATAGCTTATTGCAAAGATATTTTTTTTTTGGGGGGGGGAGGAACTCTGCAGGGAAGATTCAATTCAAGATCCATAGACAGTGCACAATTTTGAATCTTTCTTCTGAAATGAATGAATGGTATGGCAAATTATGTTCCAGATAAAGGTCTGAGGCTTAATTCATCCCTTCTCCCTCTCCCTCTCCCTCTCTCTCTCTCTCTCTCTCTCTCTTTTTTTTTTTTTTTAGAAAGACAAGATGTATCTTACAGGAGTACTCTTTTTTTAAGAAAAATCTGTCAGATACCTTTTCAGACTGTTTTATAAAAATTCTTGGTCTATTACTACATTTTTTTCTTTCCCTGGAGCAAAAACACTGTGCAAGCAAAGAATGAAGTAGAGGGTTTCCTGGGACTGCAGAAGAATTTATTTGTCAGCGATGCAGAAATAGAATTTTGGGTTCAGTATAATGCTGGCAAATGCATAATAGCACCCTGATCACAGACTGTAGTCTGTTTCAAGAGAAATAACTGTATTGTCTTCCTGCCTTATTCTTTTTTTTTTTTTTTGTGTGAGATCAAAATAGGAAATGAAGGAAAGCATCAATTTCCCTGATGAAAGAATGCAATTTACTTCTAAATATCACTATATTTGTAGTCCATGGACCAATAACATTTGATAGACTCAGTACATCTTTGTATATGCAATGACTATCTCCTTCTCCTTCTCCTTCTCCTTCTCCTTCTCCTTCTCCTTCTCCTTCTCCTTCTCCTTCTCCTTCTCCTTCTCCTTCTCCTTCTCCTTCTCCTTCTTCTTCTTCATCTAATGCTGCGTTTAACATGGTCTTTCTGGAAAACCAGGGATGCGGTGGCTCAGTGGCTAAGACGCTGAACTTGTCGATCAAAAGGTCAGTAGTTTGGCAGTTTGAATCCCTAGCACTGTGTAATGGAGTGAGCTCCTGTTACTTGTCGCAGCTTCTGCTAACCTAGCAGTTTGAAAGCATGTAAAAATGCTTTGTGGGAAGGTAACAGCTTTCCATGTGCCTTCTGTATTTAGTCATGCCAGCCACATGACCACGGAGACATTTTTGGACAGCACTGGCTCTTCAGCTTTGTAATGGAGATGAGCACTGCCAGAAACGACTGGCACGTATGTGCGAGGGAAATCTTTACCTCTGAAAACCTATTATAATTTATATGTTCTTTATGTCATATTTATCCATCCATGTTCATTACAATTACGACAATGGTAAGCAGCTCATTTCTGTATTTAAATGGGTCATCAAAGTTGATATACTGGATAACTGGAACAACAGCTCCAGTTTAAGATTAATTATCTTATTCACAACTTTTCAATCCCACTTTTAATTTTTTTAAACAATTCTAAACTCATATATAAAGAAAAAAATGTTAATTTCAGGAAGTAAATAATCCATACAACAGTCCCCATTTAGAAAGAGTTTATAACTGATGTGTGTATCAGTGACAGCCAAGTGAGTCATGTTCCCTGAAACATGCTTCCCCATCCTTAAAGGATACCCACCCACACATACACATATACATTTGATTGTCTATGTGAGTGAAAATATCCATAAAATAGGCACTTCTCAATGGGAGAATGACTTTATGTGGCAGTTAAACTTCTCTAATCCCTTTATTCTCCCATATATTCTTTGAATGAGTAAAAGTAACTGTTTGAAATCCATACAGTGCCTTTAAATATCATATGCTTTAGCTTGATGAATTTGCATTTTCAGTAGCCAATTATCATGGGCTTCTTTAAATAAGTATAGGTGTCAGTTTAATTCTACACTTGATTGCTCTATACTCAGCAATTTAGAAGCTGAATGTATTAGCTGGCTCAGTTGCAAAACAGATGATAGGCAATTATCTGGAATGTTATTTCTGTGATGATTCACACATACTTGAACACATTTTAAGCCAGTCCTCTCATCTTTCCCTGGGACAGTTGCCTGGCTCAGCAAACTACTTTGGCTTCTGGTATATTTCTGCCTACATGAGGCCATGCTTAATTTTCCTTGATCTGCCAGATTTGGTTCTGGCTCCATGCCTTCCCTGCCCAATTCTTCTGGAACTGTCCATGGTACATTGGCTGCTTACCTTGTCATGTGAAGAACTCTCTTAGCCAACAGTGAAGCATTGCATTTTCTATTTTCAATAGAAATGCTACCATTGGGATGTCCTTTTAAGCTTGTTATTGTTGAGTCACAAGTGGCCAGGAGGCTTTGTAGATCTGTATGCCCTTTATATTTTATTGATTCAGTGCTCTTCCACTATTCTCAGTGTCTTGTTATAGTGGAAAATACAGCTATCATCTTGTTGTTATTATTATTAATTATTACAATATGCATGTGGCAATCAGATGCATGTAAATCTGGGGTAGGCAATTAATTTTTTTCAAGGGTCCACATGAGAAATTGGGTCTGTTGCGGAGGGCTGAACCAGTAGAGCTGTGAAAATGTTCAGAATGTGCAGACACACACACACACACACACACACAATAGCACTCTCCTTCAAAATAAAAGCAATGCAGATATATTGCATGTATGGTGTACACTTATATATTTAATTTCTAATTTCTGATTGATCTCATCAGGGCTAAATAGGGACAATCAAAGGCTAGCTGTGGCCCAGTGGTGTAAAATGCTCAGGTCTGAAGTAAATGCAAGTCTCCTACTGATGCATGCTAAAAAAGAGAATATGGCATGCTACTATTCAATTATTAATAGTAAGAAAACAAAAATACCAAAATGTAAATAAGGACAAGTATGCTTTCATTGTTATTAAGTCATTTCTTCCCACAATGTTTCCTTACATATATATATATATATATTTAGCTCCCCACTCTTTTGTTCCCACGTTATTACCAAAAATATTCCAGTTCTAAACTTTAAAAACTTCACTATTTTAGAGGTCATTATACAGTGTATACAAAAACTCACAAGTGTTTTCAACCAGTGTTCCTTAAGACCATCTGTTGTTTTATCCTGACCATTTCACACATCTGTTTTAAATAGAAAGTGAAATGTCACAAAAATAACCTTCAAGTCTTGTTCCAAGTTGCTGTTTGCAGTTCTTGACTTCATTATTGCTGATTATTTGTATTCTAGTTTTGATTAGAAAACACAGCTGATTTCAGAGGCTTTAAGATCTGAAGCACAAAGAACAGTTAAGCTCCCCATCAGCAATTAATTCTTACCAGAGACGTGGGATGCTGATGAAAAATATCCAAGGCAAGATAAGAACTCACTTTGGAAGTTTAATAAAAAGCCCATTTCTAATGAAAGACAGAGGTAGGATTCATCCAATTGGGGTTAATCCCTCCACTGGCTGGCCCTGCCCCCACCCATTGTTTGGCCTGTTTTCAGGCTGATTTTTGGGCTGTTTTCAAGCTATTTTTGTGGGCTGTTTCAAGGCTGTTTTTGGGTCATTTTTGGCCTAAAAATGGCCCGAAAACATACCAAAAATGGCCAAAAACCCAGGCTTTTTCAGCCATTTGTTGGGCCTTTTCAGGCTTTTCATAGCCTGGAAAACTGCCCAGAAAACAGGCTGAAAAATGAGCAGGGTCAGGGGATTTGTCAGTTTGCTGAACTGTGCAGAATCTTAACTACTGGTTCACCTGAACTGGTGCGAACTGGCAGCAGCCCACTTCTGCATGAGGGGAATTATAACAGTGTCTGAGAGAGAGAGATGAAATCCCTCTTATTTTCTACTCCCTCTTTCCTTACCTTTGATAGATAAATCACATACATATTCACCTGTAAACCTGGGTTACAGGTAAAACACAGTTGCTGTGTGTGTGAGAGTGTATTGCATGTTAACACAGCAATTGTGTTTTACTAATCTAGGTTTACAGGTGATATCACACACACACACACACACTGTACATAAATATATAAACAACATTTTGACTTAACTTAATGCCTCATTCAGGCATACACTAAGATAAAGGATATCAGTTACAGCAACATATTGAACTACCTAACTTTTTTCCAGTCTAATTATGTGAGAATAAACCACTGAATAATATTGCTTAGAAAAACATGGGATGCAATACCACTGTTGAAAAAGCTATACAGAAAGCTAAGTTACAGTTAATGTTAAAACAGTAGGAATGTGTGTGCATCTGCAGGCAACCAACTATGAGGGTGGAATTAACCACAGCATCATATTAGTTTCCTTTCAGTGGGCATTAACTTAGGTGATGGTTTTGTGTGTGTGTGTGTTTCTGAAAACTTACAATAAGTAACTCTCCCACAGCATGTAATGTCAGGTGTTAGCAAGCCACCCAAATGTACTTTGTTAAGAAAAGTAGCTGGATTAATCTGCTAAATAAATGAATAAACAAGCATGTACACAACCATCCAAGACTTCAGGTGTGCTTCCCTACATACCTTCCAGCAATTGAAATACATTTGGTCTTCCAAAGGAAACTGCTATGAGAAAGAGTTACCAATACAGGGCAAGCACTGCTAGGAGTGTTGTTCTGTCCTTAATTTACATACTCTAAATCCCCGCGCTTTGATTGGCTAAAGCGCGGGGATTTCTGATTGGCCAGGCGAGCCGCGCCGATTGGCCCGTTTGAAGTCTCCCGCGATTGGCTCACTCCAAGAGCGGGAGACTTGAATCGCTGCCATTGACCGCGGCCGCCGCAGCGAAAAGGATAAAAGCCGCGGGCTTTTTCCTTTTCGCCGGTTCGGTTCACAACTACTAAATAAAGAGCTTGAAACGTAGTCACCGACTCCTGGCGTCTTTTTGCGGACACGACACTGGCGACGAGGGTGGGATCCCGACCCTGAACCGAACCCCGTGTCCGACAAGAGCCAGATTTAGCACCGAAATGGCAAAAATTGCACCGCCCGCCCCCTTCAACCCCGCCACCAAGGACTGGGAATCCTTCTCAGACCGTTTCCGCATGTACCTCGAGTGCACCGGAATGAAGGACGCCCCGGGCCCACTAAAATGCACCGTTTTCCTCACCCATTGCGGAACCGAAGTTTTCCAGATGGCCAAAGCATTGGCCAAGCCGGCCGACGCAACCGCCATGGACTGGGACGTCCTCGAACCTATCCTTCGGCGACATTACGCCCCCGAGGTCCCCATCCTGATCCGGCGCAACGAATTCTACCGGCGGGACCAGAAACCGGGCGAAAAAACTGAGCGACTTCGTCGCCGAGCTGCGGCGCCTTGGAGGACTCTGCGAATTTGAAGGTCTGAACAGCCTCCTAAGAGACCGATTCGTACTCGGCCTATGGGACCCTGCACTCCAGAGCCGACTTATGGCTAAGGGCGACATCAGCCTAGCAGACGCCCTCACCACAGCCGCAGCCGCAGAAGCAACCCGCACTTCCGCTGACAGCATGCGAAAACCAGACGCGAAGGGCGGAAACAACAACCCGGCAAGGTCGGCCGACCCAAAAAATGAATCAACCGCACACTACGGCGATTTCCAGTCTGCATCCAGCACGTCAGAAGACGAAGAGGACATACATCGAGTGCAGACGGGGCGCGGCGACCAACGGAACCGAAGAGGTCGTAGGTCGAGGACCAACTGTGCCGGTTGCGGCGGCGACCACCCCAGATCAGAATGCCGATTTTTTGACTCTATCTGTCGGCATTGTGAAAAAAGGGGACACATTGCTCGGGTTTGCCGCCAAAAGAAGACTCGCAGTCCACCCAGATGGGACCAACACGATCGTAAAAGGGAAAGCCCCCCGCCTAGGACCAGAGATCGCCAATCGGACAGCCGGTGGGACCGGATCCAGCGACCCTCAAGAGGCGGCGACAGCCGGCGCAAGGAAGAAACCCACCAGACGGTAACCATCGGCCACGCCATCTCCGACGGCGCCAGAAAGGTACACGTAGAAGTCCATATTGAAGGCCAACCGTGCAAAATGGAGGTGGACTCCGGGTCCTACCTCTCCATGATTGCATGGCACGAGATAAAACGGTTGGTGCCCACCCTCCATAAGAGGAACATAAACGCCCAAAGACTTATTATAAAAGACTACCAGGGAAACCGCATCCCGGTAGTGGGCACCAAGAACTTTAATGTGACTTATAAGGGCCGCACCGAACAACTCCCACTCACAATCGTCGATCGCGACCGCCCAAGCCTGCTGGGCCTACAATGGTTCGCCCCGCTCGACATCGCTCTCACGGGAGTCAACCACGTCACCGACGACGGCTGGGAACAGCGGCTAGCCCAGGAGTTCTGGGAGGTCTTCGACGGAAGCCTGGGCAAGTACCAGGGGCCCCTTATCTCATTTGATCTAGACCCTAGTGTTCCCCCCAAGCGACTAAAACCTAGGCGGGTACCATTCGCCCTAAAACCTAAGATTGACGAGCAGATGGACAAGCTCGTCAAACAGGGGGTGTTGCAGCCAATAGACCATGCCCGATGGGAGACTCCAATAGTGACCCCGGTCAAGCCAGACGGGTCAGTGAGAATTTGTGGGGACTATAAGGCCACCCTAAATGGCGCGTTGCAACAAAGCGCCTACCCCGTCCCAATCGTGCAACACCTACTGCACTCATTGGGAGAGGGCAGGGTCTTTGCCAAGCTCGATCTCGCCCAGGCATACCAACAGTTGCTGGTTGACGAAAAAACAGCGGAAGCCCAGACCATCGTTACCCATCGGGGGGCCTTCAAGTGCAACCGACTCCAGTTCGGAGTCAGCGTGGCACCAGGCATCTTTCAGAGCCTGATGGAACATTTGCTGCAGGGCATCAAGGGGGTGGTGCCCTATTTCGATGACGTATTAGTGACGGTGCCAAACGAAGCTGAATTAGAAAACCGGCTCAGAGAGGTCTTAACAAAATTTAAAGTAACGGGACTAAAAGTAAAAAGGGAGAAATGCCAACTGTGCACGGAGCGAGTGGAATTCTTGGGCTACCTTCTAGACCGGCATGGCATTCACCCTACAAGTAAAAAAGTGAAAGCTATCAAAGAGGCCCCCACCCCTAGGTCTAAGACTGAATTACAGGCTTTCTTGGGGTTGCTGAACTTTTATAATGTTTTCCTACCCCAAAAGGCAACGGCGGTGGAGCCTTTGCATAGGCTCCTGGATAAGGCGGCAACCTGGACTTGGGGGAGACGGGAGCAAGCCGCCTTCCAAAAAACCAAAGACCTCCTCACCTCCGACGCCGTCCTGATCCAGTTCAGCGAAACCTTGCCCCTGGCCGTCACTTGCGACGCATCACCTTTCGGCGTCGGCGCTGTCCTCAGCCATACCCTTCCTGACAAAAAAGAAGCACCCATCGCGTTCTTTTCCAGGACTCTAACCAAGCCAGAGCGGAACTATAGCCAGCTGGACAAAGAAGCTTTGGCTATAGTTGCCGCCGTTAAGCGGTTCCACGAATACCTTTACGGCCGCCCTTTTACCATTGTGACAGACCATAAGCCGTTGCTGGGCATCCTTGCAGGAGATCGAGCCACCCCGAACATTCTGTCTCCCCGAGGTGGTCCGAGTTCCTGGCAGCCTACAGCTACGAACTGGTACACAAGCCGGGTAAGAAGATTTCACACGCGGACGCTTTAAGCCGCTCGCCTTTACCAGACTCCGATCCTGACCCAGCACCAACGACAAACACCCTTAACATCGAAAACCTGCCCAACCTACCCATAACCGCATCAGACATTGCCCGGGAGACTATTAAGGACAGGCGTCTCGCGCGGATTTTGCATTGGGTGGAAAAAGGTTGGCCAGAAAGGGACAATGACGAGTCCGTTAAGACATTTAGAAACTGCCAAACCGAACTCTCGCTGCTTAAGGGGTGTATCTTATGGGGTGACAGGGTGGTCATCCCGGACAGGCTGCAAGGGAAGGTTTTAGAAATGTTGCATGAGGGGCATCCTGGCATCGTCAGAACTAAAGCCCTGGCCAGAAGTTACGCTTGGTGGCCAGGGATGGACAAGCAGATAGAGGCATGGGTAGCTAGGTGCCAACGATGCCAGGAGTCCAGACCCAGCCCACCCGCAGCACCCGTCCTGGAGTGGGAAACACCAAGGGGGCCCTGGTCCAGAATCCATTTGGACTTTGCCGGGCCCACAAATGGGCATACCTTTCTAATAACAGTTGATGCTTACTCCAACTGGTTGGAGGTAAGCGACATGAAATCTACCACCACGGAGGCCGTAATCAAAGAACTTTGCAAACTCTTTTCCACACACGGCCTCCCAGACGTCGTCGTCTCCGACAATGGGCCCCAGTTTACTTCCCTCGACTTCGAGAGATTCCTGGCGGAGAGGGGCATCCGCCACGCATTGACAGCACCGGCGCATCCGGCGGCGAACGGTAGGGCGGAACGGACAGTACAATTTACCAAAAAAACCATCCGGAAAATGGACCATGGGGAGATCCACGACAAAATTAACAAACTCCTCTTTATACAACACATCACCCCGAACACCACTACCAACAAAAGCCCAGCCGAGTTACTAATGGGTAGGAAGCTGAGGTCCCCACTCGACAGGTTACACCCAACATATAACCCGAAGCGGCCCCCAGACTCAAGCACAAAATACCGAACATTCGCACCCAGCGACCTTGTGTATGCGAAGAACCTGACGGGGGACCCCCTATGGATCCCAGCCGTCATCACCCAAATCACAGGCCCACGGTCGTACCGGCTCCAAACCACAGATGGGCGAGCCTGGAAACGACACATTGACCAGCTCAGGTCACGGACAGCAACAGAGTCCAACCCCCAAAACACGAACCAAGGGGGGAGGGAATACCCGAATAAACAAACGCAAGAAAAAATAAACCAGCAGTACTTACCGGAACGCAGCCATCGCGATTCCCCACCGGAGAAGAACCACCTAGCCAGCTCAACCAACTCGGAGAAACCAAGCGGGAGCGGCGAAACCCATAGCTCAACCAACCCGGAAGGCCCAGGTGGGAGCCACGGAGAAGGAACCGGCCCGATCATCCAACCGGTTCGCACAGAGGAGGGAGCAGCCAAAAACTTGACCGCTCCGGCCGAAATCCAGCTTGCAACTGAGTTGCGCAGGTCAAGTAGGACTAGACGGAGCCCCGCCTACCTACGTGACTACGCAACGTAAGGACTGTACCAAGAGGGGAGGGGTGTTCTGTCCTTAATTTACATACTCGAAATCCCCGCGCTTTGATTGGCTAAAGCGCGGGGATTTCTGATTGGCCAGGCGAGCCGCGCCGATTGGCCCGTTTGAAGTCTCCCACGATTGGCTCACTCCAAGAGCGGGAGACTTGAATCGCTGCCATTGGCCGCGGCCGCCGCAGCGAAAAGGATAAAAGCTGCGGGCTTTTTCCTTTTCGCCGGTTCGGTTCACAACTACTAAATAAAGAGCTTGAAATGTAGTCACCGACTCCTGGCGTCTTTTTGCGGACACGACAGGTGTTGTTGTACCTTCAACAGCAGCATAGCAAGAAGACATTTGGCAGGTTCAAATGGCTCTTTTCAGCATTGGAGTGCAATGAGGAAAACTACTTGTGCAATCTTCTTATTGTCTGTTTGTTATTGAAGGCATTTATGCTTTATATAGTCCTTAACTTACCCTAAGCATACTATTTTTGCTTTCTCTTAGATTACAATTGGCCTTTTGGAACTCAGCTACAAAATTAGCATGAGAAGAGTTTTCCTTATTTCAACATGCAGAAAATGGGCACAGAGAGCATATGCAATTAAGATACACACTTAATAGTGCATTTCTTGTATCTGAGGGTAATGTTCCATGACCTAGATTATATTGCTGTTTCATAAAATAAAACTCAATAGTTATGCAAGTGCTAAATAAAAATTGTGATAGCAGAAATATGGGCATGGAAAAGTTAGCATGGAGAGGCAAGCTTTATTGCACTTAACTGCATTTGGCAAGTCTAAAGTGTTACTCTTTAGCACTTGATCCAATCCATTGGGCAACCACCCAGATTTCTAATAAGAGCAAGAAAGGGTAGCTTTAAGTAAAATTGGGTTATTCACAAAAACAGTGTTATTTTGTTATGCTATTGCACTGATTTTACAGCTATATTTTAAGAATATTAAGTGTCTGCCCTTCTCTGAAAGCGTATTCTCAATCTTAGTAACTTTACTTTGTGCAGTCTTAAGGTAAAGGTAAAGGTTCCCCTCGCACATGTGTGCTAGTCATTTCTGGCTCTAGGGGGCGGTGCTAATCTCTGTTACAAAACCAAAGAGTTTTACAAAACCGCTGTCCAAAGATGACTCCATGGTCATGTGGCCAGCATAACTAAACGCTGAAGGTGCACAGAATACTGTTACCTTCCCACCAAAGTGGTCCCTATTTTTTTACTTGCATTTTTACATGCTTTCAAACTGCTAGGTTGACAGAAGGTGGGACAAGTAACAGTAGCTCACTCCATTACACGGTGCTAAGAATATGAACCGCCGAACTGCCAATCTTTCTAATCAACAAGCTCAGCATTTTAGCCACTGAGCCACCGCATCCCTTTTTGCACAGTCTTACATTTGATATATTTAGGGTTCATCTACCCAGCCTCCTTTCTGTGACTCAAAGGCTAGTTATTTCTCTGGAACAAATCTCCTCTTACTAGTTCCATCTTGCTGCTAGTCCACTACTGAGGCAGACAGAATCTGGTCCTAGGTGTTTTTCTTGCTATTGCAGCCAAACACTTGTATGAATAATATGGGGTGAATTAAGGAAGGTGTTGGAGATCTTACTGGGCTTTGATTGACCTGCAGTAGGGTCACTGTCTGGCCACTGTGGTTTTTGCTTTTGCTTCCATGTTCATGGAAAGAAGATGAACTTTCCTTACGCAGTTATTTTCTCTTTGTGTTCAGGGTAGATGGATGTATATGTGGTTTGGTCAGAATACTGATATTCCCATTGATAAACAAAATGCAAATCTTCTCTCCAAAATTGGGGAATGGAGAGAAACTAATATCTCCCTTTCAGGAAGACACCCTAAGGTAGTGATGGCACCAAGTACCCAAAGTGCACTTGAATGCACACATACCCAAAATGCAATGCATCTGTGCCCTGTGCATGTACCCTGCCCCCGTGCATGCACACGTGACCACCCACACACATGGATGTGCAACCCCCACATACGTCCTGCCTCCTGTGCATGATCAGTAGAGACTCAAAGACCAGATGGTCGTTGAAAGGCGCACATGCACATGCACAGTAGAGCTGAGCTGGGGTGACAGCTCATGTGCCCAGAGAGAGGGCTCTGTGTGCCACCCCTGGCATGCATGCCATAGGTTCGCCATCACAGCCCTAAGGTAACTTTTCAAAGTAGAGGTAGTATCTGGGGCTCAAAACAAATAAAGCCTGAAAATACCTGCAGTTCCCAGCAGATAGGATAGGATAGACATGCTCCAGGTCTCTTTTATGAAATATTTCTATTCAGCAGAATTTGGGTAATGTGCCTTTTACATAAATGACCCTACCTTGTGGAATGTCTTCCCCCTGCATTATGGTAGACCCTATCATTTTAGTCCTATGAAGACTCCTATCAAGACCTGGCTATTTATCCAGTGATGGTGTCCATGGTTGGTTGTTGGAGTATCCCAGGAGAATTACTTAGCTTTTGTTTTATATTTCTTATGGGGTTTTTTTTTTTTTTTGGGGGGGGTGATTTTATTGTTGATGTAAACTGCCCAAAGTTGTGCTTTAAGATAAGCAGCCATACAAATGTTATAAAGATGGAGAGAAAGAGAGAAAGCAGGTCTTGGCATTGGCATATTAAGTACCTCTTCATCATTCTTTGCCCAAGCAGATAACTATCTTACATTCCAACTTCATGTAGCTATGTTCTTCATTGCACTATATTGTGGTCATGCTAACCCCTGCTGATGAGAATTAAATTAGATCTGAAGGGGAAAACAGTCAAATCTGAGGCCAGATCTTGGCTGAAAACCTTATAACTTGGTCTTATATTCTTGAATTAACTGCATGCAGTTCATGCTAGAGATATGGCCTGGTTGTAAAAATAGGTGAGTTTGAAAAGCCTGAAGAGGCATGAAAAAGACCGATTAGATTCAGAGGAAGATGGATTGTTTAGCCAAGAGGTGGAAGGGGAGAGATATCTTATGCACAGCACCTTTGAACTATTTAGGGCATAACCTGGAGAAGCAGAAGAGATAAATAAATGTGAACAGCTGGTATTTCATTCAGCAGTCTCAGCCACATTCCCCTCTTCCTTTTGTGTAGTCACTTTCTGTAGTACAAGCCATGGAAATATCAATGTATAACCAGTCACTACCCTGGAACCATTGTACCTTGAATTATATAAGGGTAGTAACTCCTCTGGATTTATTACTACATGAAAGCAAAGTGAAAGGAAGACTGTAGAAACAGTAGTTTTCCTATTGACATACCTTTTTCTTAACCCAAGGATGGGATGAAAGTATATTTCCACTGTTGTGTAGATGACCCCATAGTCTAACAGAATATTGTTTTGCTTCCCAGTTGGCTTTACTGCCAAACTGCAGTGGCATTGCTGATTATCAGCAGCCAACAGCTTGTCTCTGAAATTTGATAACCAATTTTCAACAGCATGTGAAGAGAACTCTAGAGACCAGCTTATAGCTACTGGCAACTGATGACAAAGGTTGCCCACCCAGCATTCTCTTTATTGTACAGAGAGTATTCAGAAGAGAATCCTGATGCAGAAAGACTATTAGAAGATCACATAACAACAATGGTGTTTTCCCCACTAAAACTACAAATAAACAAGTGTTAGTTTTACGGTTGTTATTTTCAAATATTGATCTCTCCTTCAAGTTTGAACTAGTTAGGGGTGCTGGAAACAAACTGAGATTCTGTCAAATGTGTCTGCAATGTTATGAAACAAGTTCTACCCCCCTCTTTAAGTTCCACATTACAACATAAAGAACAATAGGTAGAGGCTGGGCTACACTATCATGATGCACATTTTGTTTTCCTTGCTGGTACCACTCATGGAACCCTACTTTTATGCCGTGGCAAAATGAATTCAACATACCATTGAACATCCCACAACTTTCAATTCCTGTATTTTTTGAACAATTACCTTCAACTGTGTGCTGATTGAATTGATTTGACTTCCTGGCTTTTAAAGAATTAATCATCTTATTTTAATTGCATTTACTTTAGAATATTTGGTATGCAGAAAAAGAGCAAAGGAAGACTGCTTCAGCAGTTCATAGAGTATATTTAGTAGTTATGCAGATAAATACTTTAATCTGGCAAGATTTCTATCTACTGGTGAGCAATAATGAAGAAACTACGCTGAACACTCTGTGTTCCTGCTTGCTTAGGTTGATTGTACCAAAGTGATAAATCAAATCTTCTTTGAAAGTGTTTCTGAAAGAAACACTTTACTATGCTTGGTTGTTGTTGTTTTTCACTAAATCCTGTGAATTTTATATGCAGCTAGTATTAATTATTAATATTCATATGCCATCTTCTGAAAAAAATATGCAATGCAAATTGAATAAAACAATCATCGCTATAAAAATATCCAATGGAAAAATTAACTCAGGTGTTGTCTACTTGGAGCCTTCCAAAATATTTAGGTTGCAATGGGTGTCTCCATAACAGGCAGATTTCTCTGCATAGAATTCTATCAGTTTCTATCAGTTTCTGCATGGCTGGCCAATAACAGTGGACTGTAGAAATTGTAGTCCTAAACTTTAATATGAAACTATAAACCAATATCATTACTGGACAATGCCAAATTGTCCACAGTTATGCCAGTAAGTGATTTAGTCTGGCAAGATTTCTGATAAAATGAAAATAATGTAAGAATTTCTTCATAAAGACCAATGTGTGCTTTTACCTACACACAGAAATTAAAAGACAGTTTTAGAACTCTGTTGGACATTTTGGAATATTTGGAACAATTAGATGCAAAGAAGGACTTGGATCAGAGGTGGTATTCAGCAGGTTCTGACCAGTTCTGGAGAACCGATAGCAGAAATTTTGAGTTTGGTTTGGAGAACCAGCAAATTCCACCTCTGACTTAGAGTATCCTTTCCCTGTCACGTCCACCAAGCCATGGCTACAAAACCAGTAGTAAAAATTTTGAATCCTACCATTGACCTGCACTAATTGAACTAAGATTTCTTTTCTTTTCTTTTTTTGAAAGAGATTTTATTAATTTTCTACAAACAAACAAGACAAACAAAACATTAAAACATCAACTCTCTTATGTGATTTCTTTTCAAGATATTGGAAGATATGAATTTTGGAGATAACTTATAAAATGGGTAAAATCTATTTACATTTCACAAGGAACACAAATGATCATTATGGAGATCTAATAAAACCCTGTAATATACAAAAAGGAACAAGACAGGATTGTGCATGGTGACCTCTTCTGATTATTTTGGTTCTTGATATTTTGAATCGAGTTATAAGACAAGATGAGAAAATTATAGTAGTCAAAATTAAAAGAGACTTATAAATAAAGAGCTTTTGCAGATGATTTGATGTTGGTTTTGGAAGATCCCATAAAAAGAATTGAAACATTAATGGGTAAATTAAAATAATTTTATTGTGTTAGCAGGTTTTAAGATAAATAAACAGAAGACAAAGATTTTAACAAAATAAATAGATGGATCAAGCAGAATTAATAAATGAAGTGGCTTTTAAAATCGAGAAGAAAATAAAATAATTGGGTATCATTATGAGAAATATGAATTGTATGTTATTTCAAAAGAGTGATGTTAAGACATAGAATGATTTTAAAAAAAAGTTATATTAAGATGCCAGAAATTACAACTGTTGTTACGGGGAGAATGTCTATGATTAAAGATGAAAGTATCATCTAGAAGAGGAGTATCAAACTCAATGTCATTGAGGGCCACATCAGGTCTGTGGTTGACCTCAGGGGGCCGGGAGGGATATGGCCGACTGGATGGGTGTGGCCAACTGGATAGATGTGGCCAACTAGGTTGCATATCCAGCTTGATGCCACTCTCCAACTGCTGGCATGTTTCCTCTTCACACTAGGTAGACCAGGGCGAAGCTATATTGGCATGTTTTTTCCTATTCACACTTGGTAGACCAAGTCAAAGCTATATTAGCCTTTCCTCTTCACATTGGGTAGAACAGGATGACCCTGCCAGCTGGATCCAACCAGATTTGGCCCACAGGCCTTGAGTTCAATACCCCTGACCTAAATGTTTCAAACAATGCTGGATGTGACAACTAGTGCACAATTTAAACAGTGGCAGATGGCTGTATCTAAATTTGTGTGGCAAGAGGGAAAAAAACTCACAAATTAAATAAAAGGTGTTACAACAAGATGCAAAGGGGAAAAGAGGACTAGGTTTATCTGATTTGAAATTGAATGTTGCAGCTTGCTGTTGGGTTTGAATGAAAAAGTGATTGTGATTGACAAATAGAAGGCTCTTGAAATTAGAAGGACATGATTTGAGGGATCCTTGAGGCTCTCTGAGCTTGGTTGTTTTCTTGCAGAAATTTCATGACTGAAACTAGTTAACATCATCAGAGCACCAATGATGTTGCTTAGTTTGGGTAATGAAAAGTCTGCGAGAAAACAACCAAGCTCAGAGAGTATCAAGGAACCACCCCCCCATTTCAATTCTGAGCTACAAATATTTTCCTGCATTGGGACATTACTTATTACTGATTAATTTTAATGCAGAAGTATTTTTTTATATATTTTTTACTTTTTTCCTTTCCTCCACTTTTAGCTTTCCCTTTGATTTCTTTCTTTTTCTTATTTTCTTTTTGTTTTTATTATTTTTATCATATTTTTAATTTTCTAAGTGAAACTACATAGGTATGCATGTGCATGTACATATAAAGTATGTAAATAATGTAATATATATGGAAATGTAGTCCTAAACAATATTTCCTCCACTGAAATCTATGAAATAAAAGCATATAATTTCAGTAGGAAAGAACATGTTCAGATTGGCTAAATCTATCTATCTATCTATCTATCTATCTATCTATCTATCTATCTATCTATCTATCTATCTATCTATCTATTTATAAAGCATTTATATTTCCTTCAGTGAAGCATTCATGGATTCTACCGGCTGTAAGAGAAGCCAAATGATATTAAGAATAATGACCTATCAAACCACTGCTTTTGACACCTATTGTTCTAACCTTTTTCTCACACTGAACTCTATTTTATCTTCCAGGCAAAAATAAAACCTTTGTTTTTAAATTTCAAATAAAATTAAAACAATCAAATATATAATGCACTGAATATTTCAATTCTTGTTTTACTGATTTCAATGTAATATTCAGATCATTTATCTATAGTGCAAAGATACATTTATTCTCACTTGTCCTTGCCAAGTGCAATGAAGTAAATTTTCCAGCTTTTATATGTAATGGGTATGCATTTTCTTCTCCTGGGTTCAGAATAAAAACCATACAGATTTCTGCCAGTCATGAGGCATATGTGAAAATGAAATGCGAATTTGCAATGAAAAGAGATTGTGGAATGAAGAAAAAAAGAGGTGGTATTCAGCAGGTTCTCACCAGTTCTGGAGAACTGGCAGTGGAAATTTTGAGTAGTTCAAAGAACCGGCAAATACCACCTCTGACTGAAGATTTTACAGTATCTTTCTGTTAAGTTCTGCGCATGGGTGCAAGGAACGGAGATGAGGCAGTGAACAGTGAACTTCAACTCTTTATTAATCATACTGAACAGAGCAAAACCCTAGGGCAGCAGCAGCCCTTTTATAGGGTTGGCTGCTAACTTATTAGTCAATGAGAAGCATGGAAGTGTTAAACCCTTGAACCAATGAGAGTTGGCCCGTTAACAGCCAATCAGACTTCCCAGAAAGGACCAATCTGATATTGCGATTATCGGCCAATCAAAACTGCAGGATTAGAACCCTGCTTTTTTTAAAGTTGTTAAAACTTTATTAAATGCCTTTAATTAGTTCATAACACTCCTTCCCCCTAGGTTCCGTTTGAGGGGTGCGATGATGTAATCCGGCAGATATGCAGGTTGTTTTAACTGTCTATTAGATTTGAGCTGTCCCACCGGTTCCTGTCTGTAGTCCGGTTTCAGTGGGACGTTTTTTTATTTATCTGGTACAGGTGGTTCGGCATCACTGGACGACTCGGTGCTGCTAATTCTGTCGTTGTTGTCCTCTGATCTCTGCGGGCTCGCTTCCGTTGAGGTATTCCTCTGTGGCGAGGCCATCCCTCTCCCTGATTCTTCTTCATGTAACGCGCCCAGCTGCTGACTTCCTTCGATTCCACTTTCCACCATCTCGAATTCGATTTCTTTGACATCCCCTCCCCCCTCAGTTTGAGAGTCACCAGAGTCACGGGAACTGGGTTGTAGCCTAGAGCGAAGCTGATCTATATGATGTTTCCATATTTTTCCGTCCAATGTTTGCACACGGTACGATCTGGGCCTGGTGGTTTGGCTTCGACCCATAATGGTTCTCTTGTAAGGTTTTTAGCGAAGACTAAGTCGCCTACCATGAACTCGCGGCAGGGTTTCTCTGGCGTGTAGGACGGGTGAAGCCGGTCGAGGTGGGAACTGAGCTTACGTCCCATCAACAGTTCAGCTGGAGTCTTGTTGGTGACGCTGTGCGGGGTGATGTGTTAGAGTAGGAGTATTCTGTTTAGTTTGTCATCAATGTCCCCATAGTCCATTTTGTGGAGAGTTTTTTTAACAAATTGGACCATGCGCTCGGCCCTGCCATTGGCCGCAGGGTGCACCGGCGAGGTTAGCGCATGGCAGATACCCCGGTCTACTAAGTATTGTTCAAACACCAGGGCGGTGAACTGGGGTCCATTGTAGGAGACCAGAACGTCTGGCAGCCCATGCATTGCAAATAGTCTATTCAATTTGCGGATGACTGTATTGGTATAGTATTCTTCATTTTGTGGATCTCGCATCCACTGTTAGGAGAAATGTATGTCCCTTAGGAGGTCCCGCAAAGTCAACGTGGATGCGGGACCATGGCCCCTGGGGGGTTTCCCACTCCGTTGGAGTTGCTCTAGGTGGGGCACTGCTGACTTCTTGGCACTTTAGACAAGTCTTTACCCAGGCTTCAATCGGCTTATCGATGCCCGGCCACCACATGTAGCTTTGTGCAAGCGCTTTCATACGCACGATGCCGGGGTAACCGTCATGCAATGTTTTCAAAACTGCTCGTTGTAACCGCTCTGGGACAACGACTCTGTCTCCCCATAGGATGCAGCCTTTTTGTGAGAAAAGTTCTGTTTGCCGGTTTCTGAAAGAGGTGAAGTCGTCAGGGCTTTGTTCCACTGGCCATCCTCGCTCGACCCAGCTGAGAACTCATGCCAGGAAAGGATCTCGTTTTCTTTCAATAGCAATGTCTCTGGCTGTTAGCGGTGGTGAATGTAGCGTTTCAATCTGGAGTGTCATAAGGGTGGAAGCTGGGTCGTCGACAGTTTACGGAAGTGGGGCACGGCTCAATGCATCAGCGTGGGGAATGGCTTTCCCCGGGCGGTGTTGTAATTTATAGTTGTACGCAGCTAAGAACTCCGACCAGCGAGTCATTCTAGGTGACAATATATAGGGGGTTGGCTTGTCTCCTGCTATAATCCCCAGCAAAGGTTTGTGATTGGTAATAATAGTAAAAACTCGTCCATACACATATTCATGAAACCGTTTCACAGCAGATACAATAGCAAGAGCCTCTTTGTCGATTTGGCTATAGTTACATTCAGCCTTTGATAGGGTCCTTGAAAAATAGGCAATAGGGGCCTCACTACTGTTTGGTAATACATGACTCAAAATGGCTCCTACTTCAAACGGTGACACGTCACATGTAATTGTTAAAGGCAAAGTCTCGTTATACTGCATTAAAACAGCATCTGAGGTTAGTAAGTTTTTCACTTGTCAGAATGCGTGCTCCTCTCGGTGTCCCCAGACCCAGGTTGCTTTTTTGTCGAGAACTCTATGAAGGGGCTCAGCTACGGTCGCTTTCTGGGGCAAGAAGATGTTGTAAAAGTTTATGAGCCCCAGGAAAGCTTGGACGTCTGTCCTGTTCCTGGGTCTTGGGGTGTTTTTGATCGCTTTCAGTTTGCTATTAGTGGGGTGAATGCCTTGCTTATCGATTAGGTACCCCAGGAACTCTACTTTATCTGTACACAGTTGACATTTATTTTTTTTTAACCTTTAGGCCGGAGTCTTTAAATTTCTGGAGAACCATTTTAAGACGCCTTTCTAGTACTTCTCTATTTGGGGCCACAATTAAAACGTCATCAAAGTATGGCACGACCCCCTTGATACCTTGCAAGAGTCTCTCCATCAGACTTTGAAAAATCCCTATGGCTACGCTCACTCCGAATTGGAGTCGGTTGCATTTAAAGGCGCCTTGGTGCGTAACGATCGTCTGTGCTTCCACGGATTTTTTTATCTACAGGCAGTTGTTGGTACACCTGTGCTAAATCCAATTTAGCAATTTCCGCCCCCCAGGGAATGGAGAAGGTGTTGCACCACTGGCACCGGGTAAGCGTTCTGTTGAAGGGCATGATTAAGGGTGGCCCGGTAGTCCCCACAAATCCTTAACGATCCATCCGGTTTGATGGGTGTTATGATTGGGGTTTCCCAACGGGCATTGTCAGTTGGTTCTAAAACACCCTGGTCTATTAATTTATCGAGCTGCTCATCGATTGTTGGTTTTAGGGCAAAGGGTACCCGACGAGACTTAAGGTGGATGGGGGCTACTTCAGGGTTAAAGTTAAATGATATCGGGGTCCCCTTGTACTCGCCTAGTTTGTCTGCAAAGACGTCCTGGAATTCCTGGACGAGGGCCTCCTCCCAGTCATCGCTTCTGGTTTGGTGAATGCCGGCTACCTCAATCCCGAGTGGGGTGAACCATTTAAGGCCTAACAAACTAGGCCGGTCATGGTCGACGACGGTCAGTGGTAACGACACAGTACGATTTTTGAATGATACTTGGACTTGGCTGGATCCAACGACCAGAATTTGGTTCCCCTGATAATCTTTGAGTATGATTCTTTGGGTTCTGAGGTCTTGATGCCGGACAGTAGGGATTAATTGTTTAAGGGTCTTCCAGGAAACCATTGAGAGGTACGATCCTGAGTCAACTTCCATCATGCAAGGTTGGTTTTCGATGGCGACCCTCACTCGGATCTTCTTTGCATCTAATGATGAAGCGTGACCGATTGTAATGGTTTGGTGTGCCTCTTCCTGTCTCGTTGAAGTGGCCAGTGTTTTATTTCTGTAGGAGTGGTTGTTCCATTGGTGGTTCAAGTATTCCCGACTCACAGAATGATTCCTTGTGGTCTGGTGGTAGTTGTTTTCTCTCCGACTTGGGCTGGATCCTTGCTTGCTTCTACAGACCTTCCTGATGTGGCATGTGGCACCTTCCTTTTCCCACAGGAATGGCATAGTGCATCGAGGAATTTGCAGTCTGATCGCGGGTGGTTTGCCCCACAACCCAGGTGGTTTGACCTCCACCTCATCACTTTCTGATGGAGATTCGAGGTCCTCATGGTGGGTCGCTGTTGTATGCCTCTCTAGGCAAGGTGAGGTATCGCTGGCGAGTTGACGGAGTGGTGCGTTGGTGCGGCGCATTCGGGCGGCCGACTTCCTGGTTGCTTCTGCTGCAGTAGAGTCTTTGATGACATCGGCAAGATCGATGTCCCCTTTGGCCATGATCTTGCTCTGTGCCATTTAGTCATCTAATCCCAGAACTATTCGGTCTCTCAGAGCTTCTTCGAGGTCTGCGAACCGATAGAAGCCTCCCAGGTTCCAGAGGTCTGCGATGAAATCTGCGATGCTCTCTCCTTTCCGTTGGTCCCTCTGGTAAAATTCATGTCTTCGGACAAGCGTTGGTACGGCAGGTGCATAATGGGCCCGTAGAAGGGCCGCGAGGATGTCCCAGTCCATGGATTTCACCTCAGCCGGTTTCACTAGTTCCTTGGCCATCTTAAAGATGGCAGGCCCACAATGGGTCAGGAACACTGCTTGCTTTTTCCCTGTAGTGGCATCGTTCAAGTTGTTGGTCTCCAGAAACATCTGAAACCATTCTATGTATGAGTCCCAGTTTTCTTGTGTCGGGTCAAATGGAGCGGGTGGTATGGTGCCGCTGGACATGGTTTCCGTTGTCGATGCGCCTTCATCCACGTGCTCTGTTTGGTGCTCTGTAGTGTTCAGTCAGCTCTGATGTCTCCGCATCCCACCCTCGTCGCCAGTGTTAAGTTCTGCACATGGGTGCAAGGAATGGAGACGAGGCAGTGAACACTGAACTTCAACTCTTTATTAATCATACTGAACAGAGCAAAACCCTAGGGCAGCAGCAGCCCTTTTATTGGGTTGGCTGCTGACCTATTAGTCAATGAGAAGCATGGACGTGTTAAAACCTTGAACCAATGAGAGTTGGCCCGTTAACAGCCAATCAGACTTCCCAGAAAGGACCAATCCGATATCGCTATTATCGGCCAATCAGAAGTGCAGGATTAGAACCCTGCCTTTTCTAAGGTTGTTAAAACTTTATTAAATGCCTTTATTAGTTCATAACACTTTCCCCTGCCATTTCCCCACCAAGCATGCCCATAGAACTGATAGTAAATTTTTTTGAATCCCACCAGTGAAGAAAAACATTTAAAGTTGTGTTAGCTTTCCTTTAGACCAACTTTTACTCATTTGCAACTACATAGTAAAAATTATGCTTGGGACTCAATAATTGTTGCAGTCGTAGCCACTTCTTTCCACACAGCTTGTTTTTGTTAGGTAGATCTCAGAGGAGAAAGAAGATCTGACATTTCTTTTTTTCTTTTTTTCAGATCAGTTTTGATAATCCCTCATAGATCTTTTCTTACAGGCCAATGTACCAACCACCAGTCCTTCATTCAGGAAAAAAAAAAAAAAGATAGCATAACATTTGCTGTCTTTCCTGCTAGACCTTATCATGCTACATAACGTAAGCCACCAGATGTCTCAAGGAAGTTAAGAGAAGTCATTGTGCTTTTCCACTCCACCAAATATCACTAGTTTTTAAAAACAAACAAACAAACAAACAAAGCCTCTTCAGCATGAAGCTGTTGCTAGGAAGGAAGTGAGGTTAGACAAATGGCTAAGCTAGGAGGTAAAACCATATGTCAAAAGTCATCATGCCAAGCTTTTTACATGTTTTAGCAATTGGGCCTCAGCAGTAGAAAAACAAATTGTATCTATCTATGGGATTGACAAAGTTAGCTAAGAACAAGTTCTCCATACCTTTACTGGGTTTCAACTGTCTGGGCTAGGAGAGGTGACAGAAGGAGGGATTCCATACTTTATCCATCATATTTCCAGTCATGCAGATCTGGTTTAGATCTTTAGATTAGAGACCTGGAAGTTAAAAAGAAAGGTCTCCTCAATTTACTTGTTATCTCTCACAACCTTGTGGAGGTATTTTTTTATTATTTCACCTGGAGACTCCTGTCATTTCAGTAATAGCGTCTGAAGTCGGATGGAATTTGGATGTCCTTTGGCATGGTTTCATGCAAGAGCACTAAGATTTCACTTATTTGCCTGTTTTGTGCAGAGATATTAATTTTTAATTCGTATGTCTGAGTCATAAGATTCCATCATGTTGCTTACTTTGTAGGCAGTCAGAATGACAGCCCTGCAGTCGTACAAAATTATTATTTCACTGAACAAATGATTCCTGGACACATTCCAGATGACTTTCCAGTTTTTCTTTGGATTGGATTATTTTAAAACAACCTGGGCTGAATAGGTTGATCTATTAGTTATTTGAGATGCTGTAGGAATAAACAGGTTCATTTCCTTGCAAGCCCATAAAACTAGGACCTTTCTTACTCCTAGTCGACTTTCACACAAAGATGTTTTTGCTTTTAACATGGATTTCAAGGAACTGGAAAATAGGGAAGCAATCCACACAAATGGCCCTTGCAGACTGTCCTGTGCAATGCAAGGCAGCACACCACTCCTAGTTCTGTAAGCAAACTGTTCCATACTAGCAGACTTGTAGGCCTGCATTCCTATTGGTCTGGAAGAACTGGGCCATGATTGGACAATATAAAGCAATCCTGATTGGTTCGCATAGGGGTTGCTGCGATTGGGTAAAACCAAGCGCGGCAAGCTCAAAAGTCTGTCATAGGCTGCCTAGCCGCAGCCAGCTCTATAAAAAGAGCTGCCGCAGCTAGGGTTTTCATCTCAGTATCTGGTTGCTAATAAAGAGCTGTTGTTCACTACTACGAGTCTCGTCTCTCCTTGGGACCCACCGCCCAGACTTAACACAAATGTTGCTTGACAATGGAATTCTCCATTTGTCAAAACAACAACAACAACAACAACAACAACAACAACAACAACAACAACAACAACAACAATAATAATAATAATAATAATAATAATAATAATAATAATAATAATAATACATGCATTCAGCATCTATTGCATTATGGCAAGCATCCAGCTATGACACCATCTAATCAGCAACAGCCAGAATTTAGTCAAATATTGCAGCTGCATACCCATCAAGGAGAGTTCATACTGAGTTCTCAGTACAGAAGAAGAAAATTAAGAGGCATTAAAAGTTGTAAATCTAATCTTATGAAGCTCCTCCTCCAGTAATATTGAATTGCTAACTAGGGCATACAAAACCTTTGCTAGACCAATACTTGAATACAGCTCATCTGTCTGGAATCTGCACTGTATATCGGACATAAATACAATTGAGCGAGTCCAGAAGTATTTCACGAGAAGAGTACTATTCCTCTGCTGGCAACAGAATACCCTATATCACCAGACTTGAAATTTTGGGCTTGGACAATCTTGAACTACGCTACCTGTGGTTGGACTTAAGCGTAGTACACAAAATTATCTGCTATAATGTCCTACTAGTCAATGACTACTTCATCTTTAACCACAACAATACAAGAGAACACAACAGATACAAATTCAGTGTAAACCGCTTGATTGCAGAAAGCACGACTTCAGCAACAGAGTGGTCAATGCCTGGAATGCACTAACCTGACTCTGTTGTTACATCCTCAAATCCCCATTCCTTTACCCTTAAATTATCCACTATTGATTTCACCCCATTCCTAAGAGGTCTGTAAGGGGTATGCATGTGCACAATCATGCCTACCGTTCCTGTCCTATTGTCCCCATTTATTCCTACCTATTTCCTGTATTCATACTCATGTTTATTCTTATACCTATTATCTTGTAAGCAATTGACAAATCAAATAAATAAAATCAATCAATCAACCAATAATGGAGACTGGATAAATATGAATGGGTAAATCAATATGATACTTTGGATAAGAAAATGTCTTTTCACTCTTTCTTTTTACTGTCTTCTCTGAAGTGGACAAAACTGTTTTCCTAGAAAGAACAGAAACTAGCATTGAACAACTTATGCTTTAATAACTAATGCCTGCCTGCTCCCGTCTTTGTTCTCATGTCAAGAGGCAATCAGGAAGCTCTCACATTGAATTCATCTTTCATCTCCTTGGCCATGGACAGAAGCTCCAGGAATTGCTTTAAAAATAGCAAAACAAATGGACCATGTGGAATATCTTTTTGCACATTTCAGGATATCTACTGGTGTACCTGATTTCAGGTTTTTTTCATGAACTCTAAAATACCTATCTGGAAGAATAATTTCAAAGGTATGATTTTTCAGCATCAAGGGAATAAGTAAATACTGCACATCACAAGAAGTCTTAACTAGCTATTCCCAGAAGTCCTTTCTAACTTGTCACTGGATTGAATGAATAGATCAAATCTGAGCTGTATTTCATGGTGCCTGTATAATAAAAGGCAGGGTATGAATCAAAAGACTAAATAGTATGCAGATTATCCCAGCACTCATATTTACAGATTGTGACTTCAAAAGATGACTTCAGCTTCTTCCTGTTGAACATAGAACTCCCATTCTGCTCATTACAGGCAGAAACTATAGGGAATAGAAATAGTGGGGAAGTGGTTGCATATACTCAGAAGCGGTTTGCACATAGGGGTTGTAGGTTTATTTAGAAATTAGATATAGGGGATGTGGTGGCTCAGTGGCTAAGATGCTGAACTTGTCAATCAGAAAGGTCAACAATTTGGTGGTCTGAATCCTTAGTGCCACGTAACAGAGCTCCCATTATTTGTCCCAGATTCTGCCAACCTAGCACTTTGAAAGCATGTAAAAATGTAAGTAGAAAAATAGGGACCATTTTGGTGGAAAGGTAACAGCGTTCCGTTGCCTTCGGGGTTATTCATGCCGGCCACAAGACCACAGAGATGTCTTCAGACAGTGCTGGCTCTTTGGCTTTGTAAGGGAGATGAATACCACCCCCTAGAGCCAGAAACAACTAGCAAGTAACATTTACCTTCACCTTATGCTATATATTTGTAAAATGTAATAAATATTTGAATATTTTTTTTTTTCATTTAAAATATATATAATCAATTTCAGTGTTCTTGGGAGTATCAAAATGATTTGGGTATGAATACCGAGTCTTTTTTAAATCAATCATTAACCCCTTCTTCCCCACCCAAAAGCTACTTTTGGAATCTCCTCCAAAATACCTTCCTATGTGCTATAGTTTTTATATACTGCTTGCTCATAAACACAAGCTCAAAGCCTCTTCAGTTTTTTTATTGAACGGAGTGGTTCTTTGGAACTTGGCAACAATGCACTTGTATACTCTTAGCATCATTATTCTTTTGAAGAACACCAAGGTCCTCTATTACAGCCATGGATTCTGTGTACTTTTAAAATATTATGTGATACCTTGGAATGTTCAGCATATGTTTTCATTGAAAGAATAGCCAAACTTCAAAAAAAGAAAGGAAAAGTTGAGAAACTCTGATCTACGGTAACAGATGCTTAAAGCCCAACAGATAATTGGCATTTTTGAAAATGTTTTCCTGATCCAAAAGAAAGCCTGCTAACTTCACGTTTTCATAGTGGTGAAGATAAACTATTCAGTTCTTCATAAACATGAAACAGAGAAGGCATGAGTGTTTTCAAAACAAGGGAAAGGAGAGCAGAGATAAAGAGAAAAACATAGGGAGTCTCTTGGTTGCTATGCTCATTCCTATTCTTAATACTGTTAGCAATCAATAGGAAAAAAGAGAAAACAGAGTTGATAGAGTTCATTATATTTGAACTGTAAACTATGATAGGCTAAATAAATAAACACATACTTGTTAATTTCTTTAGTTCAATCTAGCTATTATTTTTAATTTAAATGCACTTACTTTATTTTACAAATATTTAAAGCTGCATAATATATTCAGCCAACCATTAGTTAGCATAGTTTTCCTATCTGTAATATATATAAATATTTTAATGTTTAAAAAGTGTAGACTCTAAATACAAAGCCTAAGGACACGAACTGGATTAAGCCAAGGCCCCTCTTTGTCAATCCACAGTAATTTCACAGTTACCAGTCAGGGGTTGCTCATAAGCAAAAAAAAAATAGAGACATATCCTTCCCTACAACTGGTATGTGGATGCCTATTGCTTGAAATCCAGAGGCAACATTAAAACTTCAAGGCCAATGCCTATTAATAGCTATACCTGCTGAATAATGGAATAGATGGGAACAAAGTGCTCTTTATTTATTATTAAATATGTATGGGGTCAAAGTATATTCATACAGTAAGTGTTGATGTTTATATCTATTCTATCTATCATTAGAATATGTTTTCTAATACCCAACATAATGCGTAGAACTAAACTAAATGACTTATTTTTTTCTACTGCTTTGGGTATAACATAAAAATGCTTTGCTGGTAGTTGCTTCTCCTTCCATGCTTACTTGTCCACTGACTGAGGACTACCAACAGCTCTTCTCTGTAATACTCTCTTGCCCAGTTCTCCAGTACCTGAACCATTGGAGTTCACTCAATTAGGATTCAGGCACCTTCCTGGTTCTTCCTCTGGCTGAATTTCCTTTGAGTTCTGGCTTTTTTAGGCATTGCCTCCTCTCTCTGGAAGGTACCTTATCTATTCCAGCAGTCCTGTCTGCCAAACCTGGAGGAAAACTGCCTCCTGCTGTCTCTCTGTTCTGGTTTATTTTATACTTCTCTCTTCTGAACACTATGTTTGCAGGTGCTTCTAAGGGGTTTTCAACCTTTCCGTCCCCCCCCCCCCCACTCTGTCTGTGAGTGCCTATGTGTCTAAGCTGGGCAGATGACAGACAGTACAGAGAAAATAACATTGACTTTGACAGTTGCATGTAACACTTTGTTGTTTCGAGGCAGGTCATCCTTCCACAGTATCTTGACAAATTTATTTAATCCCTTTTTCAAGCCACCTAAGTTGGTGACAGATGATATGGAATGCCACCGGATAAAAATGCCCTGGGCAAACTGGTACTTTTTTTTTTTTGTCAGTTTAAAGCATCTGCCAGTTTCATTGGGTGACACCCTACCTCCCCTGTCCAACTACAAATATAATAGAGAAAAGCTTCTCACTGTTTATTTTTCCAAGCCATGCATGTTTTTATACACCTCACATGACTCCTGTTCAGTCACAACTCTAGTGTGGAATCCATTTTTTACAGCTATTGCACACGGAGTCAACATATTCATTGAGCTATTGACTCTAACTTTTCTCAGATTGATTCCAGGAAACTCAGATTCTTCAGACTATATACTACATAAGGTTAGGTTTCTTTGGCCCATTAATGTGCCTTTACACTTACTTAAATTGAAATGCATTCTCCATCTGATTGACCATTTGCTCAGTGATAGACATCCATTCCTAATGATCATGCTGGCAGAAAGACAAAAAAAAAAAGTTCTACCTTTTTATTCCTGCACTGTAACATTACACCAAGTATGTAAAATATACATACCTCGTGTTGCAAAGTTACAAGACATGTTTCATCACTTTCTTCCCCCTCCTGTCCCAGCTCTAATTACCTTAACCTGAGGCCCAGGAGGAGTCTTTATGGCCTCCAGAATGCCACCAACACTGATATAGAGGCACCTCCTGACCACATGATTTTTCAGATGTTGGTGCTAACTTCAAATCTCAATAAATAAATGTTCTGTCTTACATATTGGCAAAAAAAAATCAGAAAATAAAATACAAACTGAATAGTCAAGACCTTGTTGATGATCCAAACTCTGTCAAGGACCTTGGAGTACTCATCTCAAAGGATCTAAGTACTAGAGCCCACTGTAACTACATAGCCAAAAAGGCATTAAGAATTGTTAACCTAATCCTACATAGCTTTTTCCTCTGGTAATATCACACTGCTAACTAGAGCATACAAAACATTTGCTAGACCAACACTCGAATACAGCTCATCAGTCTGGAACCCACATTACATATCTGATATTAACACAGTAGAGAAAGTCTAGAAATATTTCACAAGAAGAGTTCTCCACTCCTCTACTCGTTGCAGAATACCTTATGCCACCAGACTTGAAATTCTAGACCGAGAAAACCTAGAACTATGCTGCCTTCGGTCCGATCTAAGTACAGTATATAAAATCATACATTGCAATGTCTTACTTGTCAATGAATACTTTAGCTTCAACCATAACAACACAAGAGCACACAATAGATACAAACTCAAAGTTAACCGCACCAAACTTGATTGCAGGATATATGACTTCAGCAACAGAGTGGTCAATGTCTGGAATATTCTACCTGACTCTGTGGTTTCTTCCCCAAACCCCAAAAACTTTAACCTTAGACTGTCTCCTATTGACCTCATCCCTTTCCTAAGAGGTCTGTAGGGGGCGTGCATAAGCACACCAATGTGCCTACCATCCCTGTCCTATTGTTTCTTTTCATTTTTCTTATATGTATCCACGTATTCATGACTATGTTTATACTTATTCCTATTATCTTGTAAGTAATTGACAAATCAAATAAAATAAAAAGATAAATTTTTTCACATACCTTGTCTTGCCTTTTCCTACTATGTCCATCCAATCATCCATTTAGAACATTGACCTTGTCTTTTATGGTATTTTGGGAAACCAAATGCTGCCAGCATCTTTGAACATTCCTTCAGAGATCAATATTCAAGTATTGTTCTGCCACTTTTGGATCATGTTATGAACCACCAGCCAGCTTCCAGCTTTTTAATAGATAGAATATCTCTCTGTTCTGACCCAGCTCCCAAACACAACAAACCCTCTGTAGTTAAACAAATGTTCCCTTTATTAGGAGTGCCAGCAGCCCCAGCAAAAAGTCTCTCTCACACACACAGAAGGCTAACAAGTCTGTCTGGCAGGGAGATGGATAGTTGTTTGCCACAACTACTCATCTCTTCCCCCTGCCTTTTATCCCCAGAGCTAGGGTGGAGCTTCTCTAGCAGTGGTGGCTCTTCCATCCCAAGGACCAATCCATAGATTTCCACTGCTCTCTTCTCCTCTGCCTTCTGCACATCCACTCTTCAGGCACTGGACCCAGCTGTTCCTCCGCTTCCTAATCAGACACCACCAAACCTGGGGGCTGTTGACTCTCCATCTGAGGGCTGACAGACAGCCCAGGCACCATCTGTCTCTATCACTGACAGCTCCATTCCCTCTTCCCTCTCAGAGCTCTCAGATTGCCTTCATGCTGGCTCTGACTCCCACACCACCTCTGTTGTGTCCGCGAAATGATGCCAGGAGTCGGTGACTTAGTGCAAGCTCTTTATTAGTAAGTTGGAACCGAACTGGCGAAAGGAAAAAAGCCCGCGGGTTTTATTCCTTTCGCCGCGGCGGCCGCGGCCAATGGCACCGCTTTGAATCTCCCGCGATCCGAATGGACCAATCGTGGGAGATTCCTAGCGAGCCAATCGGCGCGGATTGCTTGACCAATCGGAGAGCCCCGCGCTTTGGCCAATCAAAGCGCGGGAATCTCGAGTATGTTAATTAAGGACAGAACACCCCTCCCCTCTTGGTTTAGTCCTTACGTTGTGTAGTCACGTAGGTAGGCGGGGCTCCGTCTGGGCCTACTTGACCTGCGCAACTCAGTTGTCGGCTGGATCCCGGCCAGTTCGGTCGGGATCTCTGCTGCTCCTGCTGCCGTCATGGGAACCGGCTCATTGATCGGGCCGGTCCTTTCTCCGTAGCTCCCTCCTGGGCCTTCCGGGTTGGTTGAGCTGCGGGTTTCGCCGCTCCCGCTCGGTCTTTCCGGGTCGGTCGAGCTGGCCTGGCTGTTTCTTCCTGGCGCGGGGTCGTGATGGCTGCTTTCCGGTGAGTACTGCTGGTTTATTCTTCTTTGGTTTTGGTCCCCTGGGTATTCCCTCCCCCCTTGGTTTGTGTTGTGGGGGTTGGTTTTGCCTGTTTGTGCATTGGTGGTTTGTTGGTTGGTAGTCCTCGACCTTAGTTGGTCGATGTGGCGTTTCCACGCTCGTCCGTCTGTTTGTAGCCGGTACGAGTGTGGGCCTGTTGCTTGTGTGATGACAGCTGGAATCCATATTGGGTCTCCCGTCAGGTTTTTTGCGTATACGGGGTCGCCAGGTGCGAAGGTTCGGTGTTTGCTGTTTGAGTCTGGGGGCCTCTCCGGGTTATACGTGGGGTGTAACCTGTTGAGTGGGGACCTCAGTTTCCTGCCCATTAGTAGTTCGGCTGGGCTTTTATTGGTTGTGGTATTTGGGGTTATGTGTTGGGTGAAGAGTAGTTTGTTTATTTTCTCCTGGATCTCCCCGTGGTCTATTTTCCGGATGGTCTTTTTAGTGAATTGGACCATCTGTTCCGCCCTACCGTTCGCCGCCGGGTGGGCCGGTGCTGTCAGCGCATGGCGGATGCCCCTTTCCGCTAGGAATTTTTCGAATTCCAGCGAGGTGAACTGGGGCCCGTTGTCAGAGACGACGACGTCTGGGAGGCCGTGTGTTGCTAAGAGTTTGCAGAGTTCCTTGATCACGGCCTCCGTGGTTGTCGTCTTCATGTTGCTTACTTCCAGCCAGTTGGAGTAAGCGTCAACTGTTATGAGGAAGGTGTGTCCTTTTGTGGGCCCGGCGAAGTCTATATGGATCCTAGACCAAGGTCCCCTTGGGGTTTCCCACTCTAGGACGGGTGCTGTGGGTGGGCTTGGCCTAGTTTCCTGGCATCGTTGGCACCTAGCTACCTAGGCCTCTATTTGTTTGTCCATCCCTGGCCACCAAGCGTAACTTCTGGCCAGGGCTTTAGTCCTGACGATGCCAGGGTGCCCCTCGTGTAGCAGTTCCAGAACCTTCCCCTGTAGCTTCTCCGGAATGACCACCCTATCCCCCCATAGTATGCACCCTTTTAATAAGGAGAGTTCCATTTGGCGGTTCCGGAACGTTTTGATGGACTCGTCGTTGTCCCTTTCCGGCCACCCTTTCTCCACCCAATGCAACACCCGCGCCAGACGTTTGTCTTTATTAGTCTCTCGGGCAATGTCTGACACAGTTATGGGCAGGTTGGGTAGAGTCTCTATGCTGAGGGTGGTCGTTGTGGGTGCTGGGTCGGTGTCGGGTTCCGGTAGCGGTGAGCGGCTTAAGGTGTCTGCATGGGAGATCGTCTTACCCGGTCTGTGTATGAGTTCGTAGTTGTAGGCTGCCAGGAACTCGGACCACCTTGTCATTCGGGGAGACAGAATGTTCGGGGTGGCCCGGTTTCCTGCAAGGATTCCCAGCAGCGGCTTGTGATCCGTTATGATGGTGAAAGTCCGGCCGTAGAGATACTCGTGGAATCGTTTTACGGCGGCAACAATAGCCAGAGCCTCTTTGTCCAGTTGGCTATAGTTCTGCTCCGGTTTGGTGAGGGTCCTTGAAAAGAATGCGATGGGCACTTCTTTTCCGTCGGGAAGGGTATGGCTGAGGACAACGCTGACGCCGAAGGGTGATGCGTCGCATGTGAAGGCCAGAGGTAGGGTCTCGTTGAATTGTATGAGGACGGCGTCCGAGGTGAGGAGGTCCTTCGTTCTTTGGAAGGCGGCTTGCTCGCGTTTCCCCCAAGTCCAGGTCGCCGCCTTGTCCAGGAGCCTATGCAAAGGCTCCGCCGCCGTCACCTTTTGGGGCAGGAAAACATTGTAAAAGTTCAGTAACCCCAAGAACGCCTGTAGTTCCGTCTTTGACTTGGGTGTGGGGGCTTCTTTGATGGCCTTGATTTTTTTGTTTGTGGGGTGAATGCCGTGACGGTCTAGGAGGTAGCCTAGGAATTCTACTCATTCCGTGCATAGCTGGCATTTCTCCCTCTTGACTTTTAGTCCGGTCTCTTTAAATTTGGTTAGGACCTCCCTTAGTCGACCCTCTAGTTCGGCTTGGTTGGCTGCCGACACTAGGACGTCGTCGAAGTAAGGTACCACCCCCTTGATACCTTGCAATAGTCTCTCCATTAGGCTTTGGAATATGCCCGGTGCCACGCTGACTCCGAATTGGAGTCGGTTGCATTTGAATGCCCCCCGGTGGGTGACTATGGTCTGCGCTTCTGCCGTTTGCTCGTCGACCGGCAACTGTTGGTATGCCTGGGCGAGGTCGAGCTTGGCGAAAACCTTGCCCCCTCCCAGTGAGTGCAGTAGGTGTTGCACTACTGGGACGGGGTAGGCGCTTTGTTGCAGCGCGACACTTAGGGTGGCCTTATAGTCCCCACAGATCCTCACCGACCCATCGGGCTTGATCGGGGTGACTATGGGGGTCTCCCACCGGGCGTCGTCTATGGGCTGTAGAACCCCTTGTTTGACGAGCTTGTCAATTTGCTCGTCTATCTTGGGTTTCAGTGCGAATGGCACCCGCCTTGGTTTCAGGCGTTTTGGGGGGACGTTAGGGTCTAGGTCGAAAGATATAAGGGGCCCTCGGTACTTGCCTAGGTTTCCGTCGAAGACCTCTTGGAACTCCCGGGCCAGTTGCTGCTCCCAGCTGTCTTCGGTGACGTGGTCAACTCCCGTGAGAGCGATGTCGAGCGGGGCGAACCATTGCAGTCCCAGTAGGCTTGGGCGGTCGCAGTCGACGATTGTCAGGGGAAGTCTTTTGGTGCGCCCCTTATAAGTGATGTTGAAGTGATTGGTTCCGACTACCGGGATGCGGTTTCCCTGGTAGTCTTTTACAATGAGTCTCTGGCTGTCTACGTTCCTCCTTTGGAGGGTAGGCACCAAGCGCTTTATTTCATGCCATGCAATCATGGAGAGGTAGGACCCGGAGTCCACCTCCATTTTGCATGGCTGGCCCTCGATGCCTACCTCCACGTGGACCTTCCGGGCGTCGTTGGTGATGGCGTGGCTGATGGTGACCGTCTGGTGGGTCTCCTCTCTCTGCCGGTTGTCGCCGCCTCGCGAGGATCGCCCATTCCGGTCCCATCCGTTGTCCGAGGGGCGATCTCTGGTCCGGGGTGGTGTGCCTTCTCTCCTCCAGTCGTTCTGGTCCCATCGTGCCAGGCTGCGATTTTTCTTCAGGCGGCAGACACGAGCGATGTGTCTCTTCTTGTCGCAATGCCGGCAGATCGATTCGAAAAACCGGCATTCCGACCTGGGGTGGTCGCCGCCGCAACTGGCACAGTTGGTCCTTGACTTACGACCTCGCCGGCTTCGTGGGTCGTGGCCTGTCTGGAGGCGATGGATGTCCTCCTCGTCATCGGAAGTGCCCGATGTCGAGTGGAGCTCGCCCTGGTGGGTGGTCGTCTCGGGTTGGGGCTCGGTCGACCTCACCGGGTTGTTGTTTCCACTGCGGTCCCCAGTGTTCGGTCTGCGCATGTGGTCGGTGGAAGTTCGGGTTGCTTCGGCGGCTGCGGCTGCGGTGATGGTGTCTGCTAGGCTGATGTTGCCCTTGGCCATCAGCCGGCTCTGGAGGATGGGGTCCCACAAACCGAGCACGATCCGGTCTCGCAGGGCGTCGTTTAGGTTGTCGAATTCGCAAAGCCCCCCTAGACGCCGCAGCTCGGCGACGAAGTCGCTGAAACTCTCCCCCGACCTCTGGTCCCACCGGTAGAACTCGTTGCGCCGGATCAGGATGGGTACCTCTGGAGCGTAGTGCCGCCGAAGTATGGGTTCGAGGACATCCCAGTCCATCGCGGTCGCATCGGCGGGTTTGGCAAGCACCTTGACCATCTGGAAGACCTCGGTCCCGCAGTGGGTCAGGAAGACGGCGCGCTACATGGGGCCGGTGGCGTGCTTCAAGCCGCTGCACTCGAGGTACATGAGGAATCGGTCGGAGAACGATTCCCAGTCCTCGGTGGCGGGGTTGAAGGGTGCTGGTGGTGCGATTTTCGCCATCGCGGTGGTTCGTCTGGCTTCCATCGGACACATGGTTCGGTTCAGGGTCTGGATCCCACCTTCGTTGCCAGTGTTGTGTCTGCGAAATGATGCCAGGAGTCGGTGACTTAGTGCAAGCTCTTTATTAGTAAGTTGGAACCGAACTGGCGAAAGGAAAAAAGCCCGCGGCTTTTATTCCTTTCGCCGCGGCGGCCGCGGCCAATGACACCACTTTGAATCTCCCGCGATCCGAATGGACCAATCGTGGGAGATTCCTAGCGAGCCAATTGGCGCGGCTCACCTGACCAATCGGAGAGCCCCGCGCTTTGGCCAATCAAAGCGCGGGGATCTCAAGTATGTTAATTAAGGACAGAACAACCTCCTCATCTGATTCGCCTGTTGGAGGGGCCAGTGGCCTTTGTTTGGCGATCTTGGCTTCAAGTGATATTTTTGGTGAGGTTCTAGAACATTTTTTGTTGTGATTCTTGCAATCCATGGGATGCATAATAGATGGATGCCCAATACAAATCCTATTTTTTTTTCCAATGACAAATTACTCTTAACCAAATCATTCTACCTTCCCATAGAAGTATGAAAAATATATGGATTCAGTATCCAAGGATTAAAGAAACCAGTAAATGAAGACTTCCTTCCCCAAGGCCCTAAATCTTCCTGAAAGTATGGCAGCTGTTACTGTAGAAATGTAATTAAGGTATCACATCCTGGAAGGTTTTTTTTTTATGCATCTCTCTGAATGTCTAAGATTTTCCAGTATGCTGCAGTTATTGTAGTTTCAAATATATGGATTTATTTCCTGAGAAACAGGAGTTTATAGCATACAGCTTTAACTGGTATCCTATAACTGGTGTCCTATAGCTGGTGTCCAAAACACATAGATAAATATTTGATAGATTGTGCAATAAATTTCAGAAACCCCTCTGATTTGCTGGCTTGTTATTTCATATTATTTTCATATTTTTAATAGTATACAATTAATTTTAATTATTTTTATCTTGGTTTTTTTTTTTTTTTTTTGTTCTTTCATGATGGTCTTTTGTTATGCAATTCTAAAACCTCAAGGGGGTACTAGTTTATTATTTTTAACTTCATGAGATAATTAAGGCTGATGAATAGTTTCTGGACAATTACATAAGGTGTAGTAATCCAACTAAATCACAGCCCAGTTGATGAACATATCACTGTCACTTGATTTATCAAATTAATGATCACTGTAGACATAATTATTCTCAAATACAAACAATATAATCAGCATAATTTGCAGAGACTTTTTACAACAGTCTTGTTTGTGGGGCGGGGCAGATTGATCTGTAATATTGTGTAATACATTTTGAGTATTATTAGTGAACAATGGAACCTAGGAAGAATATTAATTTCAGAGGTGTTTTCTATTGGCCCCTTAGACAATTATGGATTCTGAAGCCTACCTTGTTTTATTTGGCATTTGCTTAAAAGCTGCCAACTTGATATATGTCAATTTTCAGTGAGTTGATAAATCATTCTGTTTTTTTTTTCCTATTGGCATCTGATTCAAACAAGAAATAAACCACAAAAAGAGCATCAACTCCACAACTAGCCCTACTATATAGGTCACAAATTTTGAAAGCTGGTTAACATTACCATTCAGAAATGGTTTACATCCATCTTAGGTCAATAATGGTGTCATTTGTTGTTCTTTTCCCACTGTGCATGGCAGAGAGCTAGAGAGGATGGTAATGTGGCCATACTATACACCCAGAGAAATAAATACAGACACAGAGAAAGAGAGGGGGGAGGGGAGAAAGGGTGGTTGTCTGGCCCTTATACCGACAGAGAGATATAGATAGATAGATAGATAGATAGATAGATAGATAGATAGATAGATAGATAGATAGATAGATAGATGGATGGATGGATGGATGGATGGATGGATGGATGGATGGATGGATGGATGGATGGATGGATGGATGGATGGATGGATGGATGGATGGATGGATGGATAGATAGATAGAGAGATAGATAGATAGATAGATAGATAGATAGATAGATAGATAGATAGATAGATAGATAGATAGATGCCTGATGAAGGCAGATGAGATTCTGCCGAAATGTTGCTACAACTTTAAAAGCACAACTATAATGACGTGGGAAAATACCCGAACAAAGCAGAATACCATAGATAGATAGATAGATAGATAGATAGATAGATAGATAGATAGATAGATAGATAGAAATGGATAGATAGATAGATAGATAGATAGAAACAGAGAGAGAGAGAGAGAGAGCTATGCCTGTTTGGCTTTCTAGTTACTATCCTATTTGGAACAAAAATCTTACACGGCAGTTATTTCAGAACTGATTTTGATGAAATTATCCCATTGTATGAGAGCCATTTGAGCACTTGGCTGATGTGATAGCTTTAAGGCATCTATGTACAATCTTATTTGCTGGGCCTGGCATTAAAATACTCTTCTTCTTTTTTTGCTTCTACTGATCCACCACATCAAGCATTTTCTGATCTCCTAAATGGAATGAAAGTGTCCCTCTCAGCTGGATTCTAATTTAAAGGAAGCAATTCCAGCTGTTACTGGCATTCAGTGGCAGATCCATTTCACTTCACTACAAAAACTCTTGTTGCTGATGGGAATAATGGAGTCATTTCTGTTATTGCCATTTTGCTGAAAATATCTTTCTCCATCTTTAGCTTAATAAGGAAGCTGAAAACACTGATAGGTGAATACTGTGGTCCAGAAAACAATAGCTTGCAAATGTAAGGTTAGAAAGCTTTACAACTGTCAAGACCATATTTCCCCACCATCTCATGATCTTTGGATAAATTCCTCTAAAAACTTCTTCTATAAATTGAGTCCTGACATTTGGCAATATTTAAAAGAACACCAGTGTTGTGTGATGGAAGGAGTGGGAAGTAAGAAGACAGACAAAATATGAAGGAGGATAAAGGAAAAAGTGCAAAGGTATTAATGGATATTCATACAGAGACACAAGGAGAGGGGGGGAGGGGGAGGGAGAGAAAGAAAGAAAGCTATTTTTCCTTAAATGTATATCCTGACCAGAGGTGGTATTCAGCTGGTTCAGACTAGTTCTGGCTTACCAGTAGCAGAAATTTTGACTAGTTTGGAGAACCGGAAAATACCACCTCTGACTACCCCCACCCACACATACCCGTCATTAGCTCTCCTATATTCCCTTCTTTTTTTTTTAAACTCATCTGATTTGCACAGAAGAATGGATTGCTGCACCTCAGCTAAACTTAAAAACAACTCAGCTGACTCACCAGCGTTCTGACAGGTCGGCCTCTGAGCCTTGCGTGCACTCATAGAGCTGCTCATAGAACTGGTAGGAAAAAAATTGGAAACCCACCACTGATCCTGACTTTCTACAAAAGAGGATATTCAGCATTAGGAATAAAATCATATACCATGAATATAATGGAAAGTCATTTTTGTGGGAGCAGAAGGAAAGGCAAGGATGGGATTCTATAGGTTCACACCTATTCACTAGAACTGGCTGTTAACATTCTAAGCAGTTCAGAGAACCGGTTGTTAGAAGAAATTACTGGCCTAATTCTGTAAGGAAGGCAGGAAGGAAACATTCTAGTGTTGCTTACAGAAACCACCTCTCCATTAACTCTTATTACATTCTTGGTAGGACTAGACTTTTTGTCTCAGGAACTTCTCTGGAGTTGTTTTTCCTCCTTTGCTGGTACTTTGCTTGTGTGGAGTGACCATTCAAAGTTACAATGGCACTGAAAAAAGTGACTTATGACCATTTTTCACACTTATGATTGTTGCACCATCCCCAGAGTCACGAGAGGCCAGGCGAGGAGATGTGTGCCTCAATGTGAGTGATGTTGACTTGATCACACCCAGCCAGTCACATGACCACCAAGCCATGCCCAGCAACTAGGCCACGCCCACAGAACCAGTTGTTAAAAATTTTGAATTCCACCCCTGAGGAAAGGTTTTAAATTGGGAAAGGAGTTGCTGAGAGGGTAAATGAATGTATGAGATGGAAAGAGGACCAATGATGTTGGAAATATAATTTATGAGTGAACAAATGTATATATGTATATATTTGAATAATTGTATATAGGAAAATATATATTTATGTGATACTGACCAAAAGTTATGTCAAACCAACTTCACTATGTTCAATGTTTTTAATTGTTTTGTTTAATAAAATATTTTTTAAAAAAGAAAGTCATTTTTCTTTTTCCTAATAAGCCCTCCTTGTTGCTGATGACAATTTCTTCAATGACCAGGTTATTATTATTTTTCCCTTCCCTTATCTTCCCTTCCCATTTTTTTGTCTTGTGCTTCTCACACAATAACGTTTCCTTCTTGCAATTGTATTTTTTAAAAAATAGTAGGCCAATCTGTGAGCATGTGTGCACACATATGTATACAGGAAATTTTGATTAACTTTTATTGATTTCATACTACCAGACATAATGTCACCATATTTGAGAAAATATCTTTTTCCCCACTCTTTACAATTTTGTGTTTGATGGTTTTGCTTTTAATATTCTCTCATTTCTTCCAGTTAGAGGCAAATAAACCATCTTAACTCCAAGCATTTTATAGCATATTATGGGACCAGAAGTTCCTATCCTCTAGATCAGTGGTGTCAAACTCTTGGCATCATGATGGTATCACATGATGTATCAGGACTTTTTTCTCTTTGTGTGTGGACATGGCCAGTGCATGACACATCTGGACCATGGACTGGGAATTTGATAGCCCTGCTCTAGATTATTAAAACCATCCCTGGATTTCTTTCTTCTTATGTGATTGAATAGCAAGAATAATACCAATAGCAATAGGTGATTTGGGGAAATCCCAAAACCTTTGGAGCACAATTTGAGCACTATCAACATTGATAAAATCACAACCACTCAATTTACATCTTGTAAAGGTTACATATTGTGACATTAACACTATCAACCATCTACATCTGCCTATCCCACATCCTAGAGAAAAGCTAAATAACTAGATAAAAATGCCAAGCTAGCTGGAACCTCTGGCTGACTACTATGCAAGCACCTATAATATCCTGTCTTTCTTCTAGGAATTCAAGGGGTTCACTGACCACCATAGTGACATGAAATATGAGATTGATTGATTCAACTCATGATCTTTGGCTAAAGTTGGCCTTGAACTTGCAACACAATCCCTTTTTGCCATTCAAAATGACATTTTGATACCACTCCAACCCTCTGATTTAACCTTTGAGATGTTTAGTACACTTAAATAAAAATCTAACATTGTATTTTTTTTTAAATCTTTTCAGCATTATTTTGATACTTCAATATGGGGAGGAAAGTCTTTGCCACTTACCAAATATGCTTTTGTGTCATAATCCAGTCTTTGCTAAACTGCTTTTGAAAGTCAAGCATTTGAATGAATAGTTTTCTAATCATTGTTTAACCCTTTGGTGATATAATCAATAGTACCTGTCGCTGGTTAACCTTGGTTATTTTTACAATAATCAAAAATAAAGGATTCTTTTTTACCACAATAGATCTTGTAGAGATCTAAGATGCAGTATGAAGATCAAATGTCCTCAAGCTGCAAAAAGTGATTGTACTCTGCAGTGTCCTGATTTTCTGAATTCCATGCATCATTTGTTGCAGTTCCAGAGAATCTTGAGATTTTTCTAAAGTGGATCATTTCATTATTCTTAAATTGGATGCCTGGATAATCATTAATTTGATTGAGCTCTTTACACTATGTAAATTGTTAAATTTCTCAAAATTAACTAGTTGGACTGCTCTAAACATTAACATTTTTCAGGTTTACTGCATTCCCAGACACAGACAAATCTACAGCATGTATTTCAATTAGGCAATTGATCTAGTTCCAATTATTTTCCCCCTATTAGAGCCTTAGAAGTAAGCCAAGCAAAGTAATGTGCCATGGTCCAGACATTGCTTGATTTTATTTGCCTCCTGAAATGATACATTCTTAGACTTACTGTGGTATTTCCATATCAGGGTTCATTTCTCATGGCTACATTTTCTAGCATAGCCTGTGTTTACTTTTGTTTTAGGAGTGGAATTTCTACCTCTCCGATTTCAGCAATGTTTCAGAAGTCTTGTACAACCATTTGACTTCAGCTGCTTTTCAGCCAGCAAGCAGGTGGGGAGTTGTAAAATGATGACATGTCATTTCATCCATTTTTAATATAGACATGAGTTTGTGATCCATCAAGCTGAATGTCAAGCAGAACTTATTAGTGACTTCCTAAATCGTCTTTTTGACATTCCTTTTTAGAGCTCACAAAAAAAGTGGGGGATATGGGTAAGAAACCATTTGTACCAAACTTGTCAGATAAGATTATATGGTTGAAACTTTCCCAGAGAACATATTTATCTGGATGCAGAACTTTTTATATTTACAGGTTTATCATCATCCTTACAGGATCCTTATCAAGGAAGTCATCTATATTATTCAGATGTGATCTAAGAATGAGAGTTAAACCTACATAGGTAAATGCATAATTAACAGGTGTAACTAGGTGCTTTGCAAGGAATATGAAAAATTCTAAAGCTATAAAGTAAATAGCTGGATTGTAGGCTATAGGAAGCAAAATTTTCTAAAATGGGAAGAAAGGTAAACAAAAAAAACATACTTGGGTAAGAAAGAAAAATATTTCCTTGAGAAATATGCTGAGGTTCCAGCCTAAAGATCCATTGAGCTGAATGACTTGATCATGTCTTGCTTGTGTCTTGATCCATGAGATTGGAGGGAAATGGAGGAAAGGGGCTACTTTGAAGTGATACAAAATAATTATGTGTTTGTGTGAGAGACAGAGATCATGAGAATGAGAAACATATCCAAAAGATATGTAAGAACTTTGGGTTTGATAAAGAAATGAAAAGAAAGAATGAGAAATCCAGAGAGTGAGAGAAAAGGAGATGGGCAGACCATTTATAATTAGCAGAGAGTCATTCCCCCTCCAGGAAGAAAGCTCGTTCATGTTCAATAAATGAGAGAAGGAAGTCTTGAGTTGCAGTGCATGAATACCAGAAGAATGGTTGATATTAAATCAAAGTGATGTGAAGAACATGAAGTTCTCCTGCAAAAAAGCATCTTAGAAAGCTATCTGAAGAAGAGAGAGATGCTAGGGCAGGAAGGAGAGGAGAAAAATGGATTGAAAACTAGCAGAAAATAGTTACCTACAGAACATATTGACCTAAGTAATTAATATAGACTTATTTTACAAGCATGTAAACTGTTAAGGACTAAGCTAACACGTTCAGTAACAACCCTAATAGCTTTACTTTAACAGCAGGCTCATAATCCTGCACTTCTCATTGGCCCGCAAATAGCGAGTAGTGATTGGTCGTTTCTGGCTGATCTGATTGGCTGACAGCGGGTCTCTCTGATTGGACGCTTGTTAGAGCGGTAAACTCAAATCATTGGTTATTGTGACAGCAGCCAGCTCTATAAAAGAGCTGCTGCTGCCCAAGTATTTTGCTCTGTTCTGAAGTTACTAATAAAGAGTTGAAGTCACAGTTCGATGCCTCGTCTCCATTCCTTGCGCCCATGGTCAGGACATAACATAAACTGTTTTTCTTGGTCATGCTTCCTAACAGTGTATTGCTACAACTGTTCACAGTTAAAGGTGGAATATTCTTGTTCTTTTGGGGTGGCCAAAATGGGCAGTGATGGGATTCAGCCAGGTTGCACTAGTTTGGGACAACCGGTTGTTAAGTTTCTGAAGTTTTGTGAACTGGTTGTTGGAAGAAATCACTAGAGTAGAGAACGATTGTTAAATTATTTGAATACCACCACTGAGCGAAGGTAATAGTCATCCCTAAGAATCCATCTCATGCCCTGCAGATTGTGCAACAGCAGTCTTTCCTGGCAAACCTTGGTACATTCAAAACTGTATGTCATAGCTTTCTCAATAAACTGAAATTTCCCCCTTTAAAAAAAAAAAAAAAAAAAAAACAACCTCCTGTAGAATGCATTGCAGTAATTCTCTCAGAGTCTACAGTATGAGTGACAGCCGGTGTGGCCTCTTGGCCTAGGAATGGACATATCTGGCACATAAGATAGGTCAGTGCAAAATCATGCCCAACTATAATTTCAAGTTGCTCTTTAAGGATCTGTGAGTGCAGAATGACAACCAAATTGTGTATTAAATCTTTCCAGAGCTATGCTTCCTGTTAATAGTTGAAGATAAAGAATCGCTGACTTGAGAGGGCCTATAAACCTAAAGCCACTCCATTTGGCTAGATTTGAGTCACATCCAGTTTTTTTTTCTCATTATTAAAATCTATATCAGCTCTTAAGTAGATGGAGATAACATATTGCACACCAGCTAATAAAACTTAAAGTAGATCAATATTTGTTTATTTTTATTAAACAGATCAAGCTGTGCATTATTAAGCAAAATCCACGTGTTCATGATGTATTTAGACCAGATAATGTGCTCAAAGAGGTCTTAAATAAAATACAACAGGCAATAGGACCACACGACAACCTTCTTACTGTTGTCAAGAAACGGAAATTGAGATGGTACGGACACGTGTCTCACTCTACTGGCCTTGCAAAGACCATCATGCAAGGGACGGTAAGAGGAAGCCGCAAACGGGGAAGACAACGAAGGAGATGGGAGGATGATATCCATGATTGGACAGGCTTGAACCTGGCAGCATCCCAGAGAGCAGTGGAGGACAGAGACGGATGGAGATGCGTGGTGGTTAAATCTTCGCAGGCGCCCCAACGACCTCAAAAGAGGTCACAGGATAGGTGAGGTGAGAGGAATGTGCTCAAAGTAAAAATAAAGGCTGTATTATTATTAATAACTATACTTTTCAAGTGGACTTTTGTTAGCAATTGCTATAGAATTGGATCCAAATCTTGAATTGAAATATTGAATTTTCAAAAAAATAAAATAAAATTGTAGTGCCTGATTCTATCTACTTTTCTGCTCATTGAGGGAGCAGTAGTAATATTAACTAATAATAATAATAATACCTGCATTTTTAAAATATATAAATGTAGAAATATACTAATACTTTGGAAATTTCAAAGTGGGTTAAGTAAAAAGAATCATATTCAAATTGTTATTAATCTCAGTGATGATGATGAATTGTTAAAGTTACATATGGATATTTTCATGTAATTTATTTTAAATAGATGATTTCTTTCAGATTGTCTGCTGATAAAATTGCTTAGAGAAGAAACAGGATCACAATAAATTGCCTTAAAAATATTACATATTTGTGACTCATGCCTAATTCATTTTTAATTAAAGTTTTGAGACTAAAATTGGGCATGTTTCAGTCTATATCTGTGATCTGAGATAATAGGGTTCAGTAGTTCAATTCAATTGGTAATAAAACAAAATTTTCATCAATAATTGTAATGAGACAGCACCAAAATATCTGCAGAAGGTTTTGGTGAAGGAAGGGGATGTCATAACAGGATGAAAGAACAGAAATATTAAATCCCTGACTCAGAAAAAACAAAACAAAACACTGCTAGGCAGAAGTTTTAATGTGATGGTTCATTAGTTGTCTAGTTCTGTCAATGACAGAAGGCCCTAGAGACCCTCAATCAGAAATGGTATTCAGCAGGTTCTGACCAGTTCTGGAGAACTGGTAGCAGAAATTTTGAGTAGTTCGGAGAACCGGCAAATACCACCTCTGAGATTTTACATTTCCCCTGCCACGCCCACCAAGCCACGCCCACAGAACCGGTAGTAAAAAAAAATGAATCCCACCACTGCCCTCAATATTGTCTACATATGGACATAAAGTTCTATCTTTTAAATTGTATGTTACAATTCAAAAAGCAGTAGAAAACTGTGATCTATGAATCATTTTGGAAAAAACAACAACAATCATGAAATACTTTGAAGACATTTGATCCAACTCAGAGCTTGGAAACAGGTGAGGTCCCAACTTTGATTCACAAAGCTGCTTTCTCTGAGATAATTTGATCAAAGTGTCACTGAACTGAAATACTCCTTTGAAGCTTTGCACAGCTCTAGAAAAAAAAAAAGTATCTGTTGTGTAGGCAATAACAAGTTTCCTTTTGATTATGTAAGTACAGCCATAAGGTTTGATCATAAGGTTTGATCAAAGTACTTTCTTCTAAATATAGGATGGTTGAATAGACAATCATTCTACTACTACAGAAAATCTAAAGCAACAGAATTATTGGGAGTCACCAAAAGAATTTTGCCTTTGGCCAAACATTTTTCCTGAAATATTTCTGAGCTCTGAGGAACAAAGGATCAGATGAAGGTTGGAAGAGATATGATAAGTGTAGTAGAAGTGCTAAGTACTGATCAACACATATCTAGGACACATATCTGAATTTTGAACAACCTTGCCTAGGCCAAAAATATGCTTGAAGAGAAAATGTTATACAAACTAATGTTTTCATTCAGAAAATAATGCACACAGATGAGGAATACCTGTTTTGACCTTAGTAACATGTGAGAAAGAATCTTAGCAATTCAATTGGAGACAAATTGAATATGCAGTAAACATGGCTGAGAAAGACAAACATAATTTTTGGCTGAACCAGTAGAATAATATTTCACAAAATTATGAAGAGTATATCCAGTCCACATTTACCAATTACCTATTCATTTCTGTCCCCACCTCAGAAAAATCACCTTTATTATAGTTGTAGATTAGCCTGGGGAAGGGTGAAATAACAACATTTAATACTAATTTTTAAAGCTATACTAAAAAGAGCACTATTTTTAAAGATATAAAATATGTCACGTACACAATTTTAAAAACTAAATTTGTAGATGTATAACCAAACATCTAAACATATAAAAAGGAATAAAACATTAAGTAAATAGTAAAAAAAATCCATAACAATTCTGTCCCTATCTGTTTTTCTCTCTCACTACTGCATTCAAATTTTATGTCTTTCTTCACATGCCCTATGATAATGTCAAACTCAAGGCTCGGGATCTGGATCCAGCCAGCAGGATACTTATATTTGGCCTGCAGGGTTGTCCTAGAAACAGCAAAGGACCAGTTCATAGTGCCTCTGCCAGCAAAAATGGAGCTTGGAAGGGCTGCGTGTGGCCCTACCGAGCTCCATTTTCTCTGGCAGAGGGTTGCAGGAGGCCATCACAACCAAAAACAGAGCTTGAGAGCCCGTTTTTGCTGCCAGAGTGTTTGGGCCTCCAAAGGCACCCCTGGCACGAGTGATAACGAGCTGGCCATGCCCATCCTGGCCATGCACTCCCCCGTGATGAAACACAACCCTGATGCAGTCCTCAATGAAATCGAGTTTGACACCCCTGCCCTATGGAAAGAAGTACACTATTATACACAACTATTTTCCCTTATTGTCATATGGACTTTTTCCTTAAAATTACATAAGATCATGAGGCTGTGTTTAGGGCTCTGATTATATTAAGCATGTACATTTGCTACTCTGAGCTATCTCCTGGAGTTTAATCTTGCAAGTCAATTTGTTTTCATAACATGGATGTTTAGTTACTCAGTTTCATTATAATTTACCAATAATGAAGTAACTAGGGAATATTTATGCTAATCACATAGAACAAACAACTAAAAATCCTGCAAATCCTAGACACTTCAGGTACCCAAGGATGTAATTCACTTCTGGAGTCAACATCTGGTTAAAATTGAAAGAATTACCTCCAGTTTCCTTCTCATCTGTATTCTCTTATTCTTAGCATTGGATTATATGTAATCTTGAAAAGCCATTGATTTCATAGATAAGTAATTCATAGATGAGTTTCATAGATACATATAAAGATAAGGCAAATTTCATAGATAAGTAAGCAATTTCTCCCACTCGATGTATTTTTGTTCTACACTGATACTGGCTGTGGTTGATGTTCTTTGTTTTGTTTTTATGTTGTTTTGTTTTTAATTGAAAACAACTTGTTTTGAAACATTTCTAGCAGATTTTAGGGGGGGAAACAGTCAGAAGGGAAAGGAAACAGAATTAGGTAGAAGGAAAAATCTTCCAGTTCTTGTTAGTAGAAAACATAAACAGTGATTGTCCTTGTGGGTCTCTTTCAATTGTATAATATGTGCTACTCTGATTCAGTAAAAAGGAATCTGCTGACATGATATAAAATTGCATTGTGTATTCTTCAGGGTCTCTGAAATTTTCTGACCTTGGTCTTTTCTGACATTTCTGGCATTTCTACATACTTACTTGGAAAACTCCAACTTTATAATTACATACTTTGTTATCATTGGGATGTTTCTACACATCAATTTTTTATCTGGGTTTGGCTAACATTTATTAGGAAGCTAGGTTTCATCTGGGTGCCTGGTTGGGGTATATTTGAGCTGGAGGTATCAGGGGGGATTTGTTTGTGCCCAGGTGTTTGCTTCGCTTGTGGTGTGGAGATTGTTTTGTTTGTGAGTGCAGGCTTCCAAATGATTGACAGTCTGGTGGAATCATCTCTTCTATTCATGCTTTCAGGTCTTTTTTCAATCTCTATGGCTTCTCTGATAATTCTGTAGTTGGGGTTTTCTAGAGTGGCTAGGGTTTTGGTGCCATTGAAGTCGATGCTATGACCTGTTGCTTTCATGTGTTGGACTAGTGAGGCAGTGCGTTCCAGCTTTTTTACTGCATTTTTCTGTTCATCTAGGCGGGTACTTGTTCTTCTATAGGTCTGTCCAATGTATGTGGCAGGGTATGATACACAGGGGACTTCATACATGCCTTGGTTTTCCAGGTCAATGTTATCTTTGGGGTTTCTTAGGATGGCTGCTATTTTTCTGTCTGTTTTGAAGGCAGTCTTGATGTGATGCCTGTGTGGTATCTTACTGATTTTGTCTGTAGTATTTCTTAAGTAGGGCAGGACAGCTGTTCCATAGGTCTGTTCATCTTCTAGGTCTCCATTATGTCTCAGTGTGTTTTTGTGGATCAAGCCAGTGATTTTTCTTTTGTGGAAGCCGTTGGCTGTCTGTACTTTGGTCAGGGTGCATAGTTCAGTCTTTATGTGTGTCTTGTCTGCCAGGTGTTTGGTTCTGGCAATTAGTGTTTTGGCCACGGAGTTTATCTGTGCTGGGTGGTAGTGGGATTAGACATTGAGGTAGCAGTTGTTGTGTGTTTTCTTCTGGTATATGGTGTGTCCTAGTGTGCCATCTGTTTTTTTGTAGATTAGTACATCTAGGAATGGTAGTTGTTTGTTTGTTTCTGTTTCCATGGTGAATTTCATTTTGGGGTATGTGCTGTTTAGGTGTGTTAGGAAATTGTTTAGGTTTTCTTTTCTGTCAATTATCTTATGGAAGCCTGAACTCACAAACAAAAAGAAATCTCCACATCACAAGCCAAGCAAACACCTGGGCACAAACAGATCCCTGATACCTCCAGCTCAAATACACCCCAACCTGGCACCCAGATGAAACCTAGCTTCCTAATAAATGATAGCCATCCATTTACTTGGAGCCAAGCCACACTAAAAGCCTCCAATATAGGAAACACAATGTTGCCAGCCAATCAAGACAAAAAAAAAATGCTACAAAACAGACAGAAGATATTAGAAACACCAATCAAGCAGAACACAGCAAACTCCAAGACCAACAGACACAGACCAAGACTCCCAATCGATCAGGATGAAGGAAAAAAAAAACATTCTAACACAGCAGTAGGCTAGCACCAAATTTAAAACACAAAGGTCTGTGAAAGCCTGACTCACAGATGAACACTATACAGAAGCCTGATGATGGCAGATGAGATTCTGCCAAAACATCGCTATAACTTTAAAAGCACAACTATAATGACATGGGAAAATACCCAAACAAACCTGAATACCAGACAGACAGACAGACAGACAGACAGACAGACAGACAGACAGATATATGATTTGTATGATTTATATGGTTTATATATATGTATATAGGGTGCATATGTGCATACAAACAACTACCATACACACACACAGAGCATATATTGTATGTATATATGTATATGTATATCTACAAACACACACACACACACACACACACACACACACACACACATATATATACACACACATATACATATATATAATCTTAAGTTTTCGCAGGTACTTACATGTATGGTATTCAGCTTTGTTCGGATATTTTCCCACGTCATTGTAGTTGTGCTTTTAAAGTTGTAGCAACGATTCGGCAGAATCTCATCTGCCATCATCAGGCTTCTGTATAGTGTTCTTCTGGGAGTCAGACTTTTACAGTTGTTTCAGTTTCAGTTTCAGTTGGCAGATGAGATTCTGCTGAAACATTGTTACAACTTTAAAAGCACAACTATAATGACGTGGGAAAATACCCAAACAAAGCTGAATACCATATATGTATATGTATATGTATATGTATATGTATATGTATATGTATATGTATATGTATATGTATATGCATATGCATATGCATATGCATATGCATATGCATATGTTTGTTTTCTCATGTATATGTTTTATATGTGTGTGTGTGTGTGAAAGAGAGAGAGAGAGAGAGAGAAGGGGGTATGATGGTTCCGCAGTTAAAAGTGCTTTAAGTTTTGATGTTAAGTTTGTCAGCTGGAAAGCTGACAGACCAGGTTTGAGACCCAAGCTCTGCACAATGGGATGAACTCCCATTCCTGCCCCAGCTCCTGCCTACCTAGCAATTTGAAAACATGAAAATGTGAGAACTTTGCACTTCACTGGGAAGTTAACAGCATTCTGTGCAGCTTTGGCATACAGCCTTTCCACAGAAATTATCTTTGGACAACACTGGCTCTCTCATCCAAGAAACAGAGATGAGCATCGTGATCTAGAATTTAACACAATGGACGATGATTAATTAGCAGTCCATCCTCAACATCACATTCATGCAAAATGTTCACTATATCAACCCCTGTTCATTTCAGTTTCAAATATTTTCCCTAAATCCACAAACACAAAATGCACTTTCTTTTAAGTGTTTATGCCCTTGTCAATAAACAGTTGACAATGAAAGCCTGATCCACACACCGTCTGCCCAATGCACTTTTCAAGTTTTCTTTGTTATCACATTTTGTACTCTTTCAATCAGAAGTCTACAAAATGCTTTCTGACCTACATATAAGTTTAAGAAGTCAGAATTTTAAGGAATGTATGGATACTGAATAGATTCTGGATCAAGACAAACAATTTCTCCAACATTCATACTGTAGTTCTCATTATTTGGTATAAATGGCTTTAGACAAGACACTTTCAAATTAGGTATCAATTCTCCCTCCCTCCATTTGCAAGCTGGATCCAATTAATTGGCAACTGCAAGGCAAAGATAGTCAGAGGATAGTTCCTACCAAAATGCAGCAGGTAAAGGCAGCATTCATCATTTTAATGAATAAAGAACAAAGGTTTCTGAACTTCTTTGAGATGTCCAATTCTGGATAATTTTGAACAGATGTGAATATATGGATCTTCAGGATAGCATTTGGAGATGATTGAAGTGGACGTCATCTGTACTATTTTTTCCCCCTGATTTTCCCCCTGTTATGGAATATTTTGTAACAGGGTTAAAATCAGAAAATAATAATAATAAAATAATACAGATTACCTCCATCTCCAAATACTCTGCTAAGGATCCATTTTAACCCTGTTATGGAATACTTTGTAAAGGAGTGGTAGAGTTCTCACCTCACAATCACGAGGCTGTGAGTTTGATCCTAGGTAGAGGCAGATATTTATCTCTCTGGGCATGCTGAGAATATATCTGCTGAACAAAACTCTGAATTGGTGACAGGAAGGGCATCTGGCCATTGGAACACTCTGCTAGCTCCATTCAGCCAGACTCCACACCCTAAGGGATTATGGGGTCATTAAAAGGAGATGTTGAAATACTTTGTAAATCACAAATCTAGAGTGGAATATAAATAAATAATAATGTCAACAAACAGATACATCAAGAATTGTTTGTTTAAAACAGGCATACCTTAAAGGAAAATAGACCATGAACATGGTTGGTCTATTGTTGGAGCATAAATCCAGACAAGGACAATCAAGGGATAATGGATGGAAACTTAACAAGGAGAGATTTAACCTGAAAATAAGGAGAAACTTTCTGATAGTGAGAACAATCGACCAATGGAACAGCTCGTCCTTGGAAGTTGTGGAAGGGTCATCACTTGAGACTTTGAAGAAGAGATTGGACTGCCATTTGTCGGAAATGGCATAAGGTCTCCTGCTTGGGCAGGGGGTTGGACTAGATGACCTACAAGGTACCTTCCAACTCTGATTATCTATTAAAACTGTTAAAATCCAACAACAGACTGCACTCAGGCAAAACTTGAAATAGTCAAAGTTCTTGGCCTGCATGTAGTGCTGAGAATTTCTTCGTTCTTGCTTCGGGTTGCTTTGAAATAGATGGTCTATGAGATGCTTTTCGGTTTTCAGATATTCCTCTGCTTCCCTGTTTTCTGGCTCTGCAGAGATCTTCCCAAGATCTGACTGAATGAACCTGTAGTTCAAAGTCGCACAGGTCAGTAACCTGAAGCCATCTGAGTACTGCAGCTATGTCTGCAAGCATTTGCTAGGAAGTTGGTGTAATGAATATGAATGATGTCCTTTTGTAGCACAGAGATAAATATTATCATGTATAAAAGAATGCACAATAGTGCTGTTACAGCCAGTATTAATATGAAGGCATCATGATTTGACTTTATGATGAGGCCAGCAGGAGGGAAGTCAATCTGTTCTTATCTACCAGGGCTGTGCAACATTTTGGGCTGAAGGAGGGGAAAAAAGGTGATTTAGAGTGCACTCAAGCATACATGTCACTACTATCTGCAGCTTCTTAAAACAAATGCATCTTTTCCTGGGAAGGCTCAATGCTAAGTATTTCAAATGAACCAAGCAATCTTTCTCTTCCTAAATTAATATGTCATTCAGAATTCTTCTGTTATCATTCAAATTGCAATTCTAGGATGTGTGTGTTCTGTGATATAGTAATTTATCTCAAAAACTGCATATAGAAATAGATATTCTTGGAGTATATTAAGTACAAAAATCCATAGAGGAAAAATACATACATAAAGGTATATTAGAAGAAAAGTTCATACAAAAACAAATTAGAGATTTCATTCAGAAATGGATGCAACAACCGGATATAATTTATTATTGGTCAAATATATATAAAACTGAATGAATTTGAATTTTAAAAGACATGACCTGGAAACAGATGTACTATATACACTCACAACTTTAAGGCAAGGCATGTGCAAATTTTTTTTTAAAATGTTATATAAATCATTTCTTCTGAATGGTCAAAAATACTTTATTGGTTTCAGTATATCCCAATAAAAAGCATCATTTTATTTGAATTACAAAAACATTAAAGCATCTACTAAGTTTGAAAATTTATAACACAAAATTCAAACATTTGTTGGGACTTATTTAGAAATGGTTAGTGAAATAGGATTCAAAAAGTGGCCATGTCAATTTAATAATTTAATACTTATTAATTGAAGGCAGAATTTAAACAATGGAAATATCAACAGAATATTATGTTTATGTTTTTTTAAAATCAGTCTTATGCTGCTAGTAATTTTTCTTTTTTTCTTATACCATTTGTTTTATTTTCATTTTGTATGCCTTTTTGGAATTGTTTTCCCTCCTTGATTGTGTTTTCAAATATCTAGACATATACTATTATCTAAGAAAATGAGCAACTGAAATATGTGATGCCCTACATCCAATATTAATTATTTTGTTCAATTCATTAAATAACAGTAGATATTAAGGTTATTTCTTCTTCAGTTTAAATAGATTTCTTCAATTGGTTCATTTTTGTACCAACTGATTAGTCACAGATTCTCATATAAAGAAAATGAAGGTTGGGTATATTGATGCAAATGAGAGTAGTTGAAAATGGTATTTATTTATTTTTTTGTACAATATGTGTTTATTATAATTCCAATACTGAACTAAAGTGCAATATTCCTTCTCTTTTCTCTTCTCTGCCCATTCATTTCCCAATTTATTTCTATTTTCACCATTTATTTTTAGACTAAACCCTCTATTGGCTTGGTAGATTCTAGTTATGTAAGAATATTGTTTTGAGAGTAGCTATAATATATCTTGTCAAGTTGAAGATCAGAAAGTAGTATTAAAGATTAAACTTTTTATATCTCTGCTGTCTTAAATATCTTTAAAATGTCTTCTATGGAAAATTGGTAGTTTCCACATTATTAAAACAATGGAGGGCAGTACATATTGAGGATGTTTACATTTCATTGCTTGAAATATGCATTTATAGCCTTTTGTTTTAATTTTAAATAGAAACCTAAACAGTAGAGAACATGTTTCTGTGAACACTGCATTTTGTGACTACCTTGAATTGTAGGTTAGATCTATAATTAAATAAAATTGCTAGTCACCGAAATCCTAAAGGTGCTTTTTTTAAAAGGCAACTGGACTTTATTTTTCCTTGAAGACATTTTGCTTCTTATCCAAGAAGCTTCAGCTGAACTGAAGAAGCTTCTTGGATGAGAAGTGAAAGGTCTTCAAGGAAAAACAAATAACTATCTTTTGAAAAAGACTCTTTGGGAGAACCATGACCTGGGTAACCTAGATAATTGGATGGAAACTAATCAAAGAGAGAAGCAGCCTGGAATTAATTAACTTTCTAACAGTGAGAACAATTAACCAGTGGAATGACTTGCCTTCATTACTGGAGGCTTTTAAGAAGAGATGGACAGCCACTTGCCTAGAATGGTACAGGGCTTCCTGGTTCAGCGGAGGGTTGGACTACAAGATCTCCAAAGTCCCTTCCAACTTTATTATTCTGTATTCTGCATTTCCCAAAACATTAACATTTCCCAAAATATACCTTCAATAAAGGGATAACTGAGGACCCATCTGTTCCCATCAGAGTTGGGACCAGGGTGTTAAATCAGCTCATCCCGAGAAATATAGTATAGTTTGGTATCACCTGTGTTTTGTTGTGCTTCCTGATTTGGGGCTATTTTTATCAATGGGAACATTGTAATTCTGCTTTTATTATTATATGAGCTGTGGTGGCACAGTGGTTAGAGTGCAGTACTGCAGGCTACTTCTGCTGACTGCCAATTTGGCAGTTCAAATCTCACTAGGCTCAAGGTTGACTCAGCCTTCCATCCTTCCAAGGTGGGTAAAATGAGGACCTGGATTGTTGGGGCCAATAGGCTGACTCTGTAAACTGCTTAGAGAGGGCTATAAAGCACTGTGAAGACCTGATATATAAGCCTAAGTGCTATTGCTATTGCTATATACTGCCTAGAGCTACATTTTACAAGTTGGCTGGCAAGGTAAATCAACAAAAAAAGAAAGAAATAATCAGGTTGTCCAAGAGGGGAGAGTGCTTTAAAAAGTTGAAATGGCAATTGAATATCCTGAGCCGTACTACTTTTGGCTGTATGTTGATAACTTATCCACCTACCAATGGGTTCGCGTTATTGTAACCACTAAGTTGATTATAATCTTTTTCATATTTCCACTGCAGAGGATAACCACATAAAAATGTCATGAAACGTGTTTCCTTCCTATTTTCCTCAGTATTTTTATGAATGCCAAATTTTCTAGACAAATTGGTGTTAAAGTGATAACAGAGACACAGCAGGAAAAAATAGGTCATGTTACCTATTGCTGTAAGTATTACTTAATCCACATAATTAATTGGCTGAACATGACATTAATGTAGCACATAGGAGAGGCATTCTATTTGTATATAATATGTTCTGCTTTTTAATATATATTATGATTTAAGAAGGGAAACATTGTTGTCATAAACCAAGACTAGTAAAATTGTAATTTAAGAAATTATCAATAAAATTTATGCTTTGACTGATTTCAGAAAACCTATTCAATATATTTGTCAATATATTCAATATATTTGTCAGTGCCAACTGGTATTTTAGCTCAGTGTTTTAAATAGATTGGGCTTATCAATAAAATGTCATGAACTAAGCTTGAGGGAAATGGAAAATGTGGGTTATAGAGGAAGTACTTGCTTTTAAGTAATTGTTCAAAGCTTGTTCTTTCAATTTTTTTATTTCTAAAATGGAATAGTCCATAAAAACAATTCACTTCAGAAGCCATTCCATTAATTACCAAATAATGTTTCAGGATAGTTCACATTTTTCTAAACTGCATGCAAAAGATTGGGACAAATCACAAGCTAATGACTAAGGAAAAAAGTCTACTCTGACAGGTGAAACAAAGGGTGAAATATCAATCTGCCATGCCTTTAGAATGAAAGATGGTATCCGATACTTTTAGGAAAGAAACAGAAAGCAATTACTTGTTGCAATCTAAATATGTTTAATTGGCAGTAAGTAATTACATGCATAATGTAATATCTTTAAAGATAGATTTAAAGATCATTAATTTGTTGCTTTCGAAAACTATATCATTATGTTAACTGTTGTTTGTTTATTTATTCAATTTATATTCCACTTTTATGGTCAGGTGGATCTCAAAGAGATGAACAAGATGAAGCTATAACAACAATCATGACCCCCAAAAGTAAGCACCTCAATACTACTTATACAAATGTCAAGTCACAATTTAAAGCTTGTTGGAAGAGAGGTGTCTTTGCAAGTTTTTTTTTTTAATAAATCCTGATGTTATTTTGCAGAACAGTGAAGAATAATTATTCATTCAGGAGAAAGGATACTATATTTGGTATAGTGACAGTCACTTTCCATCAATAGAACACAATTCCTAGTCTTTAAAAGGCAATCTTGGCCCTATATGTCCAAAAGGTGCTTTTTCCATGACCTGGATGACTGAGAATCTTCTCAGATATTTGGTCCTATCTGTACACTTATGTTCTTAAAGTTTTTTTTTTTTTTTTCAAAACTTGTACTCTCAAGTCCACATATATTCCTTCCTCATAAGCCTTGGGGCTTTCTTCAGAGCTCAATCAGAGTTTCAAATAAAACTTGAAAATTAAAGGAACCAATTTTTCTATCCAGATGTAAGCATTTTTTTAATGCACATAAGAATGTTCTTTCTGTGCCAACTCAGAAAGCTCAAACTGTGCAAGGAGCTGCTGATACATTTCTACAGAGGAATTATTGAGTCTGTCATCTGCACCTCTATAACTGTCTGGTTTGGTTCTGCAACCCAGCAAGACAGAGGCAGACTTCAGAGAGTAATTAGGACTGCAGAAAAAACAATTACGAGCAACCTGCCTTCCATTGAGGGCCTGTATACTACACTAATAAAAAAGACAACTGTGAAAATATTTACAGACCTTTCACATCCTGGACATAAACTGTTTTTACTCCTACCCTCAAAACAATGCTATAAAGCACCGCATACCAGAACAACAGAACACAAAAACAGTTTTTTCCCCAATGCCATTACTCTGCTAAACAAATAATTCACTCAACACTGTCAAATTATCTACTAAGTCTGCATTACTATCACTATTAATCTTCTCATCACTCCTATTAATCATCCCCTTCCACTTGTGACTATATTACTATAACTTTGTTGCTTATATCTTTACAATTTATATTGACTGTTTCCTAATATGATTTGATTGCCTATTTGTACCCTATGACTATATTAGGTGCTGTACCTTATGATTCTTGATGAATGTATCTTTTCTTTTTATGTACACCGATAGCATATGCACCAAGACAAATTCCTTGTGTGTCTAATCACACTTGGCCAATAAAGAATTTATTCATAAAAATAAATATCAGAAGCTGCAAATTAAAAACAGATTTTTTTTGTCTTCTGATTTTGCATGAGTTCATCTAATTTTGCAGGACAGCAGTTACTTTTGCAAATGTAAAATGGAAATCAGGTAGTTTTCCAGATTTGTACCACAGCACTTTTTTTTTTTTTTTTTTTAAAGCATAGAAAAATGAACATTTAAGACCAGGAAATGCAAAGAAAAATGAGTGATAAAAAGTTATGCATGAAAATAGTACAACAATGTATTATAGAAAGGAAAATTGTTGTAAAATATGCATAGTTACCAACATTGTATAACAATGCATTCACGCAAATATGAACACTCACACCCATAAACATTTTCATTCCTTTCTCTTTTATCTAGTTTGAAAAAATTATAATGTGACGGGAGAACCTAACCACTGTTTTCTAGGGAGTTCACAGGAATTTTAACTTCCGGGCCATTCTCCCTTTCAAAATGTAATAAAGTTCAGGCTTTTCAGTTCTCTCTCTGAACTTATGAGGAAAGCTTATGGAATGTTCTCATAAATTATGATCCTGGCATACGTTTGGTGTCCTTGTGAATGCAATTGTCACAAACATGCAGCTGCAAGAAAACTATTAGTCTATCAAATTGCTTTAGGAATGAAGAATCAATATTGTGACAGTTGCCATTGCCCTTTACAACCTTAACATTTTTGTGTGTGGTTGGATCCAAAAAGCAGAAGTTGACTTTCAAACTTCATTCTGCTTAAGTTGAAAATTATGTTGTTCTGTTCCATTGATTTTGCCAGAATATTAAACACATTAAGCAGGACAGGGTTTTTTTTTTCTTTTTGCCATTTTCTTCCAGAGATGTCAGTAAAACTTGGACTTTGTCCTGAGATCATTCTGTTAACATTGAAATATAGTTAGTTACACCTTTTCCTTTCCATCAACTGTACAGATGTCATCTGGAACTGCTTTCTGCATTTTTTCCTTTGGATAAGGACTGAGAGCACTGTGCAACAGAAATAATCTCTTGTTAGAAAACATTGGCCTCCTTCAGGGCTTCAAGCACAACATTACTTATCTCTATATGAATATGCAGCTGTTTAATCAGATTTTTAAAATTAAAGCTGCAATCGTTGAAACTGAATCAGTCACAATGACATTGTTACAGATAATTAGAGCATCTTTCAGGGATTTAAAAAAAAAAAATGCAGAGAAATTTATTGAGACAGGATAGTCCATGGATTTGTATCAGCCATTCTTTGGCATTTTCAACTGAGGTGGCCTGAATTTGGTTCTACCGTTATTATTTTTTTTCTTTTAGCATTGATTGTTTGGATCTACAAGAAATATGGATACTTTTTCCTATTTTTTTTTTTGCTAGTATTAGCAAGAAATTTCCCTTTCAGCCACATTGTGAAATACATTTAGTTCTAAACTAAATTTAGGTTAAATTTAGTTCCAAACTAAACTGAAATAATTCAGTTAAATTTTTCACTCCGACTTGCTCCCATTTCATCCCTGTCATCCTCACATTGTCCCATCAAACTAACTATGTAGTAGTGTGCTATTTTGGGCGTCAGTTCCTATCAGACCTTGCCAATGGGCTAATTGCCATCAATTGCTGGGGGTAGCAATCCCAAATTAACAAACATTCTGACTGTTTAATTAAAGATTATCCATGTGATAAAGGCACAAAAGACACATGAATAATCAGGGAGAAAATTGTAACATGGTGACAACATGCAATAGAACAAATAGAGGCAAAATTTGGCAAGGGGGCACACTTCATTGTGGCAGTTATGGCTGTTTTAATTGTCTCCAGGAATCATATGAATATATATAACCAGTAAGCTACTTAGCTATAATTGTGTAGGAACTTAGGCACCCAAATTAAAATTTACAAGGTAAAAAGCATTATAATGTTGTCTTGTGGTACAAACTATGGAACTTATTAAAGGCCCCTTTACTTGAACAAAACTAAACTTATTTATTGGAAACTGACAAAAATCCTCCAAATACCACAGTTAGAGCTGAAACAAGTACTTATTCAGTAATGGGATCAAAAAAAGGTTACTACTGGTTTTGTTGGCATGGCTTGATTGGCATGGCGTGGCTTAGTGGGTATGGCTTGGACAGAATGGCATCTCCATTCCCACCCTACTCCAGAGAAAGGATACTGTAAAATCTTCATTGCCACCCCACTCCTGGGGAAAGATTACTGCAAAATCCCCATTCCCTCCTCATCCCACTAACCTGCTTTCCAGCTCTGTTCTCCTGTCCAGGGCAACAAAATAAGACCCAGCCGATCAGCTGAGACTCAGGAGGCAGCCATCATTGTTATATTGCTTTCTAGCATTTCTTCAGTCTCTTTAGGTATCTTCGGTAAGTTAGCATTCTGTAAATACTGTTTGACTTTTTCCTCATCAATATTCTCTTGTTTATATAATTGCCCATAAAAATCTCAAATACTTTCCTTTTTCTCCTTATTACCATAACAAACTTGGCCTTGATCATCGATTAGCTTCAATATTTTTCTTGATTCCTTCTCCTTTCTCAATTTATATGCTAGCCATCTATCTGGTTTATTTGCATCTTCAAAATAGTTCTGTTTAGAGTTTCTAATTTTCTGTGCCAGTTCTTCTTTCTCTATTAATTCCATTTTATGTTTAATTACATCCAGCTTCAATTTAATATATTTTTTTCTGTGGCATTTTCTGTAATTCTTTTTCATGTCTTTTATACTCATCTTCCAAGGCCTTAGAAGCTTGCCTTTTCCTAATATTCTTTTTTCTTGTATAATCTATTATCAAACCTCTAGCATATGCCTTCATTGTATCTCAAACATTTTGCGTTGAAGTATCTTCTTTTTTATTTTCTCTGAAGAAAAAAGCCGGTTCCTTCTCCATCCATTGTATAAAGTCTTTTTCCTTTAAGATAGTATTATTTAATGTCCATCTCGATCTTTTTTTTTTTTTGTCCCTTCCATTTAATTGTCATTGGGCTATGATCTGCCCAAGTACTTGTTTCGATATTTGTTTCTTGAATATTGGATATTAATTCTGTTGAGATCCAAATCATATCTAATCTGGACCATGATAAATGTCTATTTGAATAAAAAGTATATTGTTTAGCTTTAACATTTCTTTCTCTCCAAATATCTTTTAAAGTTAATTCGTCTGTCATTAAAAAAAAAGATTGAGGGAGAGTCTTTCTATTTTGCTTTGTTGTTGTTGCTATATAGTCCAGTTTATTGTCCACAATTCCATTAAAGTCTCCCATCATAATTATATTAACATAGTCCAGTCCAATTATTTTCATGTGTAGTTTTTTATAAAACTCTTCTTGTTTATCATTTGGAGCATAAATTGCAATCAAGAGTATTTTTATATTATTGTCCATTATTTCCACCATTAATACTCTTCCGTCTTCATCCGTGTATATCACTTTTGCTGGGATAGCCTCTTTAATGTATAGAACCACTCCTCTTTTCTTACATTGAGTCAAAGAAGTAAATATTTTCCCTAATTTTGGCTATAATAAAAATTGTTCATGTTGTTTTTTAATATGAACTTCTTGTAAGCAAATTATATCAAATTTTAATTTCTCTAATTTATGAAAAGTTTTCCTTCTTTTAACAGCTGAATTAAGTCCATTTATATTCATTGTAATCAGTTTTTTTTCTTCCATGATCATGCTTTATATATAGGTCTAACAGCTCTTGTGGATCTCACTTCACGCCATTCTTTACTATCCACCTGTCCACCTACTGCTCCTTTCTCTTTTTCAGTCTCCAGTTGTTCCTCTTGAAACTCAATTAATGAGACCTCTTTCTCTGCCTCCTCTTCTCTTCTTCCAAAAAATTCTGCATGGAAAAGTTCTGCTTTCTCAATTGAATAAATTCTATGTCTCTGCTCTTGCCACGTAAAAATTAATCCTTCTGGAATCAGCCATCTATAATTCACTTCGTTTTCCAACAGCATTTTGGTCAGAAATCGATATTCTCTTCTCATCTCTCTCACTCTTCTGGGTATTTGTTTTAAAACCACAACCTCTTTACCTTTGCATTTCAATGTTTTCTCTCTTACTGCTTGTAATATTTGTGTTTTAATGGATTTTTTGGTAAATCTAATATGGACTTCTTTGGGTAATCTATTTCTCATCGCATACCTTGTATACACTCGATATACCTCATCTACTCCATCCATCATCTTTTCCTCTGTAATTTCCAAAGCATCTGCCAAAATTTCTATCATTATCGCAGCCAAATTTTCTCCCTTTTCTTCTTCTATATTTTGAAATCTGAGATAAAATTCTGACCTTTCCATCTCCCACCTCAACATCCCACTTTTTTCTTGTTCAACCACTGTTAATCTACTGTCAATATTTCCAATCTTCTCCTCTCACTGAAGAGACAGAAGTTAATGATTACACGTGAATGATACAATGTTGCAAACACATGAATGATACATAGTTGCAATGATACATAGTTGCAATGATACATAGTTACAACATCTCCTCTGTTTTTATTATTTATGACGAGTCTTCTTCCTCGTCCGAGAAGACAGGAACCATTTTTCTGAAATGTTCGCTGTCCCCGTCATCTAGGCAAGAGTGCGAGCCGTCAGCGTCAGGGTTGTCCAAGGAGCGGTAACTCAGCAATGACATTTTTTCATCCGGTGTTGAGGATATAACATGAGCTTGCAATAGCACATTAACATCAGCAGTTATGGAGGATAATTAATTTTTTAAAAATTGCAATATTTTATAAAAACAACAAGGTCCTATAATACATATCATTATAATGATTATTAATGATCCTGCCAATGCAGTTAAAAAGGTTGTAAACCATGGCAAAATAGAAAACAACCCCCCCCTGCTATCAGCATAAAGACAACATTCTTCTTTAAGCGCAGCACACAAAACAACCCCCCCCTGCTATCAGCATAAAGACAACATTCTTCTTTAAGCGCAGCACACAATCCCCCTTGTTTTAAAAAATAACAGATCTAAGCCTCTACGATTTTGCAAGAGGGGGTATTCCATGGGTACCTGTAGGGATATAAAATCATCAGAGTTATACACACAAGCCATACTTGAATGTAAAATGATTTGGATTTAACAATTTCATCCCCATGGACACATGCCATGAGACTGGTGGAACAAGTCCGAACAAAATTATTGCCAGGGATAAATAAATTCCTTTCAGGCGTGATGTTAAAGTTCCTCCTGAAGTGGTGTAGATTGCAGGATATCCCCTGGTTGTGTGGGTGCGTCTGCCAAATCGATTTGAAGTGGTGGGTAGAAGTCTTCTATGCGAGAAAAATTGGTTGTAGAACTTAAACGAACTCCTTGAAAGTCAGTTAAAGTCCAAGCAATATTATATCTTCTATGTGGCTTCTGCGGATCGTCATGGACAGTTCTTTTGAAGCGTCGTTTGTTGACAGGATCAGAGTTCGGGTATATAAAGGCATGACAAGTAGGAGAGAGGGCTATGGACAAGTTAGTTGTAAAACATTTACGAGATGAGGAGGGAATGCAATTAGTAGAAAAAGGATAATAATTACAATAATGACAAGAAAGATTAATTTGGTAATTCATCAAGGATGTTAGTTGGGGTAGGGGAACCCATAATACAATAGGACATCTAGGTCCCCCTATATTTAGATTGAATAGGAGGAAAAGATTTTAAGGTTCTTTTCCATAGGAAGAGTAAAGAAGGAACAAAAGAGCGAGTGGTAGAGTGTTCTTTAAATAAAACAGAAGTGACAGAGTGAAAACTACGGGTAGCATTTTCATGACGTACCCACATGGAACAAGTATAATAGCCTTCTGTTAATGAAATGATTTTAACACAAATAGTCTTTTGACAGGAAGCATAGGTTTTGTTGAAGTAAGGTAGAAATTGCAAAAAAGATATAGGCAAGAATATCAGGAAGAGTTTTAAGATACAGATGTAGCAGAGGAATTCCCATGATAGGGTCTAACCGCCCTACCAGGGATCCAGCAAGTGGTTTTGTCTGGCAGTAAGATCGCAGCGTAGCCTCGTCCCCAAGTGAGAAGCTCAGCGGGACCCTGCCAGGCGTGATCTGGCAATCTGCGATAATATACCAGAGGTCTGTTAGGTGGGGGGGGAGGGGGAGGAAAAATGACACAAAGCAGCAGAAGTGGGAGGAATGCCAGTCAGATTAAGAAAGTTTAAAGTGTAAAGACAAATGTTAAGAGAATTTTGCAATGCTGGGAGGTTTGGGGTTTTTTCCTGCAACGAATATCGATCAAGAGCACGTTTCAGAGATAAGTTCGCTCGTTCCACAATAGCCTGCCCTTGGCTGTTGTAGGGAATCCCAAACTTGTGGGTTACATCCCATCTGTTACAGAAGTCCTGAAAAGCAGAACTTGTATAGGCAGTTCCATTGTCGGTTTTGATTTCTTTTGGACGTCCCAGCGAGGCAAAGGTACGAATTGAATGATTGATGACATGTTTTACAGTTTCTCCTCTTTGAGGAGTAGCCAGAATAAACCCTGAATATGTATCGATGGAAACGTGCAAATATTTCCAAGGGGCAAAAGGTGGATACTGAATTACATCCATTTGCCAAATTTCACAAGCTTTTAATCCTCTAGGATTTACTCCTATGGGAATGGAATGTCCTTGCTTATCACATGTGGGGCATTGTTGAATAATGGCAGAAGCTTCTGCCTGAGTTAGGGAAAATTGAAAAGTTATCATAACTTGGCGGGGGAGATTCAAACACACTCCCTGCTTCTATTTTATAATGGACTTTTAAAGCCTCCATAATTTTCCTCCAAGTGACCAAAATGCCAATAGGTGCACGAGGAGGACTATGGAGATGTTCACCAATTTTTTGCCAAGTGGAAATTTTTAAGGACCCTTCCTCTGAATAATTGGGACAATGTTGCCATACATAAGCCAATAATGTAGCAATAGGTTCCTTTTTTACAGGCGAGCCCTTTAAATTAGCAGAATATTGAGAAGAAGAAGCGACTAACTCCCTCAATTCCTTCAGATGCTGCGTCTGTTGTTGAGAAAAGTTTCCACCCATACTTACGAAAGTCGAGACCGTGTTTCAGATCCGATGACGTGCAATTCGCTTCAGGCCTGGCGATGCACAGCTCCCATCGAGCTGATAAGATATGGGCGCGTCGCAACATATCCCCCTTAGGGAATCACGTCGGGGTCACCAGAATGCGGTATCTGCCATCCCGCATCTGATGGGCGGCTCATGAAAGGGAGCAAAGGGAAGAGAAATGACAGGAAGCGAGGTTTCCTCTTGATGAGCGCGCCCCGAATGTCTTGGCACACGCTCTTTTATTGTGCTTTTTTACAAGAAAATGATTTAATCAAAGCTCAAGTCAAACATGGTAATCTCATCAGGATGTGCATGTTTACAAAGCTGCATACCGGACAGATTATTTACAATGTGGATAAGCTTATTAACAAACGTCTAGCTCCTTGTCTCTTGTACGTGCCTTGCAAAGGTCACTGAAGAGACAGAAATTAATGATTACATGTGAATGATACAATGTTGCAAACCCATGAATGATACATAGTTGCAATGATACATAGTTGCAATGATACATAGTTACAACAAGTCTTCTCTGTTCTTTGTTCAATGTTCTCTATTCTTTGTTCAATGGTGTCCGATTTTATCTTGAGATCTTGAATTCCTTGCATAATCATCTGTAAAATTACTTTTTCTTGTTTTTTATCTTGCTTCAACATTGTCTGAATTAAATGTTGTCCTCCAGTTGGTGAGGATGCAGAGGTAGAAGTAGAAATGCCAGATGATATTGGTTTCCTGCTCATTTTAATGCTTCCAAATCTTCAGATTCTTTTTAACTTTTAATCCAACTGGTAGAATAGTCAATTATAATCCAAAATGGAAAAGTCCAATAGTAAAAGGCCCAAAACCAAAGAAGAAAGAGGAAAAAAGGAAGAAGAAAAGATCTTCAGGTTCTTCTAGACCCTAATCCAATTACGAAGTAGTCCCCCATAAAAAAATAAAAAATAGAAAGAAAAACCCCAAAAATAATAATATTGATTAAGAGAAAAAAAGAACAAAAAGAAAAAAGAAAATAAGAGATTCCTTCAGGTTTTTCACACCTTAATCCAGTTAAGAAGTCTCAATAATTAAAAAAGAAAAACAGAGTGGTCCAAAAACATAAATAGAAAAGGCAAAAGGAGCCCAATAAAGATAAGGAGAAAAAAAGGAAAAATAAAGAAAAAAAACTCTGAGGCTTTCCCTTTGAAATAAAAAGCAAAAATAAGAATATTACTAGAATTGAAATTTACAAAAAGGCTAGTGATAGGAATATTGTTGTGTATGCATAAACATTAATAAAGTGTGAGCTTGAAGTAAGTGCAGGGTTCTGGCCCTGCACATCTGATTGGCTGTTAAGCGACCGGACCGGATTGGCCCGTTCCGGGGAATCCAATTGGCCCTTAACAGAGAGTTCCTATTGGTTCTAAGAGCTAGCGTTCCTAGCTCGTTATTGGTTAAAAGTTACAGGGTTTGCCTATATAAGGCGGGTTCAACTGCTGTTGGAGTGAGAAGTCATGATGTAAATAAAGAGCTGAAGTTCACCGTTCAGAGGCTTGTCTCCATTCTTTCTCGCCCATGCTCAAAACCTAACAAATATCACAAGTAATATATATATATATTGGAAAACACACTGCACTTTATTTAGTTTTCCAAGGCTCTTATTATGACTCTCTTCTCCAGCAGCTTCAAAGCCAAGCCTCAAGTGTTGAAATATTGATAAGAGTCCAGGAAAACATCTGTAATAATATTTTGCTGTGCTCTCCCTCTATCTTATCACATTAAGATGTCCTTGAGAAGGAGTCTTCTTACCATTCTCTCCAATTCAAATAAAATATTTTGAAGCCTCTAGTTGGCAGTGTTACAAAGTTTCTTAATGCTCTTCCCCCCCCCCCCTCCAGCCAGAAAAAAAGGATAATTTATACAGGAAAAAAAAAGAAAAAATAGCCAAAGGGAGCCTCTATCCTAAAAGAAAATTAAGAAATCAAAAGGAGCATAAAAATATATGTAAAAGAAAATTCAATCCGGTTACCTACAAAGTCACACTAAAGTCCCCCAAAAAAATAAAAGAAAGAGAAAAAAAAAAATCCAAGCCTCAATTTGACGTCACTTTAAAAAACGCCGCTCATACCGTTTTTGTCAAAAAAAAATCTCACAGGTTTCTTCTCTATTCAGGATTCCCTTTCAAATCTCAGTGAATTTACAACACAAAAGAAGTTTCTCACCCAGCTGACACACTTTCACTCCAGCTACTTTCTTTCCGGAGCTGTCCCGACTTCAGCAGCTATGGAGGCTTCCTCTCCGCCACCAGCAAAAGGGCTTCTCCTGGATCAAACCAGAGATTTTGCGATATCTCTGGGATCCTGGGACAGTGCCCTTCACAATCACCGTCTCTTGGAACGGTTTAGGTCCGTTGGGACCGACCAGGGGTGAAAATATCAGCTGCAATCTCAGAGCCCCGAGATCACAGCTGTATCACCGAAACGAAGCTCCGCCTTCCTCCGGAGGACAATCTTAAAAAAAGCAGAGATGACAATCCCGAGTCATCCAATGGAGAGGGTGGAACATCTTTGCCAACAAGCAGCAAGCAGCCCACCAAGACCAGAGTCAGGGCAAGGACTGGTGGAGCAACGCAGATCAGGTAGACAGGTGAAACGACCTGCCTACCTGCGAGAATACATCACCCCACCCCTCAGACAGAACCTAGGAGGCAGGGGTGTTACGAACTAAGCAAATGCTTTATTTAAAAATCCTAATAGTTTTGTTTCCACAGCAGGCTCGTAATCCTGCACTTCTGATTGGCTCGTGAACAGCGGATTGTGATTGACCGTTTCTGGCTAATCTGATTGGCTGACAGCAGGTTGCCGCTGATTGGCCACTACCAGCGCGGCAAACTCAAACCATTGGTTTTTGTGACAGCAGCCAGCTCTATTAAAGGAGCTGCTGCTGCCCAGTATCCCTGCTCTGTTCTGAAGTCACTAATAAAGAGTTGGAATCACTATTCGATGTCTCGTCTCCGTTCCTTGCGCCCATGTCCCAGACATAACACATCCCATTCTCTTTGTCTAAATTATATCCATTTGATCTACAATTTGATAATTCCTAAGTTTCATTCCCTTCCTTCATCTCCTTAGTGTGTTCTATGCTTTTTTTATATTCCTAAATAAGAATTTGGGATTTGGGATATACAGTTGTCTGATTGAAAACTAGAACCATACAGAACTATGATCCATCGCTATCTAGCTCCTTCACTCTAAATTATGTCTACTAGGTCTACAGATCTGCAAAAATCCAGGAATGATTGGATGGATACTATCCATCAAATAGGAGATGGAAAATATAGTAGTAACTGTGAGAGAGATTTTGGAGTCCAAGTGAACAATCACTTAAATATGAGCCAGCAGTGTGCTAAACTGCCCAAAAAAGTAAACACAGTTCTAGGCTGCATAAAGAGAGGGATGGAATCAAGATCAAGTGAAGTTTATAATAACTTGTTTATAATACCTTGGTAAGACCACACTTGGAATACTGCATCCAGTTTTGGTTGCCACAATGTAAAAAAGATATTGAGTCTGTAGAAAGAGTGCAGAGAACAGCAACAAAGATGATGAGGGGAATGGAGGCTAAAATATGTAAAAAATGGTTGCTGGGTATGTCTAGTTTGATAAAAAGAAGGATTAGGGGTGACATGACAACAGTGTTCCAATATTTCAGGGGCTGTCCCAAAGAAGAGGAAGTCAAGCTATTCCCCAAAGCACCTGAGGCCAGGACAAGAAGCAATGGGTGCAAACTAATCAAGAAGAGAAGCAATATAGAACTTATGAGAAATTTCCTGACAGAACAATTAAGCAGTGGAACAACTTTCCTCCATAAGTTGTAAATTCTCCAACACATGGAAGTTTTAAAGAAGAGATTGGACAACCATTTGTCTGAAATGGTATAGGGTTTCCTGCCTTAGCAGGGGGTTGTACTAGAAGACCTCCAAGGTCCCTTCCAACTCTGTTATTCTACTCTACTCTACTCTACTCTACTCTACTCTACTCTACTCTACTCTACTCTACTCTACTCTACTCTACTCTACTCTATTGTATTCTATTCTATTCAACAGAAAATTGCCAGCCAGCTGTCACCTGGGTTTTGGCACCCTTATTGTAACTTCCATTTGAGACCAAAGATTTAAAGAAAACCATATGCATATGTCCATATCTCTTCCTGCTGTTTATGCAGGGAGAGAAAAATAAGAACTGGGGGACTTTCTACCTCTAAAGAAAGATTTAGGAGAAAGATTTAGGAGAAAATCAGCCTGGCACTTGATTTCATTCTTCTGCTAAAGATGGACATTGTCCAGGAGTTATGGCTCCCTCCCTTTCCTATGCGTGCTTTCTGTTTCCTTTCCTGCACTATTTTCATTTCAGCTCAAATTAATTAAATTGTGAGATTGCATGCAGGTTATGTTTCATATTTTAATCTCTGTTGAGTGGTTAAACATTTTTACAGCTTTCAGAATTTATTACAATTGTTAGTGCCATGTCTATCAACAAGCATTACCACAGCTTTCTGGTCAAAAGATTGTGCCAGTGTTTCAAGACACTTAAATAAATAAATAAATGTTTTAGAATGCACCAGTGTGAAAATAGCAGTAGTCTGCAATAATCCAAAATTGAACCCAAGTGTTTAAACATTGAAGCTTAACTGCTGTATATCTTGGGTTCTGACAACTGTCTTATCTTCATCAGATTAAAGGCCTTTGTGCCAAAACAGGCACTGATTTCCTACATAACTTACTTTTATATGTGTGTGCCTAATATAGTTTAGTAATATAAAGAAACAAACAAATGTTTGGCAAGTCTAAAGGAGAATTACTAAATCCTGTACATGGATGCCCTCCAGAAACTAGCATTATCTACTTTTTGCTGAAAGTACTGTGGGATCTAATACTGTCATATTTCAACTTAATTCCTAGTTAAACCTCTCAATCATATTAAAAGATTCCTTTTTATTGCTTGTGGTAATTTTTAAAATATCTCCCTTAAGAATGCAGTTTGGATAGGCTTTCCACATTATAAGGGGAAACAATTTTTTATCATCTATTAGCCCGTATAACTACTTGAGGCCTAATTAATTCTCAGATGAATAGTATTTTCACCCAGAGTACAACTTCAAGGCTAATATAAGAGATGGATAACAAAACAATAGTTGCCAGATCAACAGCCTGATTTTAATAATATGACTGTGTGTCTACAAATAAACAAACAACAAACAAATACAAACACACACCTCATGTATAGAAAAGTTTATTTGGGTACATGAAAAATATGATGAGTATTTGAAAGGCATAAAATAAAAATTGCACCAAATGTTGAGATTTTAGAACCTGAGAGCTAATACCTCCATTATTGTTCTATTGAATTTTTCCAGGGTATTCTGAAAGAGATTAGATCAGGATCTTCTTGAGAGTGAAATTCATCACATTTTTCAGGTTATAAAAATCTCTATGCTGTATTTTCTTGTCTGTGCGTGTGTGTGTCACACGTCTCTGGAAATTGGTCTATCACTGACATGAAATAGTTAGGATATTTTGATAAACCCTGAACCTCATTCTGGTGCAAACCCTCAAAATCCCCATAGGTCATAGTTCAGAATTTCTTTGAGGTCAAATCAAATCAAATATCTTTATTTCCATCTTTGACTAGCCTTTACAGTTCCATATCATCTATATCTACTGTATATCTATATCTATCTTTCATGTGTATCATCTACATCTCTACTTATCTATCATCTGTCTGTCTATCACAATAGAGAAATGGTTTAATACAACAATTATTGTACAAATATATCTTTTCTTATACGTCCACTGAAAGCATTTGCACCAAGACAAATTCCTTGTGTATCCAATCACACTTGGCCAACAAAGAATTCTATTCTATTCTATTATTTGTTAGGAAGGGAGGAAAATAAAACAATAAATAAATAATACAATGAACAATTCACAATAAAACAGTATGTCTAGTTAAAAAAAAAAGCACAGTTGTGTATTTTGATTAATAAAATCGAGGCATGTACAGATGCATGCATATGGTACATTTCTCATCTAAGCACTGAATTATGTCACATGTTTTGGCATTCATGGAATCTAGACAACAAGAAGAGCAGAACAATTCACCTGGTCCAGGTAATTTTGTTTAAGAATCATTATGTAGATGAATAAATATATATGAAAAGAAAAAAGAAAACCGGGGCCTCTAAAAAGTGACTGCGTGGCATGTATTAAGTCTATCTGTCAAATCTGGAATAGTCAGCAGAAGAAACTTCCTGGAGGACTGAAGTATTGCTATGTTTAGCAGAAGAATTTATAAAAGTTTCTTGATGATAGAAAGGCTTGATGACACGCAACATATCTCAAGCCTGAAGCCTGTAGTCCAAAAAATTAATAAGGTGAGGAAGTTTAAAGAGTTTCCACAAGCTAGAAAATGTCAGTTTCTGTAACATCTAACCAGGAGTCATGATGGAAATTCAATATAATATGTTGCAGGGGTGGGTGTTCTATTATAATTTCACCTCTCTCATAAACAGGGTCTAAACAAAACATGCCTAATAGCATTATTCTATTTATTTCTTGTTCACTGTAGTGAAAATTTCTCCACAATTATGCATCAGATTGTATTTAAAATTATACCTCTGACATTGCCATTTTTATACTAATTCAAATAAAAATAATGCAAAGAAAAACCTGAGTAACTTACACCTTAAATAAACCTTATATAAACAGACACCTTATACAAACAGATAGCAAAGTATAAATGTATTATTATTAATGTTTTTATAAGTTTTTTTTTCCAGAAAATGAATTGTCGAATAACCATGATCTTTCAATATGAGAATAATTATCCAAAATATTTGGAAGGCCAAAACACATTTGATGTTCACATCCTATCTAAAGGCAACCTATATGATTTAAAATTTGCATGTTTTTTTACAGATAATCTGTAACTCAGCTGTGTTCCATGCCTAAGTAGATACACAAATAGAAAGAGAGATGTGTGAAAATGGAAATCAGTTGATAGGAGCAGGAATTTCTACAGCAGTCTTCCTGGCCCAATACATGCTGCATAGGTCACCTTTCCAACTATATTGTTTTCAGATTTGCCCCTCAGATAACTTTTTTATACTGGAACAACTAAAAATAGCTCTAACTTGCAGCAGCAACAAGCTAAGAATGAAATAGTGGTGTCATCATGAGGATATGTCCCTCTCAAATGGTTAGCAATGCAGAACTTGGCAAGCAGAATTTGACGATGAGCCCAAAGTACTTTGGCAAAATGAACAGCATCACATTCAAACCTTTATAAGAATTGGAGACACTTTGCACGGTGTAATTATTATTCATTATCACATTGTCTTTCTAGCCTTCCTTTTGAAGCAGCAATCTTATTTGTTGTTTCATGATGGGAGCAAAAGGATGGAAGTGACTATTTAATCCAGGGATTAATCCAGGGATCCAGATGAAAAAAAAAAAAAAGATCCTGGTAAATTGATGTCCCTCCCTTTGCTTGGACATATCCAATAAAAAGCAATCCATTATTTCTGTGAGTAATTGGTTTCCCTGTCAAACTGCTGTCATTATTAGATGGCATTGAATTAAAATCTGTGTTCCCATAGCTTAAATTTATTGCTCTACATGCTGTACAACTACAATATTGAACGGTCTTACCTTCCTTTTGTGGGAAAGATTCAGTATTCATTTGTACCAAGCTAAACTTCCCAGGTTCTTCAACCTCTCTTGTTTTCCAGTCTTCTAATCCACTATTTTTCCTTCTCAAAATTAGATCCAGTTTGTCTGAAGATTTTTTAAGATGTGGTATCAAGAAATAGAGATATTACTTAACATGAGTCTAGCCAAATTAGAATAGAATATAAAAATTTCCTCCTCATATTTTTAAGTTATTCTGTTGATGTGACCTGCAATTATATTTGTCAATTTACAATCACATCACAAAGCTGAGTTATATTTTGTACAAGTTCCATGACAAGACCAGATGATCCACATTTTATATTGTACCTGTACATTTCATTTCTATTTCCTAAGTGATGACACGTGTTTGTTAAGTTTCAGAAGTTTTACTGTGCAAAACCTCTTATTAACCGAAAAAAATGTACAAAGGAAAGTACATAGCATATGACTTTTATAAGAAACATTCAGTAGAAGTGGGTCAAAATTGCAAAATGGTGCATAGACCATGGAGGTGCAATTCTCCTTTTGATGCATGTTCAAAAGAGGGTTTGCATTGTGACACATTCTATGCCATCTGGTTGAATTTGCCACATTCTCACAAATGTCATTGAAAATAATAAAGTATACAGAGTAGTACTTGTCACCTGACCTTGAGAAATTCTTACTCTTTCTTCTTGCACCTATCAGTTGGAGAATGGAGGCAGGAAACCAGTCACTACAGATAAATAACCAAGATCTTAATTTTAGTTTATGCACTGTTTGCCTTTGACAACTGCTACAATTCCTGTGACAATTTCCGTTGCATTAACTACTGCTGCTTTGCAGAATATGGAATTTTTTGGAACATATGCCAACTCTTATTTTCAAATGGGGGGGAGAGAGAGAGACAGAGACAGAGACAGAGAGAAAGACTAATGAAGGAGATGGTGTTATGGGCTTCTAAATAAAAAATAAAGTTTGGCAGATTTGAATGTGATCATCCCAAATCTCCTTGGAGACTGGAAATGGTCAGCTGTTCAAGCACAACACCAAATCATTTTGAATTTATGATATGCTTCTATTTATTGGGTAGTAGTACTGGCTAGAATATCCTTGACATAGATGGCTATGAAATAAATTAGGTATAGTAGCAGTAGTAGTACTTATCCTAGGACTCAACCTTTCTGTATGCTTTTCTTTCCCTTCTGTGTTTTGTTTATTGCAAATTAATAATATATATCAATTTTTTTTAAAAAAATATATAGTTTGTGTGCAGGCATAAGGAATGTTCAGTAGCAGATCCCACTTGTTTTAATAAATCTTTATTGTAAGTGTTAAGTCCTGAGCATGGGTTCAATGAAAGGAGACGAGACATTGAACGGTGACTTCAACTGTTTATTGTGAAATAAGAACAGAGCAAATACTTGGGCAGCAGCAGCTCTTTTATAGAGCTGGCTGCTGTCAAAACAACCAATGATTTGAGTTTACCACTTTCACAAGCATCCAATCAGAGGGGCCCGTTAACAGCCAATCAGACTGGCCAGAAACGACCAATCACGACTCGCTATTTGCGGGCCAAGGAGAAGTGCAGGATTACAAGGCTGCTGCAAAGTAAAGCTATTTAGGGTTGTTACTGCTGCATTGGCTTAGTCCATAACACCCCTCCCCCCTAGGTTCCGTCTGAGGGGTGGGGTGATGTATTCTCGTAAATAGGCACCTGTCTGCTTGACCTGCGCTGTTCCACCGGTTTCTGTCCTGGCTCTGGTTCCGGTGGGCTGCTAGCTGGGCTGGATGGTGAAAACGGTCCCACTGTTCCTTCAAACGGCCCTGGGTTGCTTTCCCTGCTTATGCCAGTGCTGTCTTCCAGGTTCCCTGGATCTGTTTCCATCACAGTGCTGTCACGTGGCGAGGCCACTCCCTGGCTTGGTTCTCCTTCTGACAGTGAGTATCCCCTGGTTGGTTGTGTAGACTGTTGGGTTTCGATTGTTAGTTCTTCTTCGGCCTCCTCGATGTTCCTTCCTCCCCCAGCTAGAGATTCAGGGGCTGAGATAGGACTAGGTGCTAGTCTGGAATGGAGTTGGTCTATGTGGCGCTTCCACATCTTACCATCTGCAGTTTGTAGGTGATAGGATCGGGGTCCCATAAGTTGCATTATGGTAGTGGGGACCCACAATGGGTTGCCCGAGAAGTTTTTCGAAAACACGGGGTCACCTTCCTGGAATGCCTGACACTTGCTGCTGGATCCTGGGGGTTGTTCAGGCATGTAGTTTGGGTGGAGGCGATCGAGATGCGAGCGAAGTTTCCGGACCATCAGGAGTTCAGCTGGGGTTCTGTTTGTGGTACTGTTTGGGGTTATGTGCTGCAGGAGAAGCATCCGATTTATTTTGTTGTCAATGTTGCCATGATCCATTTTGTGCAAAGTCTTTTTTACAAATTGAACCATTCGCTCAGCCCCACCATTGGCTGCAGGGAGAGCTGGCGATGTTAAGGCATGGCGGATGCCCCGATCTGCCAGGTACTGTTCGAATGGTAGGGCAGTGAATTGGGGGCCATTATTGGAGACCAGGACATCTGGCAATTCATGGGTAGCGAATAGCTTATTCAGTTTTTTAGTGACCACCTCTGTGGTGGTGCTTTTCATCTTGTGGACTTCGAGCCAGTTTGAATAGGCATCCACTGTTAGGACGAAAGTGTGTCCTCTTGTGGGTCCTGCAAAATCGATGTGGATATGGGACCAAGGGCCTCGAGGCATTTCCCACTGAGTTGGAGGAGTTTTTGGAGGAGTAGAATGAGTCTCCTGGCATTTGCTGCACTTTGCTACCCAGGTCTCTATCTGTTTGTCTAACCCAGGCCACCATGCGTAACTCCTGGCCAATGCCTTCATCCGCACGATGCCTGGATGTCCATCGTGCAACATTTTTAATACCTTATGTTGCAATTTCTCCAGGATTACAACTCTGTCTCCCCACAAGATGCAGCCCTTTTGGGAGAATAGTTCTGTCTGTCAATTCCTGAATGGCTTGAACATGTCATTGGGTGCGCTGACCAGCCAACCCCGTTCCACTCAGCTGAGGACTCATGCCAAAACAGGGTCCTTCTTTGTTTCTAAGGCAATGTCTCGAGCAGTCAGCGGCGGCGATTTGAGGGTTTCGATTTGCAATATGGCTAAGGTTGGAGCTGGGTCCTCTATGACGTCTAGTAGTGGAGAGCTGATCAAAGCATCAGCGTGGGGAATGGTTTTCCCCAGGCGGTGTTGCAATCGATAATCATAGGCGGCTAAAAATTCTGACCAACGTGTCATTCTTGGTGATAAGATATGGGAAGTTGGTTTGTTTCCCGCCAAAATACCAAGTAGCGGCTTGTGGTCTGTAATTATGGCAAAAGGTCTCCCATACACATATTCATGGAAACGTTTAATTGCGGATACAATAGCAAGAGCCTCTTTATCAAGTTGACTATAGTTCCTTTCGGTCTTAGACAAGGTTCTCGAAAAGAACACAATAGGTGCCTCATTCCCATTTGGTAGGACATGGCTTAAAAAGGCTCCCACTCCAAATGGTGAGGCGTCACAGGTAACCGTCAATGGTAGAGTCTCGTTGTATTGCATCAATAGAGCATTGGAGGTTAAGAGGTCTTTTACTTGTTGGAATGCCCTTTCTTCACGCCGTCCCCAGACCCAGGGAGACGTTTTGTCGAGAAGTCTATGTAGGGGCTCGGCTACGGTCACCTTCTGGGGCAAGAAGATGTTATAAAAGTTAATGAATCCCAGGAAGGCTTGGAGGTCTGTCTTATTCCTAGGTCTCGGAGCACTTTCGATTGCGGTTAGTTTTTTTTTTCAGTGGGGTGGATTCCCTGTCTGTCGAGAAGGTATCCCAGGAACTCCACTCTCTCTGTATAAAGTTGACACTTGTTCCTTTTTATCTTCAGACCAGAGTCTTTAAATTTCTGGAGAACTTCTCTGAGTCATTGTACTAATAACTCTTTAGTGCGGGCAGCTATTAGGACGTCATCAAAATATGGCAAGACGCCTTTTATGCCTTGTAATAGTCTCTCCATCAAACTTTGGAAAATGCCAGGTACCACGCTTACTCCGAATTGGAGTCTATTGCACTTGAAGGCGCCTCTATGTGTAACTATTGTCTGGGCTTCTGCAGTTGTCGTGTCTACAGGTAGTTGCTGGTACGCCTGAGCTAAGTCCAATTTCGCAAATATTTTTCCGCCACCAAGGGAATGAAGAAGGTGTTGGACCACCGGTACTGGGTAAATGCTCTGTTGAAGAGCATGATTTAGGGTGGCCCGGTAATCCCCACAAATTCTTCACGAACCATCTGGCTTCATGGGCGTTACTATTGGGGTTTCCCAGCGGACATGTTCAAGCGGTTCCAATACGCCCTGGGCTATCAGTTTATCTAGCTGTTCATCGATCTTTGGCTTGAGGGCAAAAGGCACCCGATGAGGCTTAAGCCCAATGGGAGCTATATCGGGGTGAGATTAAATGATATAGGGGTCCCCTTGTACTTTCCTAATGTTCCTGTGAATACATCCTGGAATTCCTGGATGAGGGCCTCTTCCCAGTCATTGCTTCTGGTTTGGTGTATGCCAGCTAGTTCAATCCCGAGTGAGACAAACCACTGTAACCGTAACAAACTGGGTTGGTCACAATCGATGACAGTTAGGGGAAGCATCGCGGTACAGTCCTTGAAGGATACTTGGACGTGGCTGGAACCGACAACTGGAATTCTGTTTCCCTGGTAGTCTTTTAGGATGATTCGTTGAGTGCTGAGGACCTGGCGGCAGATGGCAGGGATCAGCTGTTTGAGGGTTTTCCAGGATACCATCTATAGGGATGATCCCGAATCGACTTCCATCATACATGGTCGATTCTCAATAGTAACCCTTACGTGGATCTTTCTTGCATCGAACGATGAAGCGTGGTCGAAAATTATGGTTTGGTGGGCCTCTTCTCGTCTCGTTGAAGAAGCAGGTGTTCGATTTCTGAAGTAGTAGTGGTTGTTCCATTGGTGATTCAGATGGTCCCGATTCTCAGGAGGTTTGCCTGTCTCCCGACGGAGGTTGTTCTCCCTTCGGCTGGGACTGGACTCTCGCTTGCTTTTGCAGACCTTCGCGATGTGGCCTCTTTTCCCGCAGATACGGCAGAGTGCGTTGAGGAATTTGCAGTCCGATTATGGGTGGTTTGTCCCACAACCAGCACATTGGCGTGGACGTCTCTGGTTCCTTTGCTCTGGTTCCGAGCAGAGCTGTTTGACCTCCTCTTCTTCACTGTCTAAGGATGACTCGAGGTCTTCGTGGTGGGTGGTGATAGCGTGCTTCTCAGCAGCAAGTGGGCTATCATTAGCGAGTTGGCGAAGTGGTGTGTTCGCTCGGCGCATTCGAGCAGCTGACTTCCTGGTTGCTTCTGCGGCAGTAGCGTCGGCAATGACATCTGCAAGGCTGATGTCTCCTTTCGCCATAGGTTTACTCTGCACTTGTGGTGCATCTAATCCCAGAATTATGTGGTCTCCCAGGGCTTCCTCGAGGTTTGCAAAACCATAAAGGCCTCCTAGATTCCTGAGGTCAGCTACGAAATCCCCAACGCTCTCATTCTTCCGTTGGTCCCTCTGGTAAAACTCATGTCTTCATATCAGTGTAGGTACTGCAGGTGTGTAATGGGCCCGGAGGATTGGGGCGAGGTTATCCCAATCCATGGTCTTCACTTCCGCCGGTTTGGCAAGTGCTTTATCCATTTTGAAAACGGCGGGGCCACAATGAGTCAGGATCACCGCTCTTTTCTTGCCAGGTGTAGCATCTTTTAAATTGTTGGTCTCTAGGAACATCTGGAAATGATCCATATACGAGTCCCAGTCTTTGGTTGCTGGGTCGAATGGAGCGGGTGGTATGTCGCTGCTGGTCATCTTGCCGTTTTTGCGTGCACTCTTCAGCCCACGTGCTCTGTCTTGTTCGATGCATACTTAGTCAGCTCTATCGTCTCCGCATCCCACCCTCATCACCAGTGTTAAGTCCTGAGCATGGGCGCAAGGAACGGAGACGAGACATTGAACGGTGACTTCAACTGTTTATTGTGAAATAAGAACAGAGCAAATACTTGGGCAGCAGCAGCTCTTTTATAGAGCTGGCTGCTGTCAAAACAACCAATGATTTGAGTTTACTGCTTTCACAAGCGTCCAATCAGAGGGGCCCGTTAACAGCCAATCAGATTGGCCAGAAACGACCAATCACGACTCGCTATTCGCGGGCCAATGAGAAGTGCAGGATTACAAGGCTACTGCAAAGTAAAGCTATTTAGGGTTGTTACTGCTACGTTGTCTTAGTCCATAACAGTAAGCATATAAGGAAATAATATGTATTTGTCAAGCAGCATTGTTGGAGTCATGTTAAATCATCTATATTGTTATTTAAGTATAATGGCATTGATAAAATGCCATTATTTATTTAGATTTTCACATAACATGATACATTCTTCCTCACTAGAGACTTTTTAAGATGAACCTGTTCGCTGATCAGAAATGCTGTAGGCCAGATATCCCTAACTCCTGGCCCATTGCCAAGTATTGGCCCACAACCTATTCAGAATTGAGCCATATGAATGACTGGCCATAGCATATGAATGCCAGTGACACAAGGGCTGGATGTATGCATACATTGGTTGTTTTGACAGCAGCCGGCTCTATGAAAGAGCTGCTGCTGCCCAAGTATTTGCTCTGTTTTTATTTCACAATAAACAGTTGAAGTCACCGTTCAATGTCTCGTCTCCGTTCCTTGTGCCCATGCTCAGGACTTAACACTGGTGATGAGGGTGGGATGCGGAGACGATAGAGCTGACTAAGTATGCATCGAACAAGACAGAGCACGTGGCTGAAGATAACCTCGCCCCAATCCTCCGGGCCCATTACACACCTGCAGTACCTACACTGATATGAAGACATGAGTTTTACCAGAGGGACCAACGGAAGAATGAGAGCGTTGGGGATTTCGTAGCTGACCTCCGGAATCTAGGAGGCCTTTATGGTTTTGCAAACCTCGAGGAAGCCCTGGGAGACCACATAATTCTGGGATTAGATGCACCACAAGTGCAGAGTAAACCTATGGCGAAAGGAGACATCAGCCTTGCAGATGTCATCGCCGACGCTACTGCCGCAGAAGCAACCAGGAAGTCAGCTGCTTGAATGCGCCGAGCGAACACATCACTTCGCCAACTCGCTAATGATAGCCCACTTGCTGCTGAGAAGCACGCTATCACCACCCACCACGAAGACCTCGAGTCATCCTTAGACAGTGAAGAAGAGGAGGTCAACCAGCTCTGCTCGGAACCAGAGCAAAGGAACCAGAGACGTCCATGCCAATGTGCTGGTTGCGGGACAAACCACCCATAATTGGACTGCAAATTCCTCAACGCACTCTGCCGTATCTGCGGGAAAAGAGGCCACATCGCGAAGGTCTGCAAAAGCAAGCGAGAGTCCAGTCCCAGCCGAAGGGAGAACAACCTCCGTCGGGAGACAGGCAAACCTCCTGAGAATCGGGACCATCTGAATCACCAATGGAACAACCACTACTACTTCAGAAATCGAACACCTGCTTCTTCAACGAGACGAGAAGAGGCCCACCAAACCATAATTTTCGACCACGCTTCATCGTTCGATGCAAGAAAGATCCACGTAAGGGTTACTATTGAGAATCGACCATGCATGATGGAAGTCGATTCGGGATCATCCCTATAGATGGTATCCTGAAAAACCCTCAAACAGCTGATCCCTGCCATCTGCCGCCAGGTCCTCAGCACTCAATGAATCATCCTAAAAGACTACCAGGGAAACAGAATTCCAGTTGTCGGTTCCAGCCACGTCCATGTATCCTTCAAGGACTGTACCGCGATGCTTCCCCTAACTGTCATCGATCGTGACCAACCCAGTTTGTTACGGTTACAGTGGTTTGTCCCACTCGGGATTGAACTAGCTGGCATACACCAAACCAGAAGCAATGACTGGGAAGAGGCCCTCATCCAGGAATTCCAGGATGTATTCACAGGAACATTAGGAAAGTACAAGGGGACCCCTATATCATTTAATCTCACCCCGATATAGCTCCCATTGGGCTTAAGCCTCATCGGGTGCCTTTTGCCCTCAAGCCAAAGATCGATGAACAGCTAGATAAACTGATAGCCCAGGGTGTATTGGAACCGCTTGAACATGTCCGCTGGGAAACCCCAATAGTAACGCCCATGAAGCCAGATGGTTCGTGAAGAATTTGTGGGGATTACCGGGCCACCCTAAATCATGCTCTTCAACAGAGCATTTACCCAGTACCAGTGGTCCAACACCTTCTTCATTCCCTGGGTGGCGGAAAAATATTTGCGAAATTGGACTTAGCTCAGGCGTACCAGCAATTACCTGTAGACAAGACAACTGCAGAAGCCCAGACAATAGTTACACATAGAGGCGCCTTCAAGTGCAATAGACTCCAATTCGGAGTAAGCGTGGTACCTGGCATTTTCCAAAGTTTGATGGAGAGACTATTACAAGGCATAAAAGGCGTCGTGCCATATTTTGATGACGTCCTAATAGCTGCCCGCACTAAAGAGTTATTAGTACAATGACTCAGAGAAGTTCTCCAGAAATTTAAAGACTCTGGTCTGAAGATAAAAAGGAACAAGTGTCAACTTTATACAGAGAGAGTGGAGTTCCTGGGATACCTTCTCGACAGACAGGGAATCCACCCCACTGAAAAAAAAACTAACCGCAATCGAAAATGCTCCGAGACCTAGGAATAAGACAGACCTCCAAGCCTTCCTGGGATTCATTGACTTTTATAACATCTTCTTGCCCCAGAAGGTGACCGTAGCCGAGCCCCTACATAGACTTCTCGACAAAAAGTCTCCCTGGGTCTGGGGATGGCATGAAGAAAGGGCATTCCAACAAGTAAAAGACCTCTTAACCTCCAATGCTCTATTGATATATATATATATATATGGATCTTTGGTTATTCGGGTTTTCTCCCACGTAAGATTGGAATTATCTAGGCAACGTTTCGATGAAGTCTCATTCATCATCTTCAGGCTTGGTCTTCAGCTCTGTGCTTCTCAGAGTGATGTGAGCTTGTAGCTGCTTCTTCCTTTTAACTGCTAGTGGGGGTGTGACTTGATTGGGTGGGGCTTGGCTGTGTTCTGATTGGGTGGGGGTGTGTTCTGATTGGTTGGGGGTTTGGCTGTGTTCTGATTGGCGGGAGGCGTGTTCTGTTCGGGTGGGGGCTTGGTTGTACTCTGGTTAGTTTTAGTTGCTGGGGATTTGAGCTGGTGAGCTGTGATCTTGCTGTTTGGCTTCGAGTTCGTGGTCATGCTGCATCTTCATGGTGGGGGTCAGTTCGCTTCATGTATGGCTCAGAGGGGTTTGAAGTGGGTAGTGATGCAGCTGCAGTGCGGCTTCTGGTCCGTGGTCATCTCTCATCTTCTGTGTGGGTGTGAGTCTGCTTTCTTCATGGAAGTGTGGTGGTGGCATCTTGTGTGGCTCTCAGGTTGATATATATATATATATATATATATATATATATATATATATATATATATATATATATATATATATATGTGGATCTTTGGTTATTCGGGTTTTCTCCCGCGTAAGATTGGAAGTATCTGGGCAACGTTTCGATGAAGTCTCATTCATCATCTTCAGGCTTGGTCTTCAGCTCTGTGCTTCTCAGAGTGATGTGAGCTAGCAGCTGCCTCTTCCTTTTAACTGCTCCTGGGGGTGTGACTTGATTGGCTGGGGGCAGCTGCTAGCTCACATCACTCTGAGAAGCACAGAGCTGAAGACCAAGCCTGAAGATGATGAATGAGACTTCATCGAAACGTTGCCCAGATACTTCCAATCTTACGCGGGAGAAAACCCGAATAACCAAAGATCCACATACAAGTACCCGCGAGAACCTCAGAAAAGAAATATATATATATATATATATATATATATATATATATATATATATATATATATATATATATATATATATATGGCATTCAGCTTTGTTTGGGTATTTTCCCACGTCATAGTAGTGGTGCTTTTAAAGTTGTAGCAATGTTTCAGCAGAATCTCATCTGCCATCATCAGGCTTCTGTATTGTGTCCGTGTTTGTGTTGTAGAAAGTAGAAAGCAGACTCACACCCACACAGAAGATGAGACACAACCACAGAATCATCAGAGAAGCCATAGAGATTGAAAAAAGACCAGAAAGCATGAACAGAAGAGATGATTCCACCAGGCTGTCAATCATTTGGAAGCCTGCACTCACAAACAAAAAAATCTCCACACCACAAGCCAGGTAAACACCTGGGCACAAACAGATCCCCCCTGATACCTCCAGCTCAAACACACCCCAACCAGGCACCCAGATGAAACCTAGCTTCCTAACTAATGATAGCCGTCCATTTACCCAAAGCCAAGCTGCACTAAAGGCCTCCAATAAAGTAACACAATGTTGCCAGCCAATCAAGATACAAAAAGAGCCCCCCCCCCAAAAAAAAAAGACAGAAGATATTAGTAGCAGAACACAGCAAACTCCAAGACCAATAAACACAGACCAAGACTCTCAACCAATCAGGAGGAAGAAAAAACCATTCTGACATAGCAATAGGCTGCCCCAAATTTAAATCTGAAACCACTGTAAAAGTCTGACTCACAGACAAACACCATACAGAAGCCTGATGATGGCAGATGAGATTCTGCTGAAACGTTGCTACAACTTTAAAAGCACCACTATTATGACGTGGGAAAATACCCGAACAAAGCTGAATGCCAGACATATAAGTACCCGCGAAAACTTGAGAAAATATATATATATATATATATATATATATCTATGAGAAAATTCCAATTGTTTGAATTTTAAAAAATTGGATCAAGAATTTATTTATTTTTATATTTTGCATTTTTAAATCACCCATCAATATTATGTTTATTAACCACCAAGTAAAACCAGACTTTGTATTCACTGATTAACATGATAGATGTGTTAGGATTGAAATTAATTTGTACAGTGCTAAGATTATAGTGTTGGGAATTTATGCCCAAAATGAGAATAATATGATGTTTTACAAACAATTTCTGGAGAGGTTAATAATTCTAGGTTGCTTCTGTCTTTGATTAGTTTCTGTCCATTGTTTCTTGTCTTGCCTTCTAATGCTTCTTCTTCAAATTCAGATATTAAGTAATTATTTGTTTTGAGAGAAACAAGTCTCCACAGCCTTGCAACAAGCATTCATTTTCACGCACAGCTTTCAAAATGTTTCATTGACAGCACCACTTGGAATCTTTAATACGAAAATATGTGCTGCTTGAGAAAGCTTTTATCCAAATTTTGAGCATACATCATGCTTTTAATTCTTACAGCTTTCATGGAAAAGCATTTTATTAATCAGCACTTCATGTTCTTCGGTTAGAGTCAAATTTTAGGTAGAAGACATTGTGCCATTTATTTGCCTCCATTTAAAAGGTTTGTGTTTCAAGTACTAAAGAAGTTTTACCTGTGTAATATCAACTTGTTTGAATGAATGTTAATCTGATTTGCTGCCTTAACGAAAAACAGGCCATAGCAGCCTTTGTAAAGCAGATAAGTTCTCCATTAACCAAATGGGTAAATTGTAAGTTTAAAATAATAATAACTGTCATATTAAACAATAATTCATCTGAGAATTAGTTAAACAAATTGGACTGATACTATATGGAACAGGAATCTTCTGGAGAATTAAAACATTTTTATTATTATTCAAATCAAGTTTATTCTATTGAAAGCAAATGCTAAGAAATTTTCTTTTGCATAAAGCAAAGAACTCTTACTGATCAGACTTAATAGGCCGCAGAATTCTTTGCCCTGAAAACTCAAGTTTGTATCATTATTTTTAAATTAAGGATGAATCAAGCTGGTGTTACCATAAACATGTTTATGTAATTCTCTTCTTTTGCTTTGTTTACTTGCATGCTTCCCTTGCCACCCCACTTTCCACACAACCCAGGGTAGCTTATAGTGATGAGATTTTCTGATTCCGGCCTGTGCATATTCATAGATAATATGGTTAAGGCATAAGGCATTGCTATAGTTAAGGCTAGAAACTGGGATATCATGAATTATAGTTCTACATAAGGCACAAAGCCAGCTTTATGACCTTGATATCTCTCTTTCTCTCTCTCTCTCTCTCTCCCTCCCTCCCTCTCCTCCTCTCTCCCTCTTTCTCTTCCCTAGGTAGCAGGCAATGAGAGACCTATTTTGAAAACTTTGCCACAAAAATCTGCAGAGATTTCTTCTGTCTTATATAACCAATATGCAATCATTTGCTGCTTCTGTTCTACATTAAATTCAATAAGATGTTCAGAAATGCTTATATACCATCTTCTAGAATCACCTAATATATGGTGAGATCTAATGGCTTTTGAATATTTGAAAGCTGTGATATGCTTGATGGTAGCTAACATTTAAAAGCTAGCTCCGTTTATTTATTCTTTTTGTTTCAATATTTAATTTCCAACATCTCAGAGTTAATAGAACATGTATGCTGCATATTGAATAAAATTCAATTCCCTCTGTTTAATGAAACAAATGATTGCTTTTTAAAATGATTACTTAAGTAATTATTTATACAGTATTTTCCTTCCTGCATTCCCATTCTAAATCCAACTGATAAGCGAAATGAAGCATAATTTTGTCCCATACCTCTATATATTGAACTATCCAGATGTTTAGCATTAATCATCTGTTGTTTGGAACTCAAACCAGAAGTGGTATTCAGCGGGTTCTGACCAGTTCTGGAGAACCGGTAGCAGAAAATTTGAGTAGTTCGGAGAACCAGCAAATCCCACTTCTGACTGGAGATTTTATAATATCCTTCCCCTGCAACACCCACTAAGCACGCCCACAGAACCGGTAATAAAAAAATTTGAATCCCATCACTGATTCAAACATTATGTTTGCTGAATATACAGTGAACATTTGTGTATCAACCTGTTTGCTGTGCCTGAACTAATGTTAATTAGTAATAGACGCTTTTTATAGGTATTTCAAGATGAAATTCTAATATCCTACAGCTCATCTTAAGTTAGTTTCTTCACATTCAATAAAAAATGGTGTCCTTTTAAAAATAAAATGGAGAGTGTTGGCAAATTACAGGTGACTCTTTGCCCATATAATTCTACAAAGCTACTCTGAAAGTAATTTGTGTAACAAGGAACAAGTGAACAAAGACATTCAATTTAGGCCAAGTGTACCAATTAATTTTGGATCAATTAGCTAACATTTTGAAAACAATGCATAATTACTAGAATCTCTAGTACTATAGCTATTATACTACTTTCTCGATCACAAACTTTATATGGACAATGTTTATTTCAGTTTTTAAAAGAGATTAGGAGATGTTGCTTGCATGATATGACTTGGCTACACCCAAGCATTTGATCTTATTCTGCTTGTTAAGTGAGGTATGAAACTAAAATGCATACATAAATATTCAAAAATCCAGCTCAAAGACTGTTCATCAATGAGATAGTGTATCACAAAGTTATGTTCTGAACCTGCATTTGTGGACATTTTGAATAAATAACATGGCAGATGGAACATTTATTAATTTGTAACAGACAAAACATTTGGTGGGTTAGGGATAGAATAAGGCTTCTCACCTCCTAAAATACTACATGATTTAATATGATCCTTCAGTAGAATAGAATTACAGAGTTGGAAGGGACCTTGGAGGTCTTGTAGTCCAACCCCTTGCTTAGGCAGGAAACCCTATACTATTTCAGACAAATGGTTGTCCAATCTCTTCTTTAAAACTTCCAGGTGTTGGAGAATTTACAACTTATGGAGGCAAGTTGTTCCACTGCTTAATTGTTCTGTCAGGAAATTTCTTATAAGTTCTATGTTGCTTCTCTTCTTGATTAGTTTACATCCATTGCTTCTTGTCCTGGCCTCAGGTGCTTTGGGGAATAGCTTGACTTCCTCTTCTTTGGGGCAGCCCCTGAAATATTGGAACACTGTTGTCATGTCACCCCTAATCCTTCTTTTCATCAAACTAGACGTACCCAGTTCCAGCAACCATTCTTTACATGTTTTAGCCTCCAGTCCCCTAATCATCTTTATTATTCTTCTCTGCATTCTTTCTATGGTCTCAACATCTTTTTTTACATCATGGCGACCAAAACTGCATTCCAAGTGTGGCCTTACCAAGGATTTATAAAGTGGTATTAACACTTCATGTGATCTTGATTCTATCCCTCTGTTTATGCAGCCTAAAACTATGTTGGCTTTTTTGGCAGCTGCAGCACATGGCTGGCTCATATTTAAATGGTTGTCCTCTAAAGCAGCAAGATCTTTCTCACAATCTCCACTATTGAGCAAGTTATCATATGTACTGTACCTTTGTTTTTCTTACCTAAATGTAGAACCTTACTTTTTTCACAATTGAATTTCATTTTGTTAGATAGTAATAAAATTATTTAGTTGGGGTTCATTTACTCAGGAAATAATTCTATCCTTTAGCTTTGAATAATTAAATTTTAAGTCATAAGTCATGAAACAATAGAACCTTACAATATAACTTTAAATAGGAATATTAAATATAAAATATAAAGAAATGAGCTATATTAACATGCCTTTCTGCAGAACTCCAAAAGTAATGGATATTCTATATACCAGTCCTACATAGGAGCCAGAGTTTTTATTAATATTTACTTTAGTAGAGTAATACAATTATTAGTAGTGTCAATAAATTTCTAATATCTGATGATGATCATTTGTCATATGATCAATAAATGTTTATAGAGATCCTCAGTCATCCAGGTCATAGTCATCCCAAAGGTGCTTTTTTCAAGAAGCAAATGGTTTGTCTGGCTTTTCTTTGAAGATATTTCGCTTCTCATCCAAAAAATTTCTTCAGCTCTAACTGTATGGTGGGGAATGGAAGGATTATCAACAGTTTTTAAAAAGCTCTAGACCAATTTGCACTACTCAGGTGACCCTGATGACACAAATAAATCTCTATCTGACCTTAATGACCTGCTGAAAGAATGCAAATGACCAGCTGTCTGCAAGGAGTATAAATCCTTCCATTCCCCACCATCCAGTTCTTCAGTTTACGGTGGGGATCAGCAATAAATCACTTTTAAGCCAAAGGGAGAACTATGTATCTATGAAACTGAAGCCAGTTGAACTCAGATAATCTAGTAGGCTTGAATGAGTTCATGAAATGAATGGAATTTATCTAAAGGCAGAGAGAAAGGAATTATACACAATGCAGCTGCTAGTAACACTGGGAACCACAGGCTAAATGCTGCAAAACTTATATTCCCTACAAGATGAGATTTTAATGGCTTCAGAACTTTAATTTATCTTGTCAAATCCCAGCCTACCTGTTTTACATCTGTTTCAAGCTTTTCACTGATCTGGGGGTTTATTAGATCTGGACTGTAAAAAATCCTCATGTTTTCTGGATGGCAGAAAAGAGATTGGGAAGACTCAATTTACTGCCATCTACTGCATCTGGATTTGTGAAGCTCAAGTAGCCTCAGCAGACATTTGTCTCAGGGAATGGGGTAACAAATCTTAACAGAGTTGAACACATTGAGGCTTTTCTTAGCTGGGCTGGAATAAAGGACACCATGCTATTTAAACCACAGTTAAAAGCAAATTGTGAGGTAGAGATTACATGAAGGAACTCATGGTAATGTGTTTTCTGATCCCCAATGTCTATTGCTAGAACATGTTTGTTCCATCGGTGGTGGTTGTTGTTAGTCATGAAGTTGTGTCAGACCCATCATGAGCCTATGGACAACATTCCTCCAGACATTCCTGTCCTCTACCAACCCGCAGAGTCCATTTAAGTTCACACCAACAGTGACTTCATTCAGCCACCTCATTCTCTGCCGTCCCCTTCTTCTTTTGTCCTCTATCATTCCCAGCATGAGAATCTTCTCCAGTGAATCCTTCCTTCTCATTAGGTGGCCAAAGTGTTTGAGTTTCATCTTCAGGATCCGGCCTTCTAAAGAGCAGTCAGGGTTGATCTCCTCTAGGACTGATCTGTTTGATTGCCTTGCAGTCCAAGGGACTCACAGTAGTCTTCTCCAGCACCATAGTTCAAAGGCCACAATTCTTTGGCGCTCAGCCATCCTTATGATCCAACTTTTACAGCCATACATTGCAACTGGGAAAACCATAGCCTTGACTATATGCATTTTTGTTGGCGGGGTGATGTTTCTGCTGTCTAGATTTGCCATAGCAAAGGAGCAACCGTCTTTTAATTTCTTGGCTGTGGTCCACATCTGCAGTGATTTTGGAGCCCAGGAAAATCAAATCTGTCACTGCCTCCATTTGTTCCCCATTTGTTTGCCAGGAAGTTTGTTCCATACTTAAGACCATACTTATCCCAGATCTGAATTCAGCAATCTAGCATATTCTTTATCAACATTTTTCTTCCTTTCCTATCATGACTCTCTCTCCCCCAACTCTTTCTTTTATTTATTTATCTTGTCTGATTTTTTTTAAAGGATTGAAGTGCTGTCTAGTGCTAATGACTGTCTTTGAAAATGCTTGATAATTATAGCCTGCAATATAGTTTTGGTATAATGTATTACTGTTAACTAAGAAATCTATTCAAGAACTCTACTAATAATATTATGGTGCCAAAATTAAATATTATAAATATTTTATTCATAAGGATCTTGATAGACTTGAACATTAGGGGCTATCTAAGACAATAAAATTCAATGATGAAAAAAGTAAGGTTTCCTAATCATCTTGTTGCTTTTCTCTGTACTCTTTCTAGAGACTCAATATGTTTTTTAAATCAGTGGTCGCCAACCGGTGGACCGTGGCCCACTAGTGGTCAGCAAGAAAATTTTGGTGGGCTGTAGAAAAATGTCACCCTCAGAGCAGCCCCTAAAGCAATTAATCCAGGCTGTGCAGAAACACAAGGCTGTGCCACCCACATGGCCCACAGGAACCCTCCCTTCCCACTCACTCCTTACCTGGTAAATTTGTCTGCTAAATTGCTATTTTTCCTTTTTTCCCCCGACCATCAGCTGTTCTGCTGTGCCGTGAGATTTAGATTAGCTAGAAAGCAGGGAATGGTTGCATTTCTTGCTTTCTAGCTAGTCTTTAAATCTTCGGCTCTACTTTTAAGCACAGCCAAATCTCCCTTAGGATTGAAGGTCCTATTATTCAGTGCAGACTCACAGCAAGCAAATTTTATGTGACAGACTCAGGTAGCCAATGGCAGATAGATTACTGAAACATTCTGTGATCAACTCAATCTACCTGCCTGCTTTGCCCGATTTTGGGTAAAAGTTGCTGGTTTTTTAAATAAAAAAATCAATATTTACATACATGAGTTGTGAGTTAATTTGGTGAGTTTGCTTGCAAGAAAATTTTATGTGACAATGTAAGCTAGCCGATGGAAGATAGATAAATCTCTGAATGAATCTGTGATTCTGTGAGCAACTCAATCTTCCTGCCTGCTTTGCCTGATTTTGGATAAAAGTTGATCTTTTTTATAAAATATTCAATATTTATGTAAATATTTATAATATTTACATAAAAGCTATGCTCAGCCAGTCACATGACCACCAAGCTACACCCACAAATTAGGCCATGCCCAAAAAACCAGTTAGTGGTCCCTGGGATTTAAAATTATGAGTTTGGTGGTCCCTGAGGTCCAAAAGGTTGGCAACTCCTGTTTTAAATCATGGTGACCAAAACTGGATACATTATTTCAAGTGTGGTCTTATCAAGGCATTATAACTGGGGTCTTCAAATTTGACAGCTTTAAGACTTGTAGACTTCAACTCCCAGAATTCCTCCTCCAGCCATGTTAGCCCAGGAATTCTGGGAGTTGAAGTCCATAAATCTTAAACTTACCAAGCTTGAAGCTCTTGCATTATAGAGTGGTATAGCCTTTTCATCAAAGTTATCCATTTAGTGCTCTGTAGTGAGCCTTCTGGACCTTGCAGTTGTGGAACTACTCACTCTGTCTTTATAATGACATCAGAAAAAATAATTAATAACTAACTGGGAAAAACTCATCTTCACCTTAGGTAATACCTTCCTCTTATTCCAAGTATATGTGTTGTTGATATCTAATGCTGTGTGAACCAAAGAGTAGAATGCTAAAGCTCTATTTGTTGTTTTCTCTGGGTAGAACTTAATGAATTTATTTTTATTCACTCTACTTTTCTCTGAGCTGTTTTATTCCCTCTCACAATCACTTTGCACATATACAAATCCTCATAATTTCCTGTAGTAGCTGTTCAAAACCTAAAGGAATTAACATTTCAGCATCCTGCAAGGAACAATATTTCATGGGCTTACATAAAAGTACACATAACTAGATGAATATTATGGCTGTGACTAAGCATCAGTGTAATTAAATTCCTCTGAACCCTGTACCAGCAGGAGAAGGGGAATGGCCTCAAGGCAAATAGATATAACTATTGTTTCCAGGGATTCAGGTTTCTTTTCTCCAAAAATGTACTTGCCAAGGTGGTTTTGTAATAGTTTTTAATGATTTTGTTATTGAGCTGGCTTGTCACAGTGGAAAAGGCAAAAAAAAAAAAAAAAAAAGAGGTACTGGTCTTAATGACTGACAAAGAATATATTAAATCAAAACTGCATTTGTGATTAATCCTAAATCAGGTATCCTGATTCCTGTTTCTGGGTGGGATAAAAGAAAGAGATTTAGAGATGCACTATTTTCCCCAATTCATTTTCAACCAGTCTGTTCCCCTGGACCAGCAATCCCCACTCTTTTTGCCTTTGACCTGGAGGGGGAGGGAATAGGGGATAGTTCCTTGTGAGTGGCAAGTGAGTGGCTTACTCCTCTCACACAGTGTTCTGACCTAGGCTTCCCCAACAGCATGGGTCCTCATCCCAATAAACCTCTTTTATTTAATTTACAATGAATTTCCTCTCCAACAAAGTCCTGGCCAACAGTCTTTCAAGATACTTTTCACCTTAAAGAAGCAGGTTTTTCTGTACTCATTTGCTTTCTCTGTAAGGAAGGGGAGTGAACTTTCCTTCAGCACTTTCGCCGCCCGTAACAACTTCTTTTGGAAACAAATGTATCAATCTGAAAGTCAGGTTTCCAGGGTGTTTTAAAAGTAACTTAATGTCCCGGTTCAGCCAAGAAAATTTCTCCTTCTGTCTTCCTCCTGCACAGTCTTATCCGGTTGAAGATTCCTTTGTGGCTGCCATTTCTGACAGCTGTTCCACCGCCTCAGGAAAAAGGAGTCTAGCTGGCTGGGGAAAGGGGGTGCGATATCCCCAGACCCCTGCCTGGATCTCCTCTGTCTTCCGCTGCCTCTTCGGGGCAGCAACAACCCCCAAATCCAGTTGGATCGGGGGTACCTCAGTGGCGAGCGCAGCAGGGGCTCGCAGAGAAGCGGATTCCTGCCACTGCCGAAGCCTTGCAACCAGAAGCGCCAATGGGAAGGAGAGGACTAAAAAAAAAAAATCTTTAAAAACTTGTTGGAGGAGATGCTTTGAAGATTTTAAGACCAACAACTAATTGTAATACGGCTTTAAAATATATTTGGGATTTTGTCCCAGGAGGAAAAGTTGCAAAGAGAAGAAGAGGAAATAATTTCTGTTTGGACTGTTTGATAACTTTGACATTTGCAAATTACTTTAAGATTAAAAACATCTGGGTTGTTCTTAAAAATTTACAATGGCACCATCTGTAGATCAACTAAAAATGGAATATGAAAAATTAAAAGAAAGAGAATCAAATGGCAAGAATTCATTGGGAGCTGTCTTCCACTTTTTAGAAATGGCGGTTTCTACGTACCAGCAAATACTTGAGGAAGAAGGAGAAGAAGAAGAAAATGAAGCCATTTTTAATGGACAAAAAAGTTTGATTAAGAAAGAAAATAGGAAGAGAGGAAGGAAAAATGAGAACTTAAGATTCAATAAAACCAAGAAAAAGAAAAATAAGGTGAAAAAAAGGTACAATGTTAGAAAGCAATTGAAAAGAGAATTACAACAGGGAGGGGAAGTATAAAGGTGGAGGTTAGGAGTGGGGGCAAAAAGATCAGACTGGAGAAGAAAGGGAAGGGAAAAGGGAAAAAAAAGCCACGGTCTGAAACAAGATATCTTTTTTAGAGATAAAGGATAAAGGACAGGGTATAATTTAAGAAAGATTCTGCAAGAGTACATAAGATAGTATTGTAGTATTTGCATTTGAAATAGTCTATTGGAATATTATAAGATTTAACAAAATATTAAAATATAATGATAGATTTCAATATTTAATAAAATATCAAAGATAATGTGTAAAATGATTAATGCTTAGTTATACTATTAATTAGAATTAGAATGGGAATTATATCCTTAACTATATTATAAGTTTATTCTTTTTTTTCAAAATGCAACATGTAGAATGTACTAAGCAGAATCAGGATAGAAATTATGTATTATTCTAAGTGTTACTTTAGGGAAAGGCGTCACACCTTAAAAGTGATTACAGGAGAAATTCTTTGCTAAAGAGAAGAGATAAATAGATAAAAAGAATGGACAAAAGATACAAACATAATGATTTTGAAATAAAATGAAATAAACAAAATATAATTAAGAGAGTGAAAAGAAGGGAGAAGTTATATAGAAAATATAGAATGGTTAATAAGATATGAATGGTGTATAAGGTGAGCATGAACTTGATTTAGGTCTGTAAAAAAAGATGTAACCCGGGGCTAAGCCACTTTTCAAAAGAAGTTTTATGTTTTATGTCTTGTGTTTTGGTTAGCTATGTTTTGATTGTGAATTAATAAAACCTTGGAGGAATAAAACTAAAGGGAGAGAAATTTGGAAAAGACATGTATAAATGATAATTAAGGAGGTTTTATCTTTTTATGTCTTGTTTTATGTTTTGTATTTTGTGTGTTTATGCTTGATTGAGAATTAATAAAACCTTGATAGAAAGAAATATAATTGAATAAAAGTGAAGGCAGAAACAATGAGAAATTTGGAAAAGATATATATGTGTTTAAATGGAAATGTGATAATGTGGAACTATGCCTTAAAAAATAACGCTTTATTTGCCTTGTTAAAAATTATAAATAATTTTTTGAGAAAGGAGGTTTTATACTTTGATGTCTTATGTTTTGTCTTTAAAATCAATAAAACTTGTTTTTAAAAAAAGATATTTTTCAATTACAGATCTTTATCAGGCTTGGAGAGTGGCCAGGCCAATCTCTTTCAGATGCAGCAATATTTGGTAAGCATGCCGGAATGAATAATTGTCTCCTGCAAAGGTCCCCTCCCCACTTGCTCTTTTTTTATTCTCTAGGGTAGGGGCCATTCATGGTCTACCTGTGGATTTACTCCCAAGTCAGCCCTTGTTCCTCAGCTGTTCCCTTCTTTGGGCAACTCTGTGCATGTGCACACTGGGAACAGGCTCTAGCTGTTCTTCTGCCTCACTAATATCTGACTCTGAAGGCAGCTAACAACTGTCAGACAGTCCTGGCCCCATCTCTGCCTCTGACACAGAGCACTCATCAGAACCTTCTCCAGACTCCAGGACTGGCCCATGTTCATTGTCTGAATCTGCTGCCAACTCTGCTGGCTGCTGTTGGGCCACAACACATGAGCGCAAAATGGCCAGCACTCATGCGAAGGGAGTTTCCGGTGTGTGCATGCACTCGGCCACCACTTGCATGGCCTGGTTCCAAACAGTCCATAGCCCAATAGTTGGCTGTGGCCCAGGGATTAGGGACCCCTGCTCTGGATGGCTCAGTGTTAATAATTTGTGGGTTGTTTCAGCTGTGCATTTTGGCATAGGTATTGAGTAACTGCTGAAATTTCTAAAAAGTTTATTTTACAAAGCAGGATAAACATCTGAGCAGTGATAACAAATAAAAAGGAATGTACCCTGTCTTAAACTTTCTTATTATGATTCATCATGGAACTTACTCGTGTCAGTTTATAACACTATGCAGTATGGAGGGATTTTAATGGTATCCAGAAGAGACATCTTTTAAAAAAAAACCACCATTATAATTCTGAGCTGAGAGTCATGCACAAACAGGAGTTTATTTTGTAATTAGGTAAAATCTTCAATAGCTTGTATTCAAAATTCTATGACTTTGGGTATATTTTCTCATCAAATAGTGATGAGGCTCTGATGAGAGAAAGTTAATGCTGATGGAAATGAGTCCTAAAATTATAGAGGGAGGAATAAATCTATAATTATTCTGGAGATTTTTGCTTCCTTTTTTTTTTTAAAAAAAATCAGCAATTGCTTTTATAATTTTAGTGTTTGATCTAAATGTCAATGAGATCTTTGGTCCATGAGAATGAACTATCCTTGTAAACCTTCCTGCTAAAACAAAACACACACGCACATATATATAATGCTAGTTGCCATTTTCAAAACCAACTGGTCTTATTATGGCTATTATATCAGAATATAACTACCATAGTAGTATATATGATACAGACCCTCCTCTCCTCTCCTCTCTCTTCCCCTCCCCTCTCCTCCTCTCCTCTGGTGTGCTCATAATCTAGCTCTTGGATATTTTCCACCTCTCTAGCATCAATTTTTGTTGCAAAAGACAGGGAATATGTTTGACTTCAAGAAGACCAGAAATGGAGAATAGGTCTGAATGTCATCATTTCAAGTGTCCCCTTTAATAGATGAAAATACAGCATTTTGATTGAGCCTAAGCAAATCAGTCCCATTGATTAAAAACAGAATAATTATTCTGTGCTACAACTTAAAATGAAAACTTCCGTCCATCCATCCATCCATCCATAATGTTATTTTGTTACTGTTTGATATTTCAGTTAGCCAGCTATCTACTTTTTATTTCCAAGTCTTCCTTCCTTCCTTCCTTCCTTCCTTCCTTCCTTCCTTCCTTCCTTCCTTCCTTCCTTCCTTCCTTCCTTCCTTCCTTCCTTCCTTCCTTCCTTCCTTTTTCTTTCTTTCTTTCTTCTTGAATAATAGGAAGTTTTTCAATACCAGGAAAGAGAAACACATTATCTTTCCATGCACATAAAAGTATACTCATTAAATATTGCTCAGACACAAACGCATACAATGACTTCTTTTCTGCAATAAAATAAGAAGGAGTCTGAGTCGTTTTATTGTCACTCCTATTAAATAATTAAAAGCTATATTGCCTTGCTGATATAACATATTCTTCCAGAGATCTGCCAATGTATCCAGATTTATTCTGGGCCAATTTGGATTGCAAAATTTATAATTAAAAAAAAAAAAAAAACTGGGCATCAAGTTCTATTCTTGGATGTGATTCATCTAAAAAACAGTCACAAAGACAACAAATAGAATTTCAAGCTAAATTTTTATTTCACTCCCTCCCTCCTTTATTGCAATTGAACAAATATTTTTCATCTGGCACCAGACTTGATGCTACATTCTTCTGGAATGTAGAAAATAGAATCTAACTGATTTTATGCACATGATTAACATGATTAACAAAATGGCTGGTGTTTTATTCTAACATAGCTTGCAGTAATATATATTTTGCAAATATTTCTGAGTCTCTAGGAGTCTAGACAAGATACAGAGATCACGTTAGTCAGAATAAGAGAAACACCATCTCACTTTAGATGGAGAAAATCCAGACACTGAACTAGCTATCTGAAATCCACAAGTCTATCTGTGCATACTCACATGCTTCATGTTGCAATCAGCTATGGCATTGAAAACCCTGAAGGAAAATTGATTGTTTTCAGCTGTTTTGTTTCATAAGGATTTTCCACTTGCAGCATGGACCTGGAAACTGTTCCAAATGAAGCAACCTCACAGTTGTGATGTTATTTGAAGTATTTGTCCTGGGTATCACAAAATACCAAAACATTATTTTTTTGTCTCAACCAGTAGAACCTCAGGTGGGACAATAGAGCCTCAGTGGGGCAGTGGTTAGAATGCTGTATTGCAGGGCACTTCTGCTGACTATTGGCTGTTCAAATCCCACTAGGCTCAAAGTTGACTCAGCCTTCCATCCTTCCAAGGTGGGTAAAATGAGGACCCAGATTGTTGGGGCAATATGATGACTCTGTTGTAAAACTGCTTACAGAGGGCTGTAAAGTACTGTAAAGTGGTATATAAGTCTAAGATCTATTGCTATTGCTAATACAAGTTCTTTGTTAGATGACTAAGGGCAAGTTTGACAAGCTTTTTGCTTCTGATGTTATTTATAGTTATTTCTGTATTTAGGGGCAGGGGGGATGAAGGATTTTTTTTCATCATATAAATAAAATTGAATCAGAAAAAGAACTTTGTTCTATACTTCAACCTTGTAAATAAAATATATGCATACAACATCTTCATATTATATATAATGTATATATGTGTATGTATTTTTTCTGATTTTCATAATGCAATACAATAAAAAGAAGAAATATCATTTCTTTAAGACATTTTGACACTCATTTATCAAAAGAAATTGATACACTGAAGCAGGTTTCTGTTTATATGGTTAATGTGGCATAGCAGTCCTTATCTAGGACTTTTGATCTGAAGGTGTTTTTCAATGCATATGGAAATATATCATCCAATCTTGAATATTTGCAGAAGGATTATTATATCATTAAAAGTATGTAAAGATAATCACATACTGTATTTAGAAATCTTACCCTGTTCTAGACTTAAGTTGAAAATAAGGCATCCGTTGCACTATCAGATACTTTTTTTTAAACAATTATGCGAGTTGAATAAGAAAAAGGAACTTGGATTGCATTTTGTTAGCAAATAAGGAATGGATTCCCAAATTACTAAGAAATATCAAAGAAATCCCATTGTGTCTCAGCATTATGCAATAACCAGGTCATTGCAACCATGTGCAAAATGAAAATTGTATCATTCTGATATTAACAACGCAAGAGTCTTAATCATAAAAATAGGTATTAATGAGAAATGGTGCCATGCTGATAAGCTGCGTGGGTAAACAAAAAATATTATTTCTGAGGTTGCACAATACTAAAGATGCTATATGCAGAACACATAGAGAATATGTCTACGGCAATAGCATTTTTTGCTGAGAAGAACAGAAACAAAGTAAGCAGTTGATCAATCTTGACACATAAAACAAGGAAAGAAAAGCTGATCAGCCAATTAAACAATATGCTTAGTTAGCAATGAGGGAGAATTTGTGTGTGGGGGGGGGGGTGTCATTATTTTTTCATATTTCATGAACTCAGTGGAATATAATATGTGGAATACAATTGTACATTTTCATTATAGTGGTATTTGCTACTGTATGGAAATTTCTTTTCTTGTCAACAAAAAAGAATTTAGTATTGCAAGAATTAAAATAAAAGTTTTTATGAACCTGATTTAAACTTATTAACTATGCAAAACAAATAATTTGTGACTATTCACTACCCAATCCCAAGTTCCTAGATAATTTAATTAAATGAATTTACATCTGTTTCTCTTGTATATTATATACATATAATAGGTATAAAGTTCTAAAATGTTTCATCCCAACTTTCAAGTGTAGACTCTGCCCCAAGGTTTCCCAATTTTCCCTTTTAGCAAGTAACCAGTTCCAACTTAGATTAACGTTTCAGAGTCAACTAAAGATTGCCATGTAGTTGGGCAAATAAGCAAACATATGGAGGATAATTCTATGAACTACATTTAATTTTCCTTGCAACTCTTTTTTTGATTTAATTTAATGTTCATGACTCCTTTAATTTAGCTTTTATCTTAGCCCATCAATTTTCTGAAATGCATTCTTTGACAAACCAAATTATCTGCCAACTATATTAAAAAATTGCTGTATCCTCACCATTTTGGGAATAATAATAATAATAATAATAATAATAATAATAATAATAATAATAATAATAATAATAATAATAATAATAATAATAATAATAATATAACAGTTGCCAAGAACAGCTCTGCTGTTTATCTTTCTACTTTTACCATTGAAAATTCACAAAATTAATGACAAAGATAACAATAGGCCTGTTATTGCCTGGATATGTTTCTGTCTCAGAAAAGTAACTGAAATGCTCTGGTCTTAAAATGTGGAACCCCTGAGCAGCAACACAGAGAAATGACACATCAGAATTAATGGCTTACAGATTTTTCTGTGCCAGAATGGATTGAGGCTGCAATTTACATCTAAATTTATGACTCTGCATGTAAGTTGAATCATTCAGGAGCTATGTTACATTCTAGTTTTCCCATTTCCCTGTTCTGAATGTCATTTATCTACCCAGCCTTTTTCAAATTCAACTTAGGAACAGAAATAGCTACATTACATATAGTTGGTTGATGGATTAATTTTGCATCAGCAAGAAAGTATTGACTCTAGGTGACCACCTGTCTTAGATATATCTTCTCCAGGATGATCTGTTTCCAATCTAACGCTTAAAATCTTGCTACTATATTTGAGTCTGGCCCTCCTCTTCTCTTTCCTTCCACTTTCCCCAGCATTATCAATTTCCCAAGAGCATTAGACATTTGCATAATGGAGTGGTGCAGTGGCCTAGAGGTGGATCTCTTGCCTCATGATCAGAAGGCTGTAAGTTCTATCCTAGGTAGGATAGATAGCCTATCCTAGTCTGTAAGTTCTATCCCTCTCTGTGAACAATGCTGTGAACTCTGCATTGGCGACAGGAAAGGCATCCTGCCAGTAAACACTCTACTCCATTCAGTTACCCTGACCCCACCCCAATGTAGGGGATTATGGGATCATTAAAAGACAAAATTAGGTTTGCATAATATCAGTGAGTTAGAACTATGTAAAAGGGCTGTTTCAGAAAATATTCTAGTGTTATGGATTTCTGTTGATTCAAATGACAAATCCCAGTCAATCAGAACAACATTTGAAATGATTTCATAGTTTTTTTTATATTTCATATTTCTTAACCGCCCATATTCCCCAGAGAAATGCTCTGGGTGGTATACAATATAATATAGTTATATGTAGCCATAATGAGATTTGATTAAGATAACATAGTACAAAATAGAGCAGTTCTGAATAAGGAGACTATTTCCAAGAACAGTGCAAAGTTTCAGTGAGACAATCTGATGTGATAGTGGGTTGGTCAAGTTACCTTACAAAATTATTTCCACTGAATGCAAAGAAATTTTGGAATAGGATTTGCACCTTAATACAACAAATCCTTAAGTTGAATATAAAGACAAACCACAGTTTTCTTTCAGGCCTAATGGATTAAGGACTTGGAAAACAAAACTGGAACTTTGATGTTATACATGTTGATGGCAGCAAGATTACTTTATGCACAAAAATGGAAGACACTTTGATTCCCACAATGGACAAATAGCTGCAAAATTTGATGGAGTTAGCAGAGATGGCCAAATTGACTGTTTTGGTTAAAGAAAAGAACACAATTAATTTTGTTTCCACTTGGAAACTGCTTTTGGACTTTGTGCTTGAGATGGAAAAAAAGATAAATTTTGATTTTGGGTTTTGTTGATTAGATAGGTCTATTGTTGTAGAAATGGCTAGTACATATTATTATATAAAAGTAAAAAGTTGAGGTTTCATGTTATTACCTTATTCTACTGCACCAAAACGAATCCCCTTTACCCCCTCTCTTCCCCCCTTTCTCCCTTATTTTCCTTATTTTCCTTTTTCTTTGTATTTCAGTATTTTATATTTTGATAAACTAATAACATTTTGAAAAAATAAAATAAAATAAAATAAAATAAAATAAAATAAAATAAATAAAATAAAATAAAATAAAATAAAATAAATAAAATAAAATAAAATAAAATAAAATAAAATAAAATAAAATAAAATAAAATAAAATAAAATAAAATAAAATAAAATAAAATAAAATAAAATAAAATAAAATAAAATAAAATAAAATAAAATAAAATAAAATAAAATAAAATAAAATAAAATAAAATAAAATATAAAATAAAATAAAATAAAATGAATACAGAGTCCTAACCATAAATATACCACGTCTCCCTTATTTTTGAGTAGCAATACCAATAGCAGTTCTGACAGCCAACAATTTTTTTTTCCCCACAAATCTATCAGAAGTGCTGGTTCAAGCATTCATGATACACATCAACACAAATGTTTTGTCACGTTGCTTTCTTAAAAATTGCATCATTTCTGTATTATAAATCAACTGGCACAGGTGGCACAGCCCTACCAGTTATTGAGGAGGATTCCAGGGCTATAATCTAGGTTTAGTTCAAACAGCTTACATTTCAGTCAGGATTTTTATAAAATCTATGTTTGGCTTCTTTGTCTCTGCACATCAGGGAACATATGTACCTATCATTCTGAGATGCTTGCATAGTTGTTGCATTTATACTTCTGTGAATGTTAACATTCTGGCTAGGTGGCATTCAAAAAACAAAGCCTCCAGGAAGAAATTAGATCAACCAATCAGCATGCAAATGTGTATAACCAAGGCATAGTTGAGATTTCAGAAGTTTGCACATCTGCTCATCTACAACCATCTGGAACTTAGACTTACCCATCAAACCCTTCACATCATTGATGTCTATGCACAGTTGCAGCTAAGTTTAAATCAAACTTAAGTCTTGGAATGATTCTTGGATGTTGCATTCCCTGCATATTTGCAAGCAAAGTACCATTGGGAGAGACATCCTGATCTAATTGCCAAAGGTACTTTTTTCCAAAAGCCAATTGAACATTTTTGGTTTTTTTTTTTTTTTTTCTTTGAAAACATTTTCTTTCTCCGCTAAGAAGCTTCTTCAATTCTAATTCAGCATCCTCTTTTCACGACCATATAATCCCTTGTGGGCTGGAGTCTGGGCAATTGAAAGGAGCTGAATGTGGAGGGTTTTTCCCCCAGCAGATATATTCTCATTGTGCCAGAGAGAGAAATATCTGCTGCTACCTAGGATCAAACTCACAGCCTCCTGATTGTGAGAGGAGAGCTCCACCTCTAGGCCACCACTCCACTCTTCTTCAATTCTAATTGACAGCTGGGAAATCATTTCCCCACCAGTTAATTAGAACTGAAAAAGCTTCTTAGATGAGAAGCAAAACAGCTTCAAATAAGAACAAACTAACCCAAAAGTTCAGTTGACAGTCTCCATAGGCATTCTAATCTAAATTAGACTGCTTAAGATATTTTCCCTAGCTCAGCATGTTACATATTACAAGGAAGACAAAATAATATTCAACTTAGACATTTAAAGAACCTCAATGATAGGATGTCATTTATCTTTGTATTGTTGTCCCTTCACTATTAGCCTCCTTAAGTCTGATGCCTTCAGAAATAAAAGTGTTCTCCATCCACCATTTGGAAAGAGAAGCAGTCTTTCATTTTCTTATAGTTGCACACAAGGTGTTAGAGATTTAAAGCAGGTTTTCCAACATTTAAGGTTTCTGCCCTGCCAAAATACATTTTTTTAACTGTTAGAATTGGCTGACTACCTGCTTTTGCACATTCTACATTTGTGCTCTGCTGATTCCTATAGAGTTCAGCCTCTTTTGTTCACTTTTTAATTTATTTTCTCCCAGGGAAAGCATTAGGCAGGGCTATTAGATAATGAAGTTTATGTAATGAGATAAATTGAAGCCAGTGCATAATTTCATTCTAATGCATCTGATAATTCATCAGATTAAATCACAAATGCAGATGGCTAGAACTTTACAAATTCATGATTTTCACAAATAACTGAAGAGACACTTTTTCATTTTAGGGAGATACTTCAACTGATGTTTCCTTCACCAAAAAAATACTGTAATCACAATGCAATTATGACATGGTGATTTCAAGACAACTAGTTCACATACACACACAAACACACACAAAATTAATGTTTTCAGACATTTGATGCGGTACTTGAATAAGGAAGTGGTAGAATGAGGACGGCAGATTCTAATGAAAAATGCACATAGTTAACAGAATAACAGAAGTTCAAAGAGATCTTGGAAATCTTCTGGTACAATCCCCTTGCTCAGTCAGGAGACCTGATACTGTTTCAAACAAATGGCTGTCCAGTCTCTTCTTAAAACCTCCAGTGTTTGAGCACCCACTGATTAATTGTTCTCACTGTCAGGAAATTTCTCACTAGTTCTAGGTTACTTTTGTCCTTGATCAGTTTCCATCCATTCTGTCCTGCCTTCAGGTGCTTTGGAGAATAGCTTGACCCCTCTTATTTGTGTCAGCCCCTTAGATATTGGAACACTGCTATCATGTCACCCCTCATCCTGCTTTTCATTAGACTAGACATAGCCAATTCATTAAACTAGACATACACAATTAGTTTCCTATCCAAACAGCACAGACTTTATGTTACACTTGAGAACTGTGTTTTCTTAGATTTCTAAACACATTGAGGAAAATCTCTCTGCCCAAAGCTTAACATGTGAGAGTCTAATTAGGCAAGCAAGTGAATGTGACCATATATCCATTGTGTCTGCAGTAGAAATCTGTATTAGCCTCCCATTATGATTTCCTAATTTTACAAATATGTGGCATTTCAATTATTTCCAAGATTAAAAGGTGGCAACTATAAAGTTTTGTTGTTTAATACACAGGTACACTTAGAGATCCAATTACAAATCCCTACTACAAGCACAATAGTTTATTTCAGCTGCATAGCAATATCTATATTTTCTTCTTTAAGAAATAGAACTAAGCCTGAATCCTAAAATTTAACAATGGAGTGATAATAATTAAGTCCTGGCTTGTATTTATCTTCTCTAACTTTGTTACCTTTAATTCCTGGTCCAATCAGATTTAAATGTCAAGGAAGCTTTCAAGCAAAGAGTCATTAATGTAGCCACAAAGAGTCATTAATATAGCCTAAGATTATATTGTAGCAGAATAAAACTTTGAAGTGACTGGCTCAACACAAATCAACCCCTCAGTTAGAAAAAATGTTTAACAGCTTACATACTTCAACATCTTAGAAGATTTTTCTTTTCTAGGTACCATTTTGAACAACTGGACTTCATGATAAGATATGGGAGGATTCATGGAGTTCCAGTTGAAGGATTTGTGGAGCACCAACCATTGAAGACACTACTGGTTATTTTTAATTGCAAGCTCTAGTTTATAGAAAGGGCTGCTTACTTAGATTCTGGGAACTCAAGAGAAATTGTCTTACTTTTTTCAGGAAATGAACCTGTGTATCACTAATAAGACTGCACTCTTTCTTTCAAAAGCCAATTCAAAGAGGAGAGAATAGTAAGGTCTGATTATAGAGGTGACAACTTACTATGAACCATATCCCTATTGTTTTCTTTGTATACTTATATTAGTTTTGTATATTTAACATGGTCAAATGACTAAATCAATCCTATTCTATTTTGTTCTGTTCTGTTCTGTTCTGCAGGAAAAATGCTGTCTTATATGAATAATCTGAACACATATATTCACAAAAGGAAAATGATGTGTTTTTAAGGACGGATGGGCTAAAACCAGAAGTAAACATACTGATAAGAATTTAAGAAGGGTTTTTTTTAGATTTTTGAAAGAATATCAATGAGAAATAATGGCTTTGTTGATACCATTTCAACATTGCTATGGAAAAAAATAAAAAAATAAGCAGGAAGAATAGAAATATTTTATAGTTTTTGTAGTTTTTAATGATTACTGTTTACACACACACGCATACTCTTGTATGCAACCTAGAGATATGATCTTGTAAGATGGATCCATACAAATAGGATGAATAAATAAATAAAATAAAAACAGTATTTCTGTTGTTAAGCAAGGCAGTTGTTAAGTGAACCATATGTAACTGTACAACCTTTTTTGCTACAGTTAAGTGAATCACTGCAATTCTTAAGGGAATCTAGTGTCATTAAGTGAATCCAGCTTTTCCCCGTTTATTTTACTTTCCAGAAGCCAACTGAGAAGGTTGCAAATAGTGATCACACATTCCTAGGATGCTGCATTGATCATAAATAATGCCAAGCGCCCACATTTTGATCACATGACTAAGAAGATGTTGTGATGGTTGTAAGCAGAACTAGTTGCAAGTGAATTTTCTCAGAGCTGTTGTAACTTAAAATGGTCACTAAATGGATCTTTTTCAGTCAAGGACTACCCATAATTCAAAGATATAAAAGCAAATGAGAAAAAGCTAAAAAGTTGCCTATTGATATCTTCATGAAGGAGGACCTTGTGCTCAGATATGTTCTAGTGACTGACAACCAAATCCATGATACATAGGAAAAAATTGTCATGATGAAAGGGGACAAAATAGCCATGATGAAAGGGGAAAAAATAACAATGCCCATTTACAGAGCAATTTCGGCATTATTATCCATTCTAACAACTGCTATTATATAATTTAAACTTATGGCATTGCAGTCTTTTCATCTCTGTTATGGCTTTAGCTCTCATTCAAAAGAACATTATTACATTTGGGTTTATGAATATCCTGATTGATAGGTCATAAGTGCAGAGCACCTATAGCTGCCTCTCAAGTAATGAAATGCTCTATTCCATTTACTTGAATACACTCATACAATTTGGCCCACCACATATCCAGAATAGTTCCCATGATGGCTGAAGAAGCAAAGTCAGGGAAATCCACCAACCAGGTTCCTTAATTTGGCCCACCTTAATGCTATTAAGTCCAGAAGGGAACATTTGATGCATTCTTTTTTATTGGGGTGAAGTTTTCATCAAAATCACAGAGGCTGTCCCATGTAGCAACTTCACGTAAGGAATTTTAGTGTGTTATCTACCCCAAGTCTTTTGTGGTCCTCAAGACCTTTTAAAGCAGGGAAGGAATACTCTACAGTAGGGGTGTCAAATTTGTAGCCCACAGACTGGCCACACCCACCTACAGTTTAGCAAAGGGCCATACATTTGCCATACATCACATGACAACAATGTGATGCCGTGAGTTTGACACCCCTGCTCTAAAGTATTGTATTGATGGATTTGGAAATTAGATTTGAAAGCCTCAGGTTTTAGATACTTCTAGTAGCCCTGATTGTCCTTGTTCTGTTGAGGACATGCATCATCTGATGAAGACATTGATGGTATTAGCACACAAAAGAGTCTTAAAAATTGTATTAATAGTTCCCTACTGGTGTTTCTTTCTAGAAATCATGAATCAGAGAAATATTACTTCATCACTGTGGAAAAGTGAGAACGCTCCTGTTTTAAAAGGTTTAAAGGTTTCAGTTGTCCAGTTTGTGACTGACTGGGAATGGTTCTCATCTCCAATTCTCAGCCAATGGATCCTGTATTGTCTGAGAGATGTTTCCATCATAGTATCTGCTATTTCTCTCCGTATTTTTTTCATTAGAGAAATAGTTTGGAACTTCACTTCATATTGCAATGCAAGCAAAACAAGAGATGCTCAATGCTTACAATATAAAGATCTGTAAGAGTCTAGCCTACTCTTGGCACAGCAAAATAGGGGAAGGTATTCCAATTTCGAAGAGATATATATTGTATATAGGGGAAGCAATCATTTAAAAAACTTTTGCTAATTTCATCATTTGACCCTTATTCAAGGTGTCATATTCAACCCTGGTTTCCCCCAAATTCTCGGTTTGTGTAGACAAGATATTTTTCAATAAGTTTTATTATTTTTTTGTATTTATCATTATTAAGGAGGGGCATTTAGGTACACTGATTTTCACTTTTAATGTCATATCAGGTTTACATTATATATTATTGTACTCTTGTTAAAATTTCCTTATATATTTTTCTTAAAATCACCTTTGCACCTTATTCACTGCCTGAATATGACTAAGATGGCCTCTTTTTTGCATTTTAAAAAGGGGAAAGCTAGTTTTTATTTTATGAATTGGTTAATAATAAGTAATGTTGTTTGAAACGATTTTATTACAATTCCAGGTGAGCTTTTATTGCATATGAGATGAACACTTTGTAGATATAAATAATTTTCCTTTTCATTTTGCAACAATCAATAGGGAGTATTTTCAGAGCTATTTCCTTTATGACCTTTTTCATTTTATTCCTTTTTTTATGAGAATGAAAAAAATGTAGGTGCTGAGGTATCCTGTTGAGGGCAGCAAAACACTCAACATGCCAAATCAGATAGTTTATCAGCTTTCTTCTATATTTTGTTTCAAATAATCTAAAATTAATCTGGGAAGCAAAGCACTGTTTTGTATAAGGGGAAAAAAAGACTACTGAGACAAAATAGATGTTATATGTCAAATAAATGTCTAGTTTTAGTTTATAAATCAGAGGTGGTATTCAGCAGGTTCTGACCAGTTCTGAAGAACCGGTAGCGAAAATTTTGAGTAGTTCGGAGAACCAGCAAATGCCACCTCTGACTGGAGATTTTACAGTATCCTTCCCCTGCAATGCCCACCAAGCCACGCCCACAGAACTGGTAGTAAAAAAAAATTGAATCCCACCACTGTTATAAATCCCTGTTTTTACTGAGAAAAAGTTATAAAAAACTTAAGATGCTAGTTGGATCATGCATGCTCCTTACCATATATTTATGCTCATGCATAAATCTGTTAGTAAAATACAAAGGGTTGTACTGCAAACACATATATTAACCCAAAGCCATGTACAGTTAGAAACTGCTTATTCATATACCAATTCTAATAAACTGAAATTTTGTTAGCTGAATTTGGATTCAGGAAATAGTTAATTATATAGATACGTATTGATAAAGAAATAGAGTGATAGAAAATGAATACTATAGAAATATGGAGATGGATATAAAACTAGAACTATTTATTGAGATGTATGAATACCCCAGATACATTCATACATACTAGCTCATATGATAGAAAAACACATATATGTATTCACTGCCAGTATAGATGCACAGTACTTAAAATGCTATGAAAGTTACTACTTGAAATTATGATAATATATTTCTTCTACATGACTGCTATTTCTGAAAATGGAATTCCTAAATCAGGAGACCATGAATTCTAGTCTTGCTTGAAAGCTGGTGGGGTAACTTTAGACCTATCAACAGGAGACTGTGAGTTCTAGTCCAACAGGAGACTGTGAATTTCATGCCTTAGGCATGAAAGCCAGCTGGGTGACTTTGAACCAGTCACTCTCTCTTAGCTCAATTCAGCTCAGCTCAGCTCACCTTACCTTGTTGTAGGGAAAATAGGAAGAGGAAGGTGTGTTGGGTATGTTCCCTGCATTATTTGGAAAAACAATAAAGGTGGGATACAAATAATACATATTGTACATACGTATATATATCCATATATATCTATGGAAGAAAAAAGTGCTATCACAAACACATTTCACTACAAGAAGAGAAACTTTTAAAATAAACCTGAAGGAATTAATTTTTAAAAAATGCAAAGAAAACAAAAAGCCCAATCTCTTTTAAGTGTCTAGTAGCCATTTAAAGACATAGTTATAGAGGCTTCACTACAATGTACAATATTCTAGAACCTAAGGACAGGTCAACCAATTGCAGCAAAAGAGCATCCTGGCTTTCCAGTAGTAACTAAGTAAAGCCTACCATAATGAAGAGGAGAAAAAAGAACACAAATAGGGATTAAAAAAGTGAATGCGAAATATGGAAAATAATTTGATGGGGATGGATGGATGACAGGCAGACAGGCAGACAATAAGATTTTTTTTTTTTTTGCCTTTTAATGAACCCATAATCTCTTGCATTGTCGTGGAGTCAGGGCAACTGAATGGAGCCAAGCGTTTACTGGCCAGATGCCCTTCCTGTTGCCAATACAGAGTTCATAGCAGATATTTACTCATTGTGTCCACAGAGAGAAATATCTGCCAGTACCTAGGAATGAACTCACAGCCTCCTGACTGTTAGGTGAGAGCTCCACCTCTAGGCCACTGCACCACTAGGACAGACAATAAGAATGCCTTTAAATATATCTGAAGGAGAAACCTAGCCAGGGAAGTGTTAGATCATTAAATGAGATGAACAAGAGGGATCTCAAGGAAGACATGGACATCCCAGGAAAACATTTGCATCTGCATGTCTTTATTACAGAGAATATAAAACAGGTGCCTGGTCTGATCTCTGCAGTGAAGAAATTGGAACAACGAAAGCAAATAGAGGTAACAGGAGGGAATATTTTAAACATCTCAAGAAACCTCAACAAATCACTGAGTCCCATGGCTCATTCCCAAAAGTTCTTAAAAAACTCATGAGAAACTTCTGACCTAGCCAGACATATGTAATTCCTCTCTCAAATAAGGTTCAATGCCAGAGCACTAGACTGCAACCTACATAACAACAGTTTTTTAAAACGGAACTCAAAAGATACAGGTGAAACTCGAAAAAATAGAATATCGTGTTAAAGTTCATTTATTTCAATAATGTGACTTAAAAGATGAAACTAATATATGAGATAGACTCATTACATTCAAAGCAAGATAGTTCAAGCCATGATTTGTTGTAATTGAGATGATTCTGGCTTACAGCTCATGAAAACCCCAAATCCACTATCTCAGAAAATTAGAATATTGTGAAAAGCTTCAATATTCTAGGCTCAAAGTGTCCCACTCTAATCAGCTATTTAAGCCATAACACCTGCAAAGGGTTCCTGAGCCTTCAAATTATCTCTCAGTCTGGTTCAGTAGGAAGCACAATCATGGTGACCTGACAGTTGTGCAGAAAACTATCATTGACACCCTTCCATAAGGAGGGAAAGCCTCAAAAGGTAATTGCAAATGAAGTTGGCTGTTCCCAAATTGCTGTATCAAAGCACATTAATAGAAAGTTACGTGGAAGGGAAAAGTGTAGAAGAAAAAGGTGCATAAGCATTAGGGATGAACACAGTCTGGGGTGGATTGTCAGGAAAAGGCCATTCAAAAGTGTTGGGGACTTTCACAAGGAGTGGACTGAGGCTGGAGTCCATGCATCAAGAGCCACAACACAGAGACGGATCCTGGACATGGGCTTCAAATGTCTCATTCCTCTTGTCAAGCCACTCCTGAACAACAAACAACAACATCAGAAGCATCTTACCTGGGCTAAAGAAAAACAGAACTGGTCTGTTGCTCAATGGTCCACAGTCCTCTTTTCTGATGAGAGCAACTTTTGCATCTCATTTGGAAACCAAGGACCCAGAGTCTGAAAGAAGAATGGAGAGGCACACACTGCAAGATGCTTGAAGATCCGGTGTGAAGTTTCCAGTCTGTGTAGATTTGGACAGCCAAGTCATCTGCTGGTGTTGGTCCACTGTGCTTCATTAAGTCCAGGGTCAATGCAGCCGTCTACCAGGAGATTTTGGAGCACTTCATGCTTCCTTCCACAGACGATCTTTTTTTTTTTTTGAAAAAGTTTTTATTAATTTTCTACAAACAAACAAGACAAACAAAACATAAAAACATCAAATCTTGTATGTACATCCAGTGTGTCAGTTGGTTCATCATTTTTGTGCATTCATTCTGTAGTCTCAATTACAATTATGTTACATAACAACTCATATTGTCAATCCAAACTTATATATCCTAATATCACTAAAAAAAGAAATTTTTGACTATATTTTTAATCATTTATGCTTAATGAGCTAACAATACTTTAAACCAGTTTACTCTATAACAAATCATCTAATCATATCAAATCAATCCTAAAAAATCCTTTATAAATATAATATCAAATAGCAAAATAATGACAAAATAAAGATAATCCTTACTATCTAGCATTCTAAATATTCTATTATCGTATTTTATCATCTAGCCATTTATAAAAAAGATCCCAAATTTCGTAAAATTGTTTATCCTCTTGCTCTCTAATTTCAAATGTCAATCTGCTCATCTCAGCACATTCCAATATTTTCTTAATAATTTCTTCCTGTAATGGTATTTTCTCATTCTTCCAATTTTTAGCAAATACAATCCTGGCCGCTGTTAATACATTTACAATCAGGTATTTCAAATCTTTACTATATATATCAGGTAAAATTCCCAATAAGAAGATCTCTGGTTTCAAATCTATATGTTTCTTTGTCATTTTTTCCAACCACATGCGAATTATAGTCCAATATTTTCTAGCATCCTCACAAGTCCACCACATATGGTAATACGAGCCGGGTATCTGATGACATTTCCAACATTTTTCAGATTTGTTCTTAAACATTCTTGCTATTCTTGTCGGAGGAAAGTGCCACCTGTAAAACATCTTATACAAGTTTTCTTTATATGCTGTTGACATTGTCATTTTATAATTTTGAGACCACAATTTCTGCCATTTCTCCAAATCAATCCCATATCCAAAATTCTTCCCCCAAACAATCATAGTTTCTTTGACTTGTTCTTCCTCTAATTTCATTCCCAGTAAATAACCATATAATTTTTTAATCACCTTCTCATCAGTACCCATCAAGATCTTATCTAAATCAGTCTGTTTATCATAAAATCCCTCCGTTTTAGAATCTTCATCATACCTTGAATGTATTTGTGCATATGAAAACCAATTCATCCTTATACCTTGTTCTTCTAAGTTTTGGATCGATTTAAGTTCACCCTTTTCATCCAAAAGTTCCCCATATCTAACTGTTTGTTCCTTCTTGTAAATTATAGGATAGGAAAATGCTTCAATGGTCGATAACCAAACTGGAATTTTCAAATAACATTGTCTTTTTATCTTCTCCCAATTTAACCACAAAGACTCCCGTACATAATGTCTTCTAAAATAACCCTGTGTTTTAGTTCCCTTATACCATAAAAAAGCATGCCAACCCAACAGCAAGTCATGCCCTTCTAATGTCAACAACCTATGTTTCCTTAATGTTATCCATTCTTTGACCCACATCAAACTTGCAGCTTGATAATACAATTCCCAATTAGGCAGACCAAAACCTCCTCTAATTCTAGCATCTTGCAAAAGCTTTAACTTTATTCTCGCTTTTTTATCTTGCCATATAAACTTCAACATAACTTTATTTAAATCTTCAAAATAGTCTTTTCCAAGCCTAATTGGTATTGTTTGAAACAAAAATAAAATTCTAGGCAAGATATTCATCTTAATTGTTGAAATTCTCCCTATTAATGACAATTTCAAGTTTTCCCACTTCTTCAAATCTGTAGTTATCTGTTGTTTAAGTTTAATATAATTATTCTCCTTTAATGTGCTATATCTTGTTGTCAAATATATCCCCAAATACTTAATCTTATTTGTAACTTGAATTTTCAAAAGATCTGCCAATTCTTCTCTCTGTCTCAATAACATATTCTTTGTCAAAATCTTTGTTTTATCTTTGTTTATTTTCAAACCAGTCACCTCTCCATATGACTCTATCCTTTCCAGTAACTTTGGAGCTGTTTCAATCGGATCTTCCAAAATAAAAGCTAAATCATCAGCAAAAGCTTGTAGCTTAAATTCTTCCTTCTTAATTTTCATTCCTTTTATGCTTTTATCATCCCTAATATTTCTATTCAAGACTTCCAAGGTCAACACAAATAGCAAAGGAGATAGGGGGCATCCTTGTCTTGTGCCTTTCCTTATATTAATAAAATCTGTAAGTTCCCCCTCCATCATTACCCTTGCTGTCTGTTTATTGTATATAGCTTCTATTGCTTGAATAAATTTTTTAGCAAAACCCATCTGCTCCAATAATAATAACATAAATCTCCAGTTGACGTTGTCAAATGCTTTTTGAGCATCTAGGAATATCAAAGCCATTTGCTTTTCAGGATGAGCCTCATAATATTCCAAAGTGTCCAAGATTACTCTCATATTGTCTCTAATTTGTCTCTTTGGCAGAAATCCATTTTGATCTGAGTGAATAAAATTATTTAAATATTTTTTAAGTCTTTCTGCTAAAATTGAAGCAAAAATTTTATAGTCTGCATTCAATAAAGAAATAGGTCTATAATTCTTAATTTGCAATGGGTCAGTCTCTTCCTTTGGTATAAGTGTAATATAAGCCTCTGACCATGTTTTAGGTATCATCTTTTTTAACATAACTTCATTCATAACTTCTAACAATGGGATGCTCAATAATTCTTGAAATGTTTTATAAAATTCTACTGGAAGCCCATCTGGGCCCGGAGCTTTCCCATTATTTTGTCTCTTAAATGCTTCATTTAGTTCCATCATTGTTATATTGCTTTCTAGCATTTCTTCAGTCTCTTTAGGTATCTTTGGTAAATTAGCTTCCTGTAAATACTGTTTGACTTTTCCTTCATCAATATTCTCTTGTTTATATAATTGCCCATAAAAATCTCGGATAATTTCTTTTTTCTCCTTGTTCCCATAACAAACTTGGCCTTGTTCATCTATTAACTTCAATATTTTTCTTGATTCCTTCTCTTTTCTCAATTTATATGCTAGCCATCTACCTGGTTTATTTGCATCTTCAAAATAATTCTGTTTAGAGTTTCTAATTTTCTGTGCCAATTCTTCTTTCTCTATTAATTCCATTTTATGTTTGATTACATCCAGCTTCAATTTAATATCCTTTTTCTGTGGCATTTTCTGTAATTCTTTTTCAAGAGTTTTATACTCATTTTCCAAGGCCTTAGAAGCTTGCCTTTTCCTAATATTCTTTTTTCTTGTATAATCTATTATCAAACCTCTAGCGTATGCCTTCATAGTGTCCCACACATTTTGCGTTGAAGTATCTTCTTTTTTATTTTCTCTAAAGAAAAAAGCCAATTCCTTCTCCATCCATTGTGTAAAATCTTTCTCCTTTAAAATAGTATTATTTAATGTCCATCTCGATCTTTTTTTTTGTCCCTTCCATTTAATTGTCATTGGGCTATGATCTGCCCAGGTACTTGTTTCAATGCTTGTTTCTTTAATATTAGATATTAGTTCTGTTGAGATCCAAATCATATCTAATCTGGACCATGATAAATGTCTATTTGAATAAAAAGTATATTGTTTAGCTTTAACGTTTCTTTCTCTCCAAATATCTTTTAAAGTTAATTCATCTGTCATTTTAAAAAAGGACCTTGGGAGAACCTTTCTATTTTGCTTTGTTGTTGTTGCTATATAGTCCAGTTTATTGTCCACAATTCCATTAAAATCTCCCATCATAATTATATTAACATAGTCCAGTCCAATTATTTTCATGTGCAGTTTTTTATAAAACTCTTCTTGTTTATCATTCGGAGCATAAATTGCAATCAAGAGTATTTTTATATTATTATCCATTATTTCTACCATTAATACTCTTCCATCTTCATCCGAGTAAATCAATTTTGCTGGAATAGCCTCTTTAATGTATAAAACCACACCTCTTTTCTTACATTGGGTCAAAGAGGTAAATGTTTTCCCTAATTTTGGCTGTAATAACAATTGTTCATGTTGTTTTTTAATGTGAACTTCTTGTAAACAAATTATATCAAATTTTAATTTCTCTAATTTATGAAAAGTTTTCCTTCTTTTAACAGCTGAATTAAGTCCGTTTATATTCATTGTAATCAGTTTTTTTTCCTCCATGATTATGTTTTATATTTAGGTCTAACAGCTCTCGTGGATCTCACTTCACGCTGTTCTTTACTATCAATCTGTCCCCCTATTGCTCCTTTCTCTTTTTCAGTCTCCAGTTGTTCATCTTGAAACTCAATTAATGAAGCCTCTTTCTCTGCTTCCTCTCTTCTTCCTCCAAAAAATTCTGCATGAAAAAGTTCTGCTTTCTCAATTGAGTCAATTCTATGTCTCTGCTCTTGCCACGTAAACATTAATCCTTCTGGAATCAGCCATCTATAATTCACTTCGTTTTCCAATAGTATTTTGGTCAGAAATCAATATTCTCTTCTCATCTCTCTCACTCTTCTGGGTATTTGTTTTAAAACCACAACCTCTTTACCCTTGTATTTCAGTGTTTTCTCTCTTGCTACTTGTAATATTTGCGTTTTAATGGATTTTTTGGTAAATCTAATATGGACTTCCCTGGGTAATTTATTTCTCATCGCATATCTTGTATAGACTCGATATATCTCATCTATTCCATCCATCATCTTTTCCTCTGTAATTTCCAAAGCATCTGCCAAAATTTCTATCATTACCGCTGCCAAATTTTCTCCTTTTTCCTCCTCTATATTTTGAAATCTAAGGTAAAATTCTGACCTTTCCATCTCCCACCTCAACATCCCACCTTTTTCTTGTTCGACCGCTGTTAATCTGCTATCAATATTTCCAATCTTCTTCTCTCTTTGTTTCCTTCTTCCTCAATTTTTTGGAATCTCTCCTCATACTTAACCATCATTTGTTTAATATTTTCCACTTTTTCATCAGTCTTCTCTATTCTTTGTTCAATATTTTCTGTTCTTTGTTCAATATTTCCTGTTCTTTGTTCAATAATATCTGATTTTGTCTTAAGTTCTTGAATTCCTTGCATGATCATCTGTAACTGTAAAGTTATTTTTTCTTGTTCCTTATCTTGCTTCAACATTGTCTGAATTAAACGTTGTCCTCCAGCTGGTGGGGAAGCAGAGGTAGAAGCAGCAATGCCAGATGGTATTGGTTTCTTGCTCATTTCAATGTTTCCAAAACTTCAAATTCTTCTTAACTTTTAACCCAACTGGTAGAGCAGCCAATTATAATCCAAAATGGAGAACTCCAATAGTAAAAAACACGAAACCAAAGAAGAAACAGAAAAAAAGGAAGAAGAAAGATCTTCAGGTTCTTCTAGACCCTAATCCAATTACGAGATAGTCCACCATAAAAAAGGAAAAAATAGAAAGGAAAAAACAAACAAATCCAAAAGATAATAATATTGATTAAGAGCAAAAGAAAAAGGAAAAAGCAAAAAGAGAAAAAAGAAAAACAAAAAACAAAAAGTTCCTTCAGGTTCTTCACACCTTAATCCAATTAAAAAATCTCAATAATCCAAAAAATAATCCAAAAAAGGAAGAAGAAAAAAAAAAATCAACCACGACAACAGAATAATCCAAAAAGATAAATATGAAAAGCAAAAAAGTCCCAATAAAAAGGAAAAAAAAAATAAAGAAGAAAAGAGAAAAAACTCTGAGGCTTTCCCTTTAAAGTAAAAGGCAAAAATAAAAATATTACTAAAAATTAAGATTTAAAAAAAAAGCTAGCGAATGGGGTACATATAAGAAAACACACTGCATTTTGTTATTTATCCAAGGCTCTTGTTATGACTCTCTTCTCCAGCAGCTTCAAAGCCAAACCTCAAGTGATGATAACAGTCCAGGAAAGCACCTGCAATAATATTTTGCTGTGCTCTCCCTCTATCTTATCACGTTAAAAAGTCCTTGAGATGAGGTCTTTTTGCAATTCTCTCCAATTCAAATAGAATACTTTCAAGCCTCTAGTTGGCAGTGTTACAAAGTTTCTTAATGCTCTTTCTCAGCCCCAACCGGAAAAAAGAATTAATATATACAAAAAAAAAAAAGAAAAAAATAGCCAAAGGAAGCCTCTATCCTAAAAAAAATAAAAAAGTCAAAGGGAGCCTAAAAGTATATATAAAAGAAAATTCAGTCCGGTTACCTAAGTCACAGTAAAATCTTTCCCAAAGAATATAGAAAAAAAAGAAAAAAAAAAACACCCCAAGCCTCAATTTGACAGCACTTTAAAAACGCCGCTCAAACAATTTCAATCAAAAAAAAAAAATCTCACAGCTTCCTCCTCTCTTCAGAATGAACTTTCCAACCTCAGCGAATTTTCAACACAAAAGAGTTTTTCTCACCCAACCGACACACTTCAATCCAGTCACTTTCTTTTCGGAGCTGTCCCGACTTCAGCAGCTATGGAGGCTGCCTCTCCGCCGCCAGCAAAAGGGCTTCTTCCGAATCTAACCAGAGACTTTGCGATGTCTCTGGGATCCTGGAACAGTGCCCTTCACAATCACCGTCTCTCCGGGACGATTTAGGTCCGTTAGGACCGACCAGGGGCGAAAATATCAGCTGCGATCTCAGAGCCCCGAGATCGCAGCTGTAACGCCGGCACGAAGCTCCGCCTTCTCCCCCACAGACGATCTTTATAGGGATGTTGACTTCATTTTCCAGCAGGACCTGGCACCTGCTTACCAAAACCTGGTTCAATGACCATGGGATTACTGTGCTTGATTGGCCAGCAAACTCACCTGACCTGAATTCCATAGAGAATCTGTGGGGCATTGCCAAGAGAAAGATGAGAGACATGAGACCGAACAATGCAGAAGAGCTGAAGGCCACTATTGAAGCATTCTGGTCTTCCATTATACCTCAGCAGTGCCACAGGCTGCTAGCTTCCATGCCGCACTGCATTGAGGCAGTAATTGCTGCAAAAGGGTCCCAAAACAAGTACTGAGTACATATGCATGCTTATACTTTTCAGAGGTCCGATATTGTTCTATGTACAATCCTTGTTTTATTGATTGCATGTAATATTCTAATTTTCTGAGATTGTGGATTTGGGGTTTTCATGAGCTGTAAGCCAGAATCATCACAATCATGGCTTGACCTATCTTGCTTTGCATGTAATGAGTCTATCTCATATATTAGGTTCACCTTTTAAGTTGCATTACTGAAATGAATGAACTTTTGCATGATATTCTAATTTTTCGAGTTTCACCTTTATCTGAGAAATAATAGGTTGTTTAGTCATGTATCTTCTAAGCAAATTGATAAAAAATGAAAATAAAAGAAATAGCTGGGAATATAGAGGAATACGCTTGACCAGTGTAGTGTTCTAGATGTGGAGCTCTCATTTTACAATCAGAAGGTTGTGATTTTGATCCTAGGTGGTGGCAGAAATTTCTCTATTTGGGTGCAATGAGAAATTGTCTGCTGTGAACTTTGCACAGGCATTCGGAAGGGTATCCGGCCAGTAAACACTTGAGCGCTGTTCAGTCACCTCAACTCCACCCTGATACAAGGGGTTCCAGGATCATTAAAAGAAAAAAAAAAACATACAGGAACAATCTCAATGAAAGTAAGTCTTGCCTCACCAATCTTCTTCAGTTCTGAGAATGTAGAACATACATGGAAGAAGTTAAGTTCATCCACACATATACTAGGATATACTTCAAAAAAGCTTTGACAAAGTTCCTTATGTTAACTTTGCACTAATGGGATAAGATGCTCTGATCTTTTATGAATTGATGACTATTTTTGAAAAACAAAAAGAAAAGAGGGAAAATAAATGGCCAATTTTCTAAATGGAGGAAAGTGTCAGGCCCCATACTGCTTGGAAAGGTCAAGAAAGAAGAATTACAAATACTGATAAGACATCTTTAATGTTAGTCTGGGTCACATGCAGCAACTTAAAAGCATTAAGAGAAGTTTCCTGTCCTTGAATTAATGAGATAATTGAATTATTTGAACTGCTTCTCATAATTGTCTTTTATGAAAAAAAATCTGCCAACAAATCTACCTGCTTTTACTTGTGTTTATGTCTACTTTCTCTTCCATTCCTTTTCCTGCTTCCATACAATCTCACAGGATGTCAACTCTCAAAATGACTTCAGCTGAAGCCATATTCTTCATTTCTTAATTGCCATACATATAGGGGGAGAGATAACTACAAAGTGTAGGATAATTCCTCCCAGGTGCCTGACATAACAATGATAAGACCTCTGGGAATCAAATTCATCTCAATGAGAGCTCATAATGGCCGGAGGGAGTAGATAAGCAACTTGCCATCTACTTGGTTGGTTAATATGATGAATGACACTGGGGTGGGGGGGTGTTTGATATCTATTTCTTTTATAATAACAAAACATGGGAAATATTTAGAGTTGTTTTCACATCTGAACATGCAGATATGATGTATCTTTGAGAAAAGCCACAGCCTCAGAGTCCTGAATTGACTGGGCCATTACTCCAAACCATGACAGAAGAAGTATAAGAGTTGTAGGCCCATCTGGTCCCAAGAATTGGGACCAGTGATTTTTAACTGAGTCATAGGTTAAATTGGTACATCATTGACTAGTGAGCTGGCCAACTTTATTGATGATATTGAACTATAAAGGTAAAGATAAAGGTTCCCTTCACACCTATGTGCTACTCGTTTCCAGTTCTAGGGAGTGGTGCTCATCTCAGTTTCAAAGCCGAAGAAACAGCACTGTCTGAATATGTCTCTGGGGTCATGTGACTGGCATGATTAAACACCAAAGGCGCACGGAACACTGTTACCTTCCCACCAAAGTGGTTCCTATTTTTCTACTTGCATTTTTATATACTTTTGAACTGCTAGGTTGGTAGAAGCTGGGGCAAGTAATGGGAGCTCACTCCATAACAGGGTGCTAGGGATTCGAACCACTGAACTGCTGACCTTTCTTAGCCGCTGAGTTACTGCATCCCTTAGACTGAACTATACAGAGTGATCAAAACAAAAATCATGGTGAATATCTCACAAAGAATCTCTTTAAACCAGTTAAACATGGCCAACCAGACTCTTAATATCTTAAAATGCATAAGGGTAATTAAGGCAATATAAAAACATATTGAGCTGCACAAATGTAATTAAGACAATAGACGTACATATTGAGATATTTATATCTGAAAGTTTTCCTGATCTCTTCCTCAGCAGCTGATGAAAGAATTGTTTGTTTTAATTTCATTTCATTTCAAATGTCATAATAATGTGATGTCTCATGCTGGTTCAAAACAGAGGAGGTTTTGTCTAGCTGTGAATAGTGATTATTTCTATATGCAGTATGTGAAAGCAATAACAAATATCAAAGGATAACTTTAGAATTTATTTTAAAGCTGCCCTTGCAAGCAAACCTCATTTCAAATTATACTTTCTCCTTTCTAGAAAGGCAAGATGTTATTCTACCATGGATACTATTTAGGCAACACCTCTGGATATATGTGACCAACAATAACTCTTTCTCAGAAAGAAAACCTGTTTTTATAAACTAATTAATAGTAAAAATCACCCTGTATTTGAATAATTCATTGCCTTTTATATTTCTCTTTAGAGTATTTTTTTTTTCAACAGAAGGACTTTGATCCAAATTAAAAAAAAAAAAAAAAACTTGGAAGGATTTTGGAAAACTTCAGTTAGCCCATTAAATACAGTATATAGTCTGTGCACATTTGTAACCATCACATTTTTAAATCAATGTTACACTGTTGTGTGAGTGTGTTTAATGTTTAACTAGCTATTGGACTAGCTCTTTTGTGTTCCTGATGAAAATTCTTTCGCCTCCCAATGCTCATATACTGTATCTCCCTTGAAATGTTCTTTCATTGGTAAATGTCAGTGAAGTCTGGATTTGTAAACAGATGGACAAGGAAAAAACAAGCCAATTCTATGTGTTTTGACACCTTGTGCTTTTAACATGACAAATATGAGTAGCCATTTTCCAAATCACTAAACTGGAATCACAGCTTCCAAACCAAAAACATGATTCTTTCTTACAGAAAGAATTGATAACTCTAGAGGTACAAGAGTATATTCTTTATACTAGAATATTCAGTTGCATAAAAGCAAAAGACTATTGGACAGAGTCTGGATCAAACTGGTAAGTGGGGCACACCAAATTCAGTGTGACCCACAAGGCCTCCATATTCCTATATTGGACATAAAAAAAAACTTGGTCTACCTCAGGGATGTCAAACTCGATTTCATGAAGGGCCGCATCAGGATTGTGTTTGACCTCAGGGGAGCAGAGTGGGTGTGGCCATGATGGGTGTGGCCAGCTTGAAGTTACTTGTGTTGGGGGCACCTGTGGTAGCCTGAGTGCTCTACCAGAGAGAGAGAAAACAGGCTCCCGGGTTCCATTTCCGCTTGCAGAGGCAAGGTTCTTTGCTGTTTCCATGGTAGCCCCGTGGGCCAGATCTAAGCACCCTGTGGACCAAATTCAGCCCTGAGTCTTGAGTTTGACACTCTTGGTCTACATGTAGTAGTTTTAGATTACTGATTTATTGTTAAGAATTTTGGTTAGCATCTGGTTAGATCTAAGTAAGAGTCAACAACTTTCAAGGCAGGTTAGACTTAATTCATTTGTGGCTATATAATGATTCTAAACAGATGCCTCATTTACCTGCTCCCCCTGGCTCTGCCAATCCTTCTTCTACACACCTTTGATAAACTTCTTGTTCTCTATGAGGATACAATACTATTATTGGTGAAAGTGCTACATATGACAGTATCTGCATAATTGTTTTCATGATTAAAACTATGATTTGCATGCTGAAGATAGTAGATCATTAATTATAATTGATCTCTAATTGAGCTCTTAGGGAGTTGGTTCTTACGCATGATTGATTGAATGAACTAATGCAGCATAAGCAAATTTCATGACTCAGTTTTATATTTTCTTTTTGCACAAAGTTATTTTTGCCTACTCAGACATACAATAAGCTTTATAAAGTTAAGTGTCATTTATTTCTAGGTAAGTAAGCAAAGGTTTGTAGTTTTAATCTACTAAGATCTCTATTCTTTATTATGCTTGAATAGGGTAGGATACATTTGTTAGTGATATGGCACCATGCATACCAATCTACCCTCCAAATTTTTAATAATCATCTTTGATCTTCTAAATCAGTGGTGTCAAACTCAAGGCCTATGGGCTGAATCTGGACTGTGGGGTGCTTAGATCTGACACATGAGGCTGCCAGGGAAACAACGAAGGGCCTGAGATGACTGCCACCAAAAATGGACAGCCCTCCTGAGGTCCGTTTTTGTGGGCCCAGCACTCAGGCCACCACAGGACTCCTGACACGAGTGACATTGAACTGGTCATGCCCAACCTGGCCACACCCAACTTGGTCACCCTCGCCACCCTCCCAATGTCAAACACAATGAAATCGAGTTTGACACCTCTGTCCTAAATTATCAGCTCTGATAAAAAAAATTAAAAATATTATATTGCTTAAAAAAGAATATTTCTTGTTAGATAAGGAAACCTATACAGTAATATACGAGAAAAGAAGTTTTCTTTAAGGATTCTTTATTAAAAATGCTAATATGGTAAGATGAATATGTATGATGATAGATGGCAAGGGACCAATATGTTTCTTATGTCTGCTAGTCTGTCCTTCTGAGGCAAAACTTCTAAGTAAAATCATGTTATCATTATTATTTGGATCTTCATTAATGTTCTGTCAGTTCTGAATAATCCTTACTAATGCGATATAATTTCTTTATTCTAAATTTCAGTCAAAGTTCCCCAGATGAATGATTTGCAATTCAATATTTCATTATTAATAAATAATTTCTTTCTATGTTTTTGCTTCCAGGAATAATTTTACTTGTTACTATTAAATGATGATGCACTATATTGAATCTCAAAACAGAACAGACTGCATCTTTATACATTCAGGATCATTAAGTAAACATGTCTTATACACAAAATGACTTAATGTTGTTTGCATTTTTGTGAAGAAAAAAATAAATCTATTCTGAAAAAGCTTAAGGCTATAGCTTTGCAGAGCAAAATTATTTCCAGAACTCTATGGCTTAGTCTCATGAAATTTCTGGAATAGGTTAATTTCCATCACTCCAAAACTAAAGAAATATCAAATGTGTAGAAATCACTAAAGTAGAAAACTACTTCGTTGTAGTGGTTGTCATGGTAGGGAAATGAATACAGATGTTAGGTTTCCTAGCAACCTTGGTCTTTCCTGTATTTTCTCACTGAGCAAAATTATCCTTAAATTAAAAAAACAAAAAGTGAAAAACTGTCAATTCCATCCATTCACAAATAGTCAAAACTTTCACAAATAATGTTCAGTTTTCCAGATTTCTGAAAGCTTCAGGTATTTAACTCCTCCTTCCCTTTCCTCAAGGATACACTCATAAACTCAAAATAAATTAGACAAACTAGTTTTGATAAAGACATGAAGAATGAACATTGCATTTAATTTAATGTTATCCTCACTTGGGAGCAAAAAAAAGACTTTCTTTTACAAAGTAATTCCTCCCTAATTTTGAGTAATTCACTTTCCCATTACACTCTGCTCTTTTTTCAAGGTGGATGTTTAAGAGAATTGAGCATGACCTCAATAACAGCAATTATATTGATAAAATTCTTAAATGGTTTAAATATACGTTAACCAAAAAATATTCCCTTGGAAATCTGCAATAAATGTATTTAACATAGATAACATAGAATAATAGAATTGGAAGGGACCTTTGGAGTTCTTCTAGCCCTGTTCAAGTACCTATACCATTTCAGACAAATGCTTGTCCTGTCTCTTTTTGAAAGCCTCCAGTGATGGAGCACCCACAATTTCTGAAGACAAGCTATTCCATTGGTTGATTGCTCTCACTTTTAGGAAATTTCTCCTTGGTTCTAGGTTGCTCGTTTCCTTGCTTACTTTCCAACCTTTGTTTCTTGTCTTGCTTTTTGGTGCTTTGGAAAATAGTTTGATCCCTTTGTCTTGTAGGAGTCCCCCAAAATATTGGAATACTGTTATGTCTCCCCTAGTTCTTCTTTTCATTAGACTAGGCATACTCAATTCCTGTAACTGTTCTTCCCATGTTTTAGTCTCCAGCCCCTTAATTATTCTTGTTGCTCTTCTCTGCATTCTTTCCAAAGTGTCAACATCCTTTATATATATATATTGTGGTGACCAAAACTGGATGCAGTATTCCAAGTATGGTCTTACTAAGGCTTTGTAAAACAGTTCTAGAATGTCATGTGATCTTCATAGGCAAATAGGCTTAGTGGCTACGCCCAAACAATACAAACATCAAAATAAACACTTTTTTTTTTCAGAAAAAAAGATTTAAAGAACATCTAAGAAACTATAGAAACCAAATGCCTTGATGACAAATTTGTAATAAAACAACAGGCCTGGGCAACCAGAACTCAAATGCTTCATAATTAACATTTCAAAATAAGCATCCTGATATTTGTTTACTATCTGTGTTTTTTTTTAAAAAAAAAAACAAAAAACCAGATATTAAATTCAAGAGTTTTTGAACTCCCTTTAGAGTACATCCATTAAAGAATGCTACTTGTTTGGTTTTGGGGGATTAAATACATGAAAGGCTGCAGATATCCCAAGCTGTCATATTGCATTTCTTTCAGAAAGACAAATTCATTACGAGAAGAGGTTGTTTGCCAGAGATATTTTTGGAGGGTGAGGAGAGAAGGCAGGGAGGGAAAGTAAACCTTTCCCACATTGTCTGGTGTGTTCCATACAGTTAAATTTAGCCATCATTCTGGTGACATTTCAAACAAGACAACCCTTCTTCTTCTCCCCCCCCCCCCACCACCACCACACAATTGTATGCTTTTTCTTGTTCCTGACCACCGTGAACTCTAATGTCAGAACTAAAATTTACTACTCAAGTGGAACTTCTGCACTTTTGGAAAATACAAGATGTCCTTTGAAGGTTCTCTTTGCAAAAGCTGCTGTTTTCTCAAGGTGAGTGTCATTTAATAACACAACCTTTTACTATGAAAATGTACTTTCAATTAAAACTTCAGTTTACTAAAGTCTCTAAAAAGTGGAAGTTCATCACACTCTATATAAAGTCCAATCCTACAGCAGATGAAGCATCGGAATAGTCATACAGAAGTATGTGAATTCCCTAAGATCTAATCTGAATAACAGATCATCAGTTCCATTCCAATAATTGTTTCAAGTTATTAATTCAGAACTTTACAGCTGTTCCATCACCTATAAGCGTGAATGTTTAAAATTGCTTCTTCACACTTACAGGTGACAAAACAACTGTAAAGCTCCATTCCCGGAGAAGGTATATCTTGCTACTTCTACTCTCTAAAGTTTTTACCTTCAGGATATCTTAAAGGTAAAAAAAATATCAACCAATTACAATGGTAGATGGAAACATTGTCAAATAATCTTGGTTGCAATGTCCTACTAGTAATAAAAAATCAAAAGTAATTTGTTGGTATAGTAAATTATGTATCTTCATTATGTATATGCATTGTGATTTTGAAGCATTGTAGACATTGTTGAGTAGCAATCAACTCCACCCATTCTTGACTTGGCATCAAATCCTACCCACATGTAATTTCTTTTTATCATGGTCAATCTCCATTGTGCTCCAGCTCATGTTTCAACTTAGTGAGGTCATTTAACTCTTGTCCAAATGGACATAATGATCAAAGTCTTGAGACCAAACCTTGAGTTGTTTCTGAGTAAGGGAGGAGACAGTAGTATCACACTAATGAAATTAAGGGCAACTTAAGTTTATGTCACCTCTGGATTATGGATGAGATGAAGATAATAATATGACAATGTAGCAGAAAACAAATACATTGGTACAAAAAGGGGAAAAAGTCTTAAGAGAAAACTTCAGATGAATCAGAATCAAGTGATTGAGGAGAACAAAAAATAAGATCTTAAGTCTTTTTATATGCAAAAAAACAAACAAAACCCAGTTGAAAATGATACCCAGCCAAACCAGACTAACAGGTAGTTCTAGACTTACAAACAAAATTGAGCCCCAAACTTTTGTTGCTAAGTGAAACATTTAAATATTAAGTGAATTTTGTCACAACTTTTTGTGCCACCATTCAGAGGTGCGTTTCAAAAAAGTTTACCACCGGTTCGGTGGGCATGGCTTGGTAGGCTTACGCATGCACACACACTTTGTGCCAAACATACACTTTGGCCAGGTGCAGGGGATTTCTGACTTCTCTCCTGCAATCCCTGTTGCTTCAGCAGTTGATGCACAACAATCTGCTATGCCACGCAAAGCAACTGCACTTCAATAGCAGGGAATAAAGGTTAGTATGAGAGCCAAGGTGGGTGGGTGGGCTCAACAGTGTCGGAGAGAACCGGTTCGGTCTCCACTACTCATCGGCACTACTGGCTCAGCAGAACCAGGTCGAACCAGTAAATATTACCACTGCTACCATTGTTAAGTGAATCACTGTAGTTTTTAAGTTAGCAACACAGTTGTTAAATGAATGTGCCTTCCCCATTGACTTTACTTGTAAAAAAAGGTCACAAAATGTGATCACATGACCCCAGGATACCATCATAAATATGAGTCAGTTGCCGTGTGTCTGAATTCTGGTCATGTGACTATGGGGCTAAAGTTGCTAAGTGTGAAAAACAGTCATAAGTTACTTTTTCTCAGTATTGTAACTTTGAACGGTCACTAAATGAACTGTTGTCAGTCAAAGTCTACCTGTATACCTTTAGAAAAAAAATATATGGCACGGATATAGTACAGAAATAGGAATTCTGACAATGAAACTGGACTCCATACTCTTTGTTCCTCTGAATTATTATTTTTTTTAAAGATTGTATGTGAATGATTCACAGTTTTATTGCAGCGACTTTTAAAATAACCCAAACCTTTCTCATTACATAATTACCTTTTTGAGAAAAGGGCAGCATACCATTTTAATGGTCAAATGCGTCATAAGCCCACTCTACCTTGATCAATTTAATATTCTGTTTTATAACTTGTTGGTTGCTTCATTGCATTTTTTTGCTTTGTAGTTTCAAATGTGTCAACGGGGGAATTGGAATTTAAAAAACAAAAAGATCAAGTTTGTAAAACTGCAGAACTATATTACAGTACATATTGATCATAACCTCTAATTTTTCCACAGCCTGGGAAAAAATTGTTGTAATGCGACACTTGAAATTTGTTCCCACAGCAGATTTATCTTAGACCAAATACCAAATAGGACAACTTCTTGATCAGATATGCTCACTATCATATAACAATGGTACTAAGCATAATCCCCAAAATGTTGGTTGCAGACCCTGCCTTCATGAAAAACCTCTACATTATCAAATGGAACATGTTGCTACGTTTTCTATGGAGGGGTACAAGTTTGGTCTTATGCACAAACTCATGCCATGGAATCTAAATTTGCTCATTTAACATGCAATTTTTTTCTAGGTGGGCCAAATAGTTTTTGGTCACCACAATGTAAAAAAAGATGTTGAGCCTTTAGAAATAGTGCAGAGAAGAGCAACAATGATGATTAAGGGGCTGAAGGCTAAAGCACATAAAGAACGGTTGCTGGAACTGGGTATGCCTAGTCTAATGAAAAGAAGAACTCGGTGTGACATAGCAACAGCAATAGCACTTAGATTTATATAGTGCTTTATAGTGCTTTACAGCCCCCTTTGAGCAGTTTAAAGAGTCAGCATATTGCCCCCAACAATTTGGGTCCTTATTTTACCCACCTCGGAAGGATGGAAGGATGAATCAACCTTGAGCCTGATGGGATTTGAACTGCCAAATTGTAGGCAGCTGGCTGCAGCAGAAGTAGCTTGCAGTACTGGACCCTAATCACTGTGCCACAGAGGCTCCTGAATGACATGATGACAGCATTGCATTCTATTCTATTCTATTCTATTCTATTCTATTCTATTCTATTCTATTCTATTCTATTCGATTCGATTCGATTCGATTCGATTCGATTCGATTCTACTCTACTCTACTCTACTCTACTCCATTCCATTCCATTCCATCCCATCCCATCCCATCCCATCCCATCCCATCCCATCCTATCCCATCCTATCTTATCCTATCCTATCCTATTCTAAATGCAGGTCTGGCTAGAACAAACTGATTGCAACTGTAGATGCTTTTAAACAAGCTTTTGCCTGAGCAAAATTCATTCTTAGTTATACTGGCTTTTGCGGACACTAAAAAAGAGGACAAATAATGAACAGCACATTCAGATCCATGGGTAGGTTACATGCCATGGCTTGTATGAAGTACGTGTGAGACCTACTGTACAACTGCTATATCTGGTCCTATGCCGAAAAGAGCTTTGAAGAGAGCCAAAAGCATTTTAACTATAACGTTTTCAGTGAGACTTAAATGCAACTGACTTGGTGAAGAATGACTCCAAGGATTTAATTGTGCTTGTACATCATCTAGGCATTTTACAGCCCGTGGGTGACATCTGGGGTTGAGTTTCTACCAGCGAACTGGTAGCTCCGAGGCTCACCTGGGAGCAAACTTGCTCACTCTGATGATCAGCTGTTGGGCCCATTCACCTGCCCTGGCTATAATCTGTGCTTTATATCCTGGTTTTCAAGCTCAGATGATTCACGCAGCACAGCAGTTTGTTGCACGCCAGCTATTTAACACACAGGGATTGCAGGAGAAGGACAAAAGCAAATGCTCTGCACAAAGCACGCCCTCACCAAACTGGTTGTTGTATTGGTTGAATCGCACCCCTGGTCACATCTGGTCCTTTAGCTATTCCTCCAATGTGAGGTCAATCAATAATTAGAAATCAACTGAAAATAAATGCACATCAAGGAGAAGAAACCAAGCCATGTCTGGCTCTGCGCAGTAGTCTTGTACTCCTTCAGTTGGCTGGCAATCACTGGAGGGCAAGGGGAGAAATCATTTTTCTATACCTGCACAGCACCTGGAGCAGCCCAAGGAGTTGAGGTGAAAGAGATTGAGGACATCAAATCAGCTTACATTGTTTTGACTCTCCACAGCAATTCCAGTTTCTCCTGTGGCCCTTTGAGAAATTTAATTGCTCACCCTTAACTTGCGCCATCCCAGATCATTTAGAATTGTCATGTAATCAGTTTCAAATATTTTTGTTTCCAACAGCAGACAACCTGATTGTCTGAGAATGTATTTTAAGCACTGTATTGACAAGTCCACCAGGTAGTTCAGACCAGAAAATCAACTTCATAAGAAGATTAGAACTATACTTTATTGAGAAAAGCTACAATAACAGAACCTTGCAAGTCTGATTGTGCTCTACTTCCATTTCTTCTTATATCCCAAGTGAATCAGGGGCCTGTTTAAGTTCTGAATATCTTCTTTCTTAAGACTTAAAAGAAGACTTCAATTATTTTTGCCTACATAAGAGTTCTTGCATATTTATGTCAAGGTCACCTCCCTTAGGAGGTGCAGGTATTAATATCTCTGCAGATATGAATATACAACAGAATGTAGTGTGGCTTTAGATATATATAATTTCTACTCACCGAGAACACCACTGAGGTGGTGGTGATGATGTTGATAATATGATGTATTGCAAGTAAGTAAGGAAGAGTAAATGGCTTCTCCTTCATTCATTTTCTAAGCATTTATAAGCTCATTTTGACACCCATATGTTCATTAAGAAATTAATCAAAAGGTTTTGTAGATATACTGCAAATATTACTGGCTGTATGATTCAATTTCTCTAAACTCATTTAGTCCTGCAGATTGGTAACATACATGTTAGCCTTTTCATAAAGAAGTAAGTTGGTAGAAACATTTTTCCCAAAGCTTTAAATATTAACAACATTGTTGCTGTGTTCATAAAATTCTTAATTTTACATACTTTACAGTAGGACAATCAAAGTAAAGTTGCCACATTGGAACCCAGAAGATATCTGTTGTCACCTACTCCTAGACCTCTCTCTAGACTACAAGTTTTTGGTAAGGTTCCATCAAAATACTATTCTGGTTAGACTCTGCTTAGTCTTTTGAGATCAGCTATGCATTACTAGTTATCAAGTGTTGTTTAATTCACATTAGAAAAGTAGGAAATTTAATTGTTGTCTTTCAATGATTAGTGATGTTTTCTAAAATAAGAGATCCTAAACATTTCTAGAAGACTGTGCCCTTCCTATTTTTTTTTGCACAAAAACAACTATTATTCTTCCACAATGAGGAAATGCATATAGCTTAAGGCAATCAGTTACTTCTCGTGTTTCAAAGAAATGTTAAAATGATTCTGAATTAGAGGTTATCAATGTCAGTGTTCCAAGTAACAACCTCCAAATTAAAAGACTCTGAGACTGTCACCTTCTCAAAGATTCATTTTATTGGAGATGTCATATTGGCACATTTGAAATCTGAGATTTCTGGATTTTCCCTAGCCCAAAGAGAATCCAAAATCCAATCCCTGCACCCAATAGTTCATCACATGGTCCAATCATTACTTTGTTCCAACTGGAACAAAGGCACTCCTCTCCAGGTGCAGAGTAACATGTCCTTCACTCTCAGAGAAACAATTGTTGTTAATGGCTGCTCTTCCATTGCTCCTTGAAATCCCCCTCCCAAATTCCAGGCACTGAATGTGGCAGCCCAGAAGCCTCAAAGAAACATGACTTGCAAGCAGACAATTGTATTGCCTAGGCCCTAGGCCAGGGGTCCTCAAACTTGGCAACTTTAAGACTTGTGGACTTCAATTCCCAGAAGTTGCCAAGTTTGGAGACCTCTGCCCTTGGCAATGGGAGAATGTCTTCACTTCGGTAATAAGAGCTATCAATGGACCTTAAAAAAATATTTAGAATTCATTGGACCCCATTATGTCTGTATAGACAGAGATTGTTTAGGGCAACCTTTTGTTTGAGATGTAAGAAGGACAATGTTTTCATAAAACACATGTTGCTTCAATGTCCTATCCGCCTGGTAAGTTTTGGGATAAAATAATGGACTATATTAATATGACTCTGTGACAAAAGCTCAATTTTTCAGTGGATTATATTCTCTTGAGTTACACATCAAGTACATGGAACTTGACATAAATGGATTATTTGTGCCTTTAGTTTAGCTAAAAGACTGATATCTCAATATTAGAAAGATAAAGAGATAGACTCATTTATTCAATGGATTGAAGACTTGATTACACTCGCTACTTATGAGTGCGTTGCCTACAGACCTAGACTTTGAATGGATAAATGTAATGAAATATGGAACTTATTTCTACAAAACAAAGTATGTTAAAAAAAAAAAAACCATGATGATAGTTATCTAAGTGTGTTGAAATGAATAATGTATAATATTTGCATTAGAAAATTATATATAGAATTGTAACTGTTTACTATAACGTCATATTTTATTTTTTTTTCCATTGTATTTTTTCACTCATTTTTAAACACTTGCTATGCATTTTTTATTACGTATTTTTTGTTTCTTTTTTTGTTATTATCCTAAAAGCAATAAAAGTCATTGGAACTGATTCTAAATTTGGGTCTGATTCAACTATACATCAACAGTGTGTGTCACCAGGAATCTGATGCGCCAGCAGGATGGTGGTTTGGGAATGGATGCAAGTAGATGCAAGATGTGAGGTTTTCAAGGATAGCTGCTTGTCTGTTAATAATAAAGCTCATCTTACTTGTGATCTCACTGGTCAACTGGTTTGTATTACTGAGATCTGGCTAGGACCTGAAGGGGGAGTACCACTTTCTGAAATGCACCTGGTTGGATTTAGGGTATGATATAGAGGTAGTATTCAGCCAGTTCTGACAGATTCTGGAGAACCGGTAGCAGACATTTTGAGTAGTTCGGAGAACCAGTAAAAACCATCTCTGGTTGGCCCCACCCCATTTATTATCTGCCTCCTGAGTCCCAGCTGATTGGCTGGGTCTTCTTTTGTTGCCTTGCACAGGAGAACAGAGCTGGAAAGCAGGTTAGTGGGGTTGGGAGGGAATGGGGATTTTACAGTATCCTTTCTTTGGAGCGAGGTGGAAATGGGGATTTGACAGTTCCCCTGCCACACCCACCAAGCCATGGCCACCAAGTCACACCACGGCCACCAAGCCATGGCCACAGAACCAATAGTAATGTTTTTTGAATACCACCACTGGTATGGTACCAGTTGAGACTCATGGCAGAGGAGGGATTAGCAGTCATCACTTATCCATCCTGGCTCTTCTTCTTGGTCTCTTAGCAACTTTTGATACCAGGGTATCCTTTTGAGTTGGTTTCTGGAGTGGGGTGGGATACCATTTTCGGCTGGTTCATTTTTTTCCTCGGCTGTTCATATGGAGTAAGAGACCCATCCCATATTCCCTGATTTGCAGTGTGGCAGGTCTGGGTGCCACACAGCTTAGTGTTCTCTCCATTCCACTTTAACATCTGTTTGTTAAAGTTCCTGATTTTCCATTTCCATCCCAGGAACTAAATGATGCTGTAGATTTTCTTTCATAGTGTTTGGAGGTTGTGGGAGTCTGGATTGGGAACAACAAGCTTGAATGAATCTTGGTGAGACAGACTCTGTATCACAGTGTCAGGGATGAGATTCTCCCGTTTCAGACCGGTTCGGGCAAACCCTAGCTGCGATGATCAGATGGCTCCGAACCAGTTCGATCCGATGATCATGTGATCCTGCCTACCTACCCCTGCTCTGTAGTCACCTATGCCTTCTCAGCTGATTCACATGGCAGAGAGGATTGCTAAACCTTAGCTGTGTTACTTCCCTGAAGTAACATGAAAGGGAAGTAATTGCGACAGCTGTGCATGCATGCATGCATGAAGGATGCAAACTGGTTGTTACACCAGGAGAATCCCACTCCTTCTCAGGGTTTATCATCAATTGTCTTGGATCAGGCTGCACTGTCCCAGATGGACCTGTTGTATAACCTGGAGGTTCTTCTGCACTCACAAGTTCTGCTCATAGTCTGGTCATTTCCTGTTTTCTATTGCAGTATGTTCTACCTGTTAAAACTATCCAGAAGCTGTGCAGAATGTAGTGCCACGGGTGTTTTGACCTGAGGGTCGTGCATGTAATATCTCTGCTATGTGAGTTGCATGGGATGCCAGTTTGCTTCCAGGTCCAGTGAAGGGCGATTATTAATACCCCTAAAGCCCTTTATGGCATGATTATCTAAGCAGCCATCTTGACCAGTGGTGGAATTCAAAAAAATGTACTACTGGTTCTGTAGGCGTGGCTTGGTGGGTGTGGCATTGCTTGGTGGGCATGGCAGGGGAAGGTTACTGCAAAATCCCATTCCCTCACCACTAACCTGCTTTCCAGCTCCATTCTTCTGTGCAGGGCAACAAAAGAAGACCCAGCCGTTCAGAGGCAGACTCAAGAGGCAGAGAATAAATGGAGGCAGAGAATAAATGGAGCACCAGTCAGAGGTGGTATTTGCTGGTTCTTCGGACTACTCAAAATTTCCGCTACCGGTTCTCCAGAACTGGTCAGAACCTGCTGAAGACCACCTCTGATCTTGTCCCAATTACATTGACCTGTTCCACATGGTCAGGTAGGGAGGATATGATATGAACCCTATCAGTTAAGTCATTTTGAGTGACGGGCTGTCGGAAGAGATCTTCTCTATTGTTGCTCCTGCCCTATGGAACATCTTACCCCCAGAAGTGAGGGTGACACCTAATCTTCTAGCCTTTCAGAAGAGCATTAATATTTGGCCAGGAAGTTGAATTGATCTGCTGTGGGCTCATATTCATACCTTCATGAAAGTGCATCTGTAACTGATTTATAAGGGTATATCCTCATGAAATCACGTCTCATCCTCAGCCTACCACACGATTAACTTAAGTTGATTCTTCAATGTTCTTGTTTTTAAGTAGTTCTTTTTTTAAAGCTGGCACAAGTCTTGCCATATGAACAATCTTAAAATATCTCACTGATGTTGTGGTTGGCACATGATCAAGGTCAAGAATCTGAGTAGTTTATGATTTTAGACTGCTGCAGGCTTACCTCCTCCTTTGTGGCCACTCAGTGTTATCCTTTGTGGCCATTTGACTTGGGCTGCTGGAGAGATGATGACAAGATGATGGAGTGAGATGGAACACCTGCATTCTACAAAGGAATATCCTGACAGAATACTGGATGGCATTGTCTGAAACCTTGATTAATTATTATGGGCATACATTATAAATACAGATGAGCATTCATTGTGTTGGAAGTTATAACCCACCCCTCTCCTAGAAAAATGAAATATTTTAGGATATACTGAAAAGGCAGAATATTTCCCCTAAAAGAAATGTAGAAACTCAGAAAGGCAGTAACTCACCCCGGCTGACTCAGGACAGCCTGCAGAGTTGCCCCTGCATGGCCCCATGGGAGTCTGACAACCAATCAGAATACAAGCTCAAATTCAAATCCCAACAGTGGGCATAAAACCAAGGGTCTCTCAGCACCTCTTCCCTTTTCACCCAGGATCTCCAAGGCATGTGGTCCTGTCCACCATTAAACCATCTTTGCAGTGTCTTTCTTCCCACTTAGAACTGAATCCAGATAGATATTTCTTCCAACAATTGAAAAAAAAAATGTTTAGATGTGTTTGTATGTAGATGTCATTGGTAGCAGCCCTATCTTTTCTTTTAAGCAGGTTGAGAAGGGCTCCAGATCAAGTCCAGCTTTGTTTATCAGCCTACTAAAAGCTTGTGGGTTATTTCTGTCTTCTTCTCTCTTCATCCAGCAAAAGAACAATGCCTCCCCCCCCCAATGAAATTTCCCACAGAAAAGTTAAACTGATTGATGTTGTATCTAAACATGAATAACAATAATAATTTCCTCCACTCTGAATGCCAGTTAATTAAAATTCAACATGTGAACAACTTCAGAAGTATTTGGATCACAAAATACAGGGATCTTTAAAACTTGAAAAAAATAATTGTAATCTTCTCCACCTAGGTCCAAGACATTCCTTTGACATCTGTTCAAGTAGAGGCCTTTAAATGCAGCCATTTGGGATTAGCCACAGTGGCACAGTGGTTAGAGTGAAGTACTGCAGGCTACTTCTGCTGACTGCCAGCATTTAAAAAAAATGCATCTCACCAGGTTCAAGGTTGACTAAGCCTTCCATCCTTCCAAGAAGGGTAAAATGAGGACCCAAAGTTGTGGAAAATATGCTGACTCTTTAAACCACTTATAGAGGGCTGTAAAAAGCACTATGAAATGGAAGATAAGTCTAAATGCTATTGCTATTGTGGGTTGATTTCTATAGTTAATTCAGCACCAAGAAAACTTCAATTAATGGGAGGGAAAGTGTGTGTGTGTGTGTTCAAAGGAAGCCAGACTATCAATTACAATTGGGATTCCTTTTTAAAATGGGAGATATATATATATTCCAGTGTAAAACCAAAATGTATTATGAAGATGTCACAAGTTATATTATCCCAGTGACTGACAGATGTTTCACCAGCTGGATAGTAAGTGGGAGGAAGAGGTGAAGCCATTCTCCAATCTCTTCCTTTAACTTTTTCCTTCATCATTTAGGTAAAGACACCTCATTCCCAAAGCGGAATAAAAGTGGGGATCAGGAGATTGCAACTTAAAGCCACAGACAGTTTTTTTTGCTAATTCAAGGACGAAAAAAAATGGGTATTTGCCCTGAAAATGGGAAGGAAAATTGTTTCATTGATTCTCCTTCTGTTTATTGGTTGGTGGTAATTGCTTTTTAAATTTCAGTCAAAAACCTAAAAAACAATCCAGTCTGACCTTCTTCAGTTTCTTCATGCACAATTCCAACAATGAGGAAATGAACAAATTAATAATAAAAAATCAGAGTTAATTCAGTTTGTTCCTTCAAGAGGTAACTAAGAAAGTTATCACTTCCCCATCAAAGTAACTTTAAGAAGTATTTTCATCAGAGAGAGCTGAGGTTGTCACATAGTGACTGTCACAGAACCCTATCCTGCAAAACAGATTCCCCCCCATTCCATCACTCCCCATCATATAGTGTAAAATAGGAAGGCTGGCTTTGCCTGGCCAGAGAAGGATACAGTCTCATTTTTTTTTTAGGAAGCAAGGCATTAAAAACAAGAACAAGAAAGCAGCAAGGCTGTAGTATTGTCTTTTGGGGAAAAGAGAGACTTGTAGGATCTTTTTCCTCCCTCCTGTTGCAGATCATTTGTAGCTTATCTCTTCCTAGGGCAAAAGAGTATTTGTGTGTGTGAAAGAGAGACACAGAGAGACAGAGAAAAGGAGAGAGAAGGATGGAGAGAGGGAGAGGGAGAGAGGGAGAGAGAAAGAGAGATCCCTGAAAATCATTCTACTTTTCCTATTCAGTTTTTCAAGCATTCCTTTCCCCATAAGTTTAGGGGCTTTGATATAAATCCCCTTATTCCCACCGCCTCCTCCCAAATCAATTTAAATCCCTATTTTCTTTGGTTCTGGGCTCATATCTTTTTCTGAAGATGAAATATTTTCCAATAGTGACCAAATAATTTTTTTTGGGAAAGAGCCACCTAGCTCATCCTAAAGGAAGTTGTGTGTGTCTTCCCTTCCCTGTTTTTCTTGCCTTTTGCCATTATTTTAGAAGTTTCTTGGGTCCTAGTCTAATTTTCATCTTGATTCCTTCATTTCTTTTTAGGAGAAAAATTTGCATTTTCCAGTTTGATTACTTTTCTCTTTTCAAGCTCTTTGAGAAAAAAAATAATAATAACCTAAATCCTTCAGGAATCAGACAAATATCCTGTGTCACCTTCTAATCAGGATTTAAAAAAAAAAAAAAACAGGGAAAAGATATATTTACCCATTCTTGAGGAGGAAGAACAGAGACACCAGGCACTATTAGAAATGATCAGGAAGTAGTGCAGCTGGAGGCTGTGAAATGATTATAGGAGTGAATTTGTATGAATTCAGCACTTCCTGGTTTTACTTGTGCCACAAACCTGTGCATTCCTTCACCTTCTTCTTTGCTATTTGCTGGCTAGCTGGATGTGAAGCTCACTAGCACAGCAGACATAATTATTGGATGGAACGTCTTTGAAGTAGCAGTGAATCCAGCCCCTGATGGGAAAACATGTAATACAGAAGCCCTTAGATGAGAAGATGAATACAGCTTGCTTTTACTACAAAATGAGTTAAGGATTGAGGTTCTGTGCTTCAGATGCAACTGTTTCTTTCCTTGGCTAAGCATCGGGGAAGAGAAGGGGGATATTAATGCCTTTTTAATGTTTAAAGAACATGCGTGAACAATTCTTTTACCCTTCTCCCCCCCCCCCCCCCCCACACACACACATAGACAGACAGACATATCTCTAAATAGCACTCTTGGCAGCCAGTGAAAAAGGTGTACTGCTCAGCTCTGCTTTTTTGAAATGCCAGGAAAGGAGAGAAAAGAGAGAAGAGAGGAGAGAGGGAGAGAGAGAAAGAGAGAGACGCATTAGAACTACCTCGCTGCCGCCACCAGGCTAGGTGGACCCCAAGCTGACTTGAGCAAAAACTAACCAAGTGGTTCATCCAAATCTATGCAAAGGAAGCTTCGCATCAGCTGCCCCGCCGCTGACTCGGGTATAAGCAGCTCTTCGTACCGTCAGAGATGTGTAGGAGCTTCCTCGCTTCCCTGCTGGAAGGGTCGGCAGAATCGGCGACAAAGCTCCTGGGGCTCTAGGGGAAGAGGAGTCGTGAGGACGGAGCAGGACGTGGTGGAGATGCAGAGGATGTTTGATGGGTTGGTTTGGTTTCCGCATTGGGAATGTGGATCCTAGTGGGGGGAAGAGATTGTGCATTCCTCCGTTCGGCACACAGGGGTCTCCCCACCCCATCCCCGCCTTTGTAGCGCGGTTGGCTTCACACGGAACCTCGCTCCCTCTCTGCCACCTCGCACGCTTTTTCTGGCTGCAGTTCCACTGACACTCACCCTGGCCTCCAGCAACTGCCCCAGAGCGTCTCCCGACGTCTCTCTCCTCCACCCCACCGCCACCCATTCCTCCCAAGGCTTCCTTCTGAGGATCCCTTCGGATCGATTCCCGGCAGGCAGTCAAGCAGGGCAGGCGATTCAACCGTGCCGCGAATCCTTTCTGAACTCTCCGGCTTGGCGAATGGGAAGGGCAAGAGACTGGATGCTTTCGCTCTGGATGGCCACCGGGTCCGGGATGCCACCCGAAACCGCGCTTTCGTGCACCCAAATGCTAGGAACTGAAGGGTAGAAACGTTACAAAATAATAAAAAAAATAAAAAATAAATAAAACAGAGAACAAGCCAGCCAGCCACGGCAGGAAGACGCCAAACGCAGCGTGAGAGCCATTCTCTCCTGCAAAAGCGGAAGGGAAGCAAGACGTGGAAAACGGTGCGCGGCGTAATTACCTCCGATCGCTAGTCGCCTGACTCCTGACACTAATTCGAGTCAAGCCCCACCGGGATTCCGCAGGCGCACTCCTTTGCTTTGCTTTTTTTTTTTTTTTTCCCCTTTCCCCCCTTTCCTGGCGAATGAGCTCGGTTCCACGCGCGACGCCTGCCGGACTGGTCGAAGGAACAAGGCAGGTTCAACTTTGAAGGGAGAAAAAAAAAAAAAAAGGGGGGGGGGAAGGAGCGTCGGAGAGATGGACGATCCCGGCTCCCATTTCTCCTTCCAAACTTGCCCTGAATTGATGGCTTTCTTTTCCGCTCCTCTCTAATTCGCTCGCTCTCCGCTCGCCTGGATTCTCCCCCTCTCTCCCCTTCTCCCCGCCCCCCCCTCCCCAACATTTCCAACATTCCCTCAGCAGATGGATTTTTGCCACTGCGGCTCAGCAGAGGGTGTCAGATCTTTCGGAGTGCGCCAGGCTTGAAAGGAGCACAACCTCCTTAACAACTCCTGCCTTCGAAGCGTAAAGGAGTGAGCGAGTGAGTAAATAACCAAACGAAAGGGGACGAAAGGCGGAGAGCAGCAATGACGGAAAGACAGTAGAGAGAGAGAGAGAGAGGCGAAAAGCGGCGGGGAGGGGGAAAGAGAGAGAGAGAGAGAGAGAGAGAGAGAGAGAGAGAGAACGCAAAGGGAGGAAAAGCGGCGGACAGAAGCAAAACCGCAGCGATCTGCAGAATTTTTGCAGCGCCATTGGTTCGGCAGCCCGCCGGGAGACTGGGGCGTGATTTCAGCACCAAGGAGAACTGGACAGCACCCAAAGGGCTTCTTCCGGCCACCCGGCGTTGACCACAGCGGCTGCAGCAACGAAGACCGGCTTTGCGCGCGCCGGAGAGCGAGCGAGCGAGCGAGCGAGAGAGGCAAGGTCAGTCCGAAGCCAAGCCATGCGCCCGGCAAGCGATCTTCTCCCACCTCCGTCCCTCCAGCCTTGCCACCCTCCTGCAGATGCAGCGGCCTCTCCCGCCGATTCCTAGCGAGATCGTCCCTTAAGCCGAGGCAGACGGAGATCGACTTTGCTTTGCTGGGGGTGGGGTGGGTGGTTTTTTTAGGGGTGGGTGGGGGAGAGGAGGAAGGAGGGGAGTTGATGAAGCGGGAGGGGGATCCAACTTTTCTCCTTCTCCTTCTTCTTTTTTTTTTCTCTTCCTGCTTCTCCCCGTGTGTATCTGGAGACTTTGTGGATATGATCGCTGACTGGAGTCCGGGCTGTTGCAGTGTTTGCGGGGGGACAGAAAGCTAAAAGAGAGAGTGTGTGAGAGAGAGCGAGAGACAGAGGAAGCCCGAGCCTCTCAACCTCTCCCTCCTTACTGCATTCCTCTTGAGCCAAGACAACTGTGGGGTTTTTTTTGTTTTTGTTTTTTTTTAAAAATTTTCTATTTTTCCTTTTTGATTCCCTCCACCAAACTGCTCCTCCCCCTTTATTTTTGACGATGGTTCGGACATTCTGTGCCTGGAAAGGAACTTGACTGTGGTCCAGCTTGAGAAGAAGTTTCCCCTCCCCCACTTTTTTTTTTTTTTTTGCCTTGTAGTTTTCCTCTGTGTGTTTCAGCTCGGGAATGACTCGTTGGGTGTAAAAATGCTGCTTTGGATTCTCTTGCTGGAGACGTCTCTTTGTTTGGCTGCCGGGAATGTAACGGGGGACGTTTGCAAAGAGAAGATCTGCTCCTGCCCCGAGATCGAAGGCGACTTGCACGTCGACTGCGAGAAGAAGGGCTTCACCAGCCTGCAACGTTTCTCGGCCCCCACTTCCCAGTTCTACCATTTGTTCCTGCACGGCAATTCCCTCACGCGCCTTTTCCCCAATGAGTTCGCCAACTTTTACAATGCAGTCAGCTTGCACATGGAAAACAACGGCTTGCACGAAATTGTGCCGGGAGCTTTCCTGGGGCTGCAGTTGGTGAAGAGGTTGCACATCAACAACAACAAGCTGAAATCTTTTCGCAAGCAGACTTTCTTGGGGCTGGACGATCTGGAATATCTCCAGGCTGATTTTAATTTATTGAGGGATATTGACCAAGGAGCCTTCCGGGACTTAAACAAGCTGGAGGTGCTGATTTTAAATGACAATCTGATCAGCATCTTACCTGCCAACGTGTTCCAGTATGTGCCGATTACCCATTTGGATCTACGAGGTAACCGCCTGAAAACCTTGCCTTACGAGGATGTTTTGGAACAGATCCCAGGCATTGCTGAGATCCTCCTGGAGGACAACCCTTGGGACTGTACCTGTGATCTGTTCTCCTTGAAAGAATGGCTGGAGAACATCCCCAAGAATGCTTTGATCGGCAGGGTGATCTGTGAAGCTCCCACACGTTTGCAAGGGAAGGATTTAAACGAGACAACTGAACAGGAGTTGTGCAGGAAAACCCGGGTAGATTCCAGCCTGGCAGCTCCCCCTGCAGAAGAGGAGACTTGTGACCCTGGCCCCATTCCCACTCCTTTTAAGATCCATGGCAAGGAAGATTCTGCCACAGCAGGTTCTGCCCCTCATGGTGGTACCAAGATCCCAGTCAATTGGCAAATCAAATCCAGACCTACAGTGGCCAGCTCAATCCATACAATGAAAGGCAAGTCTTCCAGTAACACCCCCTGCCCTGCCACCTGCACTTGCCACCAGATTCCTGGAGGGTTCAAGGTAAACTGCAATGACGGCAACATCAGCAGCCTGGTGGACCTGAAGCCTAAGCCATCCAATGTCCATGAACTCTTCCTGAGGGGCAACAAGATTCACACCATTCGCAAGTCCCATTTTGTGGATTATCAGAAACTCAACCTATTGGACTTGGGCAACAACAACATTGCCACTATGGACAACAATACTTTCAAAAACTTGCTGGAGCTGGTGTGGCTCTACATGGACAATAATTATTTAGACATACTGTCTCGAGAGAAGTTCAATGGTTTGCAAAACCTAGAGTACCTAAATATGGAATTTAACGTCATCCAACTCATCCAGCCAGGGACCTTTAATGCCATGCCTAAGCTGAGAGTGCTAATTTTGAATAACAACCTTCTGAGGTCCCTCCCAGTTGATGTTTTTGCTGGAGTCTCTCTGTCTAAGCTCAGCATTCACAACAATTACTTCCTTTATCTGCCGGTGGCAGGAGTGCTGGATCAGCTCACCTCCATTACCCAAATAGATCTGCATGACAACCCATGGGACTGCAAATGTCCAATTGTCCCTTTCAAACAGTGGGTCGAGATGCTGAGGCCAAAGGTGATGATGAGTGACTTAAGGTGTGAGACTCCAGAAGAGTTCTTTAAGGAGGACTTTGAATCTCTCTCCAATGAGGCCATCTGCCCTCAACTCAAAGTCATGCCCACTTTGACTTCCACCCATAAGAATAGCACCGGCCTGGCAGAGACTGGGACTCACTCTAATTCCTACTTGGAGACTAGTAGGGTCTCCATCTCAGTGCTGGTGCCTGGCCTTTTGTTGGTATTTGTCACCTCTGCCTTCACCGTGGTTGGCATGCTTGTCTTCATCCTGAGAAACCGGAAGCGCTCCAAAAGGAGGGATGCCAATTCTTCTGCCTCGGAGATCAACTCTTTACAGACAGTGTGTGACTCCTCCTACTGGCACAATGGACCTTACAGTACAGACGGAGCCCATAGGGTGTATGACTGTGGCTCTCACTCCCTATCAGACTGAGACGACAAGATTTAAAGTTAAAAAATAAATAAATAAATAAAACATGTAACACCCTATACGGGCAACAGTTCAACTTCAGCAGCTAGCAACCTCAACTTCCCTTCAATGGTTCAGAGCTTTCTTTTCCCGATCTGTGCATCGCCCTGTCTTGTCCGCTGATGTGAATTGGACCACAGGAAGGGAATGGGGCGTAGCTCACTTAAAGCTACCTTCTGGTGAAAAACACCTACTTGCTCACCAAACCTGGGCCAGCACGTTGAGTGGAGGCCTGCCTTTTTATTATTATTATTATTATGATTATTTTTTTTTAATTATTATGATTTGCCTAGCCTCAACCTGAGGTTGTGTAAAACTCTACACTGTATAACCAGTGGGAAAGAAATAAAAGATCCAATCGAAAGGCCCAAGATTGGCTTCCTATTGCAGCAAGATAAAGGGTATGAATACACTCTCCTGCAGGTGGATTCCTAACCGATTGTGGATTTATTGGCCCTTTATGTGTGATGGGGAAGCAGAAGCTCTTGCTTTCCCCATTGTGAATAAGGCAGGAGAGTCCAGTTGCACGAAGGCATGAATGTAATTGTAAATAAATAACTCTGATCTAGAACAAACCAATCCAAGTTGCTGCATGGTTCGCATGGATACAAAACTACCCAGGGATGCTTCGGCCCCAAAAAGGAAGCAGCGTCCAGTTCACCTCGTCCCTCCCTCTTCCCTGATAAGTTCCATCATATCAAAACTTTCTATATACAGATACAGTATAATAAGAATAAAAAAAAGGTGCCATTTCGCCATTATTTTTGTGTGATTGCTAGGTGGTAGAGATCATCCATTTACTGTGAAAAGAAAAAGAAAAACAAAAAAACAAGGAAAAATGTAAAGGTTTTATTTAAGACATGTTTGCATGGTTTAAACTCTCCTGGGTTTAGGTTTTGCATTTTGGGGTGACGGGGGGAGGTATTTACTTTCATGGGGAATTTTTTTTCCTCTTCTCTTTGGGGAGGGAGGAGGGGATGAATTTGCTTCTGGTTATTTTCCAGCTTCTTTTGGAAACTGACATCTCCAGAATCCCTTTCCATCTGAATGTAAAGCAAGTATCCTTAGGTTTTTTTTTACCCCCTCTGTTGATCAATATGTTGTTGTTGTTGTTTTTTTAAAAAAAAACCCATTCCTTGGATTTTGTCTCGTTTTGGCTTTGGTTGTTGCTGTTTTTTAAATTAAAAACAAAAAACAGAACCAAACAAAACCAAACAAAACCAAAAGCCTGGAGCAGTTAAGCATGAGTAGTGAATGCCACTTGAATGCTTAAGCTGAGGAGATGAATGAAAGAAGGTTTTTGTTCTCTTGTAAATCAGACTCTGAAAAAAATATATAAATATAAATATATATATATATAATACTATCTGGAGAAAAATATGAGCTGAAGTTAAAAGAAAAAAGAAAAGAAGCAAGCAAGACTTACTAATTCTATTCAAGGATTTTATAATGGCATATTTTTTCAGTATTAAAGTGAAAATGTTTTCAAGCCTTGGGTCATTCATTTTAATGCCCCCCCCCCCCAACCTCATGTCACTTTTTTAAACTGCCGCCATGGGATTGTTTCATTTTAATTTAGGTTGAGAGCGATGATGGCGAAGTCTCTTATTTTCATTCCTTGTGATCTGAGAAACCCGTATATACCTCAGAAGTCAATTGCTATTCCTTTCTTTGCTTGTCCTGAATGCAGCACCGAAATCCTTTATTAATACTGGGGAAAAAAAAAAAAAGTGCCTTTGGTGCCAAGGCTGCCGTGATTGCACACTGCAGATAAACCAGAGAACGGGATGGGAATGTGATTTAATCGACTGGGTTTTAGATGCCTCTGATTAATAGGGCGATCTGACTTCGCTGGGCAGCAATTCTTTTAAGCTTGATGACTGACAAGTGAGAATACTGATGGCGATTTAGTTTCAGTGTCTCTGAAAGAGAGGGAGAAGGAGGAGAAAGAGGGAGGGGGAGAGAGAGAGAAAACATCTCATTCAAAAAAAAAAAAAAGCTAATTAGTCATGGAATTTTCTAACTTCTCTCTCCCTCCTCCCTCTGAATTCTCTTGCTCCTGTCATCCGACTTCAGTACTATCTCCGTTGATTTTCCTCTCACAATAGGCTGGCCCTTAACTAAAAGATACCTGCGGAGGCAGGGAGCACCCCGCAAATCAATGGCAGCTTCTGAAGGCAAAATCCCAAGGGAGAAATGAAGGATTTCAGTCACGTTGCTTCTGGCTTTCTGCAGGCAGGAAAAAAAAAAAAAAACCTTTAAAAGAGGAAAAGACTGAAATGGGCTAACTAAACTCAACTTCAGATTACCGATTGGGATGGCGGAGGAGGAAAAGGGAGAGAAGGAGCCTGGGTAACTTAAATCAAATAAATACATATAAGGAGGATGGAGTGTCTCCTTTTTCTACTCTAGGTGTTTTAAGAGGAGAAAGAGAGGGAGGAGAGGAAGAAATGACCAAATAAAGTACCCGAAACTAGTTGGTTAACATTAAGAAAGGGAGGGGGAAGGAAGCTGTAACATGAAAGGACCTTTGTGGAGATAGGAAATGCTTATGTGAGTCAAGCACTGGGGAGATTTCTTAAACCTTGTCTCACTGTTTCACTCTTTTGGTATAACTTGGGGAGGAGGAGGATGATATAACTCCATGCTTCTCTAAACAAGCTATAGTTATTTAGAAAGACCCTTTTTCTTTACCTTTCCTGATCTTGTTTCAATTTTTTTTTTATTTCCCCCAGTCAGAACATTATGGGAATAAAGTGAAGAAGGGAGAAAGAATAGTTAGCCCAAACTGTTTTCAATTTCAAAAGAAAATTGTGCTCAATCAAACAATCCATTAATTTTCAGGACCATTTAAGTACAAGCAGTTTTATTCACAAGCAGCTTATAAATGTACAGTTGGTTAAATCTGCAAAGAACTGACAGAAAGAATCCAAATACAGAGCTGTAGTTCATTCATGCTGCTTTATGATTACAGAGCCTATCTGAAATTTAACAAAATGTTAATTGATTACATTTACAGATTACAATAGTACTTGATATATATTTTTTCTTTAAAAAAATTAAAATGAATTTAATTTTATTTGGATATTTTCATTTTTTTCGTGGAAAAATATAGATTGATTTATTGTTGTCATAGCATAGTATATTTTTAAGTAAAAGAAGTAAATTAAATCACTTTTATGAAGCAGGAAGTACAGTTCTCAGAATTTATACATCCTCAAATTGTACTTCGAAGTTCTTTTACTTTTTAGAAGGGAACTTCACTTTAACTGAAGCATAATTAATGGCTCAGTAGCATGCAAAACAATATAAATATTTTAGGTTTCTATCCTTAAGAATCTTTGCAATATCTGCTTGGTATATTCATGGATTTTTATACATCATAGAAAGAAATAGATACTTGCAAGGGATAATAGCAGTGAATGACTAATGTGGAGAGATATTTCAATTTATCTCAGTCATATCTATTATTAAACTACATAAATGTTTTATTCATCCGGACAAAGTATAACTGCTTCCATAATATTTATGCCACTGGAAGCATAAATGCTTTCACTGTTGTGGTTTTATGTATGTAGCTATCATTACACATGCATCCTTTTCTGTGTTTCAAGTATTATGAAACACTGTGAGCTATAAAAGTGTGTGTTGGTGAAGGATGCTGCCTCCAGTTGAATAAGCTTTCAATCCATCAAATGTAAAAGGAGATTTCAGTAATACCAGGTATGATAGTTAGAGGAAAAGAAATATGGCTTATTTCTGTATGTATGGCTTGAGACAGATCATTTGCTAGGAGGCTAGGATAAATCGTAAGTTGCTTTCTTGCTATAAGGTCTATATGCTTGAATATATATGAGTACCTTACATGGTTATTTATTCAAAAGGTGAATGGATTTTATTGTCAACTAAAAAGATACTCCTTTGGTCTCTTTAGCTGCCAGAAAAAGGGAGCGGGGGTAAACAAGGCGTTCTTGAAATGCCTAGATAATCACCGCGCAGCCCAAAGTTGTCAGAGCATAAGAAGGTTATTGGAGAGCATGATAGATGACTCTTGGAGACTGATGTGTCCCATTGTAGAAGTCATATTGAGGGGGTGGGGGAAAGATCAGGACAAGGGGGAAATGTATGGTGTGATTTAGTATTGGCTGCATCCAACCACATGCCAACATGGCAATTTCTAATAAACCAATTTATTTTTTCTGAGAGGCAGCTAGAGACTTTTGGAATGAATGGGGGTGGATTTGTTGAAGCCCTGACATTTATAGGATAGAATAGGCAAATGAATTAGGTGTTGCCTTGTAAGAAACTGCATGCTATTAATTTTAAGGCAAGTTCACATCTTTTCTTAAAGCAATTCTTAGTTATGGGTTGAAGCCATATGATGGGAAGTAGTAAAGGTATGACTGAAGGCAGAAGCAGAGATAAGACATGGAATATAGTGAACTGCCAGAGCAGCAGCGGTAATATCAATGTTTTATATAGTCCTCATATATACCGTCTTTGTTTTACAATAGTTTGTTTAGTTTTCCATTCAAAGTTACAATGGCACTGAAAAAAGTGGCACGACTGTTTTTCACACTTTATGACTGTTGTGGTATCCCCATGATCATGTGATCAGAATTCAGATGCTTGGCATCTGATTTATTGTTAAGATTTTTGCAGTGTCCTTGGATCACGTGATCACCTTTTGCCACCCTCTGACAAGCAAAGTCAATGGGGAAGCCAGATTCAGGTAACAACGATGTTATTCGCTTAACCACTTAACTGTGTCAAGAAAAGGCCATAAAATAGGACAAAATTCACTTTACAATTGTCTTGCTGTTTTGGGCTCAATTGTGAGCATAAGACTAGAACCACCTGTATTCTGTTTAATATACAGGTAAATGTTTATTAAAATATTATTATTTGTAAGTATGAGAGACAGAGTGAGTTAGTCAGCTTTGATCTAAAACTTATTTTCATCTTCTTTAAACAACCCCATAATTCCTTGCCGAATTGAGTCTAAGCAACTGAATGAAGCAAGCAGAATGTCTTAATGGCCAGATGCCCTTCCTGTCACCAATGTGGAGTTTTGTTCAGCAGATATATTCTCATTGTGCCCAAAGAGAAAAATATCTGGTTCTACCAGAGGTGGTATTCAGAAGGTTCTGACCAGTTCTGGAGAACTGGTAGCGGAAATTTTGAGTAGTTCAGAGAACCAGCAAATACCACCTCTGAGTGGAGGTTTTACAGTATCCTTCCCCTGCAATGCACACCAAGCCACGCCCACAGAACCGGTAGTAAAAAAAAATGAATCCCACAACTGGCTTCTACCTAGGATCAAACTGATCCTAGCCTCCTGATTGTGAGGTGAGAACCTCTAGGCCACTGAACCACTTTTTGATCTAAAGCTTCCTTTGAAGTCCCCAAAAGAGCATTTCATCTCTTTAAAAGTGGGTCCAAATTGCCAGAGTTCAACCACCTCTGCAAAAATATCTCAGAACTCCTAACTAAACTAATCATCCAACTAAACTAATCATCTAACTAATCATCTAACTAAACTAATAATCCCCAATCCCAACCCCAGATCCATGAACCAGCACCAGTCCATAGCATGCCAGAAACTGGGTCCTGCAAACAAATGAAGCCTCATCTGTGGGATGCAGGTAGCACACAAAACCATGCCCCTTCTGGTCGATGGGGAAAAAAAAAACTCTCTATGGAATGGTCCCTGGTGCCCATAAGGTTGGGGAGGGTCACAGATCTAAATGCTAAGTGTACCTTGACCTAAACAATGCTTACAAAGCTGTTTCCATCTTTTAACTTCCAGACAACCCTGACTAATTTTAGAGAATTCTTCTTTCTTCCCCATTATTTCTAAATGAAGTTTAAATAATAAGTTAATTTTTTTAAATAAGTTCATAGCTTATTAACTCATATTAAATAAGTTCATAGCTTATTAAATAATAAGCCCTAATAAGTTAAATATAGAGAATTCTTCTTTCTTCCCCATTATTTCTAAATGAAGGTTAAATAATAAGTTAAATATATTAAATAAGTTCATAGCTTATTAACTCATATTAAATAAGTTCATAGCTTATTAAATAATAAGCCCTAATAAGTTAAATATAGTGTTCAGTTACAATATATAACCTCTTTTCTGAGACAATACTATTTTTTTCTTGTTCTTTTTACGAATCTTGTCTAGGATCCTCACTGTTTTCAAAGATTTTGCTTAATTTATTTGACCCAAGCTTGGATCATGTAGCTACTTCCTAATATAAGCAGTGAAATGATGAAAGGGTTTCCCACTTGTTTCAGATTGCAGTGACAACTAGAATACCACTATCGTATTTTTATCTAGCCACAGGGAAAGCCTAGCTGAGATTATGTTTGGATACAATTTCACCTCTAACTCTATTAATATTTTTAGTTATCTTGGATTATAAATTTAGTGGCTAGTGTAAAACAAGTATTTCTAAGATAGCTTCAACCTTTAACAATGAATGAATGTTTATTACCTTATGTGCAGCCAGAATCTGAAAATAACATTTAACACAGCACAGTACTTAAGCAAAATGGTTTGGTTGAGATTGGCATATGTGGGCTTGATTGGGGTAGATTGTAGCGGTGATACCAAAATATAATTTTATCATATTTTATTCATCTATGTTAAATTATTGTATTTTACTCCAATTTCATTTTAAATTGTATTTAGCAGATTTTGGTAATAATTTGTGTCTGGAACGCTGCACTTTTATATGGCCCAAGGACTAATCAATGTCTGAATAGAGATACTTTGGTCTGATTGCAACGAAGGGATTTTCAGGTTCCAATTGTATCTCAAAATAGCAATAACAATAGCACTTAGACTTATAATCACTCCATAGTGCTTTACAGCATATTTCCCCCAACAATCTTGGTACTCCTTTTGCTGACCTCAGAAGAATGAAAAACTCAATCTCGAGCTCATCAGTAAGGTCAGAAATGACCTTCTTTTATATCAATATCGATATTGTATTGATATGAGAGACAATAATATCAGCAATAGTGACATTAAGCTGACTGCTCTCATCTTGATTTGGGATCAATTGCAAATCTAAGAGGCTGTTTCATATATTTTCCACCCCTCAAATGAAATTAAGTCAAATGTAAACGTTCTCTGTGTTCGTGTGCTTGAGTTTGTATGTCGATGAAGATTCTGTTATACAGGTAGAATTGACTCATGGAAACTGGACAGGTTGTGTCTGAGGCCCCTGAGAGGGCAAAAGCAGCCTCCCCATGAGCTCTAGAGGCCCTCCGCCTCATTTTTGGTCTTCCAGCAGGCACGTTTTTCACCCTTCCCAATCATCCATGCAGGCCCTGCACTTACCTCACATCCAAAACAGGCCAGGTGGAGACTCCTGGGAGGGGCAGGGCAGGAGGGGCGGGGTGGAGTGGGTGGGGCCAGCTAGGGATGGGATTTGGCAGTTCGCTGAACTGTGCAGAATCTTAGCTAGAGGATTGCCTGAACCCAGGTAAACCCATAGGAGCCCACCCCTGATTCTTTCACTCATCTCTGTGTTTACATGTGTGTAGGTGTCACTATTAACCCATTCAAGCTCCATACCTATCAAAATTAGTCTAATTTCTTTGGTCTTATATATTGGGAAAGCTTTAGGATTTATTGAATGAAATGAAACTTTTTGCCAACAGTGATTGTTTCTATGTCTAAAGCTGTCTTATTGTGTTAATTCGGGGACTTAATATATGGTATAGTAATATAGAATATAAAGCATAGAACATGGAATCTGAGTGTTGGAAAGAACCTCAGAGTTCTAGTCCAATCCCCTGCTGTAGCAGGACACCCTATACTATTTCAGATAAATATTTGTCCAATCTCTTTTTGAAAGCCTCCAGTGATGGATTACCCACCACTTCTGAAGGCAAGCCATTCCATTGATTGATAGCTCTCACCATTAAGAAATTTCTCCTTACTTCTAGGTTGCTTCTCTCCTTGGTTAGTTTCCAGCCATTGTTTCTTGTCTTGCTTTTTGGTGCTTTGGAAAATAGTTTGACTCCTGCATCTTTGTAGGAGCTCATCAAACATTGGAACAGTGCTATCATGTCAGCCCTAGTCCTTCTTTTCGTATAGTTTCCCATCTGTATCGCATTACCTATGAGAATGAATGAAAGCAAACCAGAGTTCAAAGTTAAACAAATTAGTTATATGAACTGATCAATATAAAATGCTACTGGATGATTATGATGTTATGCTGGTTCTGTCATTATGAAAGTCCAAGTCCACTGCAGCCTTTTCTTTTATTACATTGTTTTACTCCTAAAATTTACAAATCGGTATCAGTGCTGGTCTGTGTGACTGCTACGTACAGCTGCAGATGTTTATGAACAGATGAAATAATCAGTGCCATTGTGGTATTAAGGAACATGTCTGAAGATACTTCAGTTTGCAATGTTTTGCTTGCATAGGTTCCCTGCTTGCTTATCTTTTCTTTATAATTATTATTATTATTGTATTAAAATGATGGGAAATCATCAATTTCTCCTTCATTTTTATTTATTTATTTTTTTTAAAATGCCTCTAGGGACTCAATAGAATTCTTCAGATTTTTTTAATAAAATAAAATTGACAAGCAGCTGGAGCCTAGTGCTACACATTATATGGAAGTAAGCCTACCAGATATGAAATTGTATGCTTTGCAGTTTTCAGTTTCAATGAAAAAAATTTTTGTAGTGGATTTCTCTTGCATCATCCCCCCTTTTCATCCCCACCCACAATTTTCAGTTTGTTGAAAAAATATGCTGCAAAGCAGTTGTGTACATATACTCTGGTGATTTTTGCTCAAAGAGTGTTCTCTAGAGACACTAAAACAGTGCCTTAGACTGGCCTGTATTATGTTTGTTTGAAATAGCTCATTGTTTCTCTTACCAAATGGATCAGATAGAAGTAAAAGAAGGTAGGGATTATTAAGAAAGCAGTGTTTCTTTCCAATATCCTGCAGATTACTGTAAATATTTTGATTGTCATATACCTGCCTTGTGAGCCTAAACTATATTCTATCTTAGAGAAAATACCTAAATGTGGACTTGGAAATACTGAAGGTAATAGTAATACAGCCAGCTTTTTTAGTGAAAGTGGGCTGAAGGGTGAATTTCATTGGTATTATAAATCTTCCCACATTATCTATCTATCTATCTATCTATCTATCTATCTATCTATCTATCTATCTATCTATCTATCTATCTATCTATCTACCTATCTATCTATCATCTATATCTATCTACCTACCTATCTATCTATCATTATTAGATTCTGGACATTGTGAGAAAGCAATGAAATGTCAATTTCACAAACTGAAATAAAGAAAAGAAAGAGTGGATTATTTATGTGGGATATTCTAAAATTACATAGTTTCTCAGTTTATTCTGATCGCTGCATCAAATTCAAGAGTTCTGATAACCAAGAGTGATGTGGATGCTGTAGAAATCTTGAAAATAATTCTTATTAATATTCTATATTTTCAGAATTTTTCTATCCTGCATTCATTTTTTGCAGCTAAACCTTACAACAACATATGCTAAATAAACTTCTGTTAATCAGTTCTAAAAATGCTAGTTGCAATGGACAAATGTAGATACTCTTGAATGTATGTTATATTTGTGTATATCAGTGCTTCTTATAGCACCAAGGCCTATGTCTGAGACATGGACAGATTATATCAGAATTTATCCTGATTACTTTCATTCCTGATCAGTATTCTAGATACAATTGTACCTGTTTGCATGCACTGTCACCCTCACTCTGTTTTCATCTTAAACTATTTAATGCAAAATCTTTTATGAACAGATAATTCTCCCTTTTCCTTTTATTGTTTGAATTATTTTGTGGAGGTGAGGAAATTCCATTTGGAATTGTTGGAGGTTGAAATGTCCTGACAGTATGAGTGAGCATTTTATAATCATAACAGAAAGGAGATGTATTTATAGGCAAGAAAATCAAACCCTAACACCTAGATTGCAGCTTCTTACTGGAAGGATTGTCCACTTATTCTATCTGTAGAAAGGTGGGGGGACTAGAAAGAAGCTACCACCGAATAGTAATTTATTAGATAGGCAGAGTGATAGACAAAAAAGGGACACATAAAACAAAATGTAGAGTGGAGTGGAGTGGAGTGGAATGGAATACTTTATTGGTCAAATGTCATTAGACCAATAAGGATATTGTCTCCAGTGCATAAGCTTTCAGTATACATACAAATAACATGTATATACAAAAAACAAGCGTACGTACAAATAACAAGGTAATATAATCATAAGATACCAATACGAGAATGTAGTAAAAAATGAGAAGAATAATAGTAATACAGACATACTACATGGGTAAATATTCTTAGACATAAGACAGTACTATGGTTATTAGGTGTTCAGCACAGTGATGGCATGAGCGGAAAAATTGTTCCTCTGTCTAGTTGTTTTGGCATGCAATGGCCTATATCAGTATCCTGAGTGGAAGAGTTGAAACAGTTTATGTCCAGGATGGGTGGGAATCTGTAGATATTTCTTCAGCCTTCCTTCTGACCCGTGTGATATACAGGTCCTCAGTGAAAAGCAGGCTGGTTGCAATTGTTTTTTTCTTCAGTCTGATCCATTGACGTCTGTACCTGTCCTGTCTGGTTGTTGTACCAAACTAGACAGTTATAGAAGTTCAAATGACACTCAGTAATTCCTCTGTAGATCTGTGTCAGCAACTCCTTGGGCAGTCTGAACTTCTGAGTTGATCCAGGAAGAATCCTTTGTTGTGTCTTTTTAATCATGGTTCCAATGTTAGGTGTCCATTTCAAATCCCGGGAGATTATAGAACCCAGAAACTTGAAGATCTCTACTGTTGATACTGTGTTATCTCATTTTCTAAGAGGTGGTAAAATAGGAGGGCTCCTCCTAAAATCTATTTTCATCTCTACAAACACTGAACTGTCTACTTACATCCTATTGATCCCTTATAGTAACTATTCATTAGACATTGAAGAGTTACACCATTGGATTTGAAGTGCCAATGGGAATACAGTGTTAGATATTTGAAGGGTACTCACTCCTTTGTCAATATGATTTGCATAACAGATACTAACCTACCTTTTGTCTGATATACAATATTTAGGATTCTTATTTGTTTTATATTTCTGGGAATGAGGAAAGAGTGCCGTTGAGTTTTTTGGTTCTTTTTGTTTTTAGTTCTGAAGTGCTCCATTTGCATTTACCAAAGTGAATTGCTGGACTCTTAAAAAAAAAAAAAAACACTTTAAGCAGAGTAAGTTGTGCTGGAACTGGATTTTAAGATAATGGAGAGTTAATGAATACTAAACAAAATGCTTCCAGTTTTTCTAAATTATTCATAGATATCCTTCCCTGATTGGGTGTTCAGATTGACTTGTGATGAGTTGTATATATTTGATACCAATTGTTCTCTCATGCTCTTTTGCTGCTATACTTCCTTCAATCCCCTTGTGCTCTGTGGAACTTCAAATTATTATAATACACACAGTGCATTTGATTTGACCTAGACAAAGTCAGAATCCAATTCAAGCTTGGTTCACTCTCTTTTTTTCTCTGAATTTAAACCACAATTATTATTAATTATATCTAATTACCAAGGATTGATCTGCATTTGAAAATGGGTTGGCCCTCAACTTTTGTTTGATTGAATTGTAGAAGAGAAATTAGTTCATTTTTCTGTTACTTCCACATTGCTTTTCCTTCATCCTTGAAGTGTCTTTAAATACTTCCCTTTCTCTTCTTGTCTCCTTTTCAATAAATTAGGCCTTTCCAATTTAAACACTGTTACATAAGGCAGCACTTATAGCCAATTAGTAATACATATGTAAATACAGTATATAGAAAATATGAGGGCTATCCACAAAATAGATTACGTTTTTGTCTGCAGCAAGAAGGGACGGAGCTAGCACAACCATCTTTTGTCTGTGCGTCCGCCGCTCAGTCTGCATCTAGTGGTGCTAGTGGGAGGTTCATATCATTGCTCGTTATTTCATAGCAAACGTTTGAAATGTGTGCTGCAATTGAAAATCCCACGGGATGTGAGGTGCGATCAGTGATCAGATTTTTGTTTGCAAAAAACCATAAACCGATTGAAATTATTGTGAAATGTTGCAAAAACTAAGAAAAACAATTCAGAACAAGCATAGAGGAAAGTTAAGCTCAAAATTTTTGTTTTTGCATGACAATGCCCGACCACACACAGCAAATCACACTCGAGAAGTCCTGAATGCTTTCAAGTGGGAGATTTTTCCTCATCCATCCTACTGACTGGCTCAAATCTCAGGCGGCTGAATTTTATGACAATGGAATTACAAAGCTTGCCTCAATTTGTTCGGTGAATAGGTTGAAAAGTAGTATTTAAGTGTCACTTTCAAGTGTATATAATAATCTTTTTTCCCTACACTTTGTTTTTTTTCTATCACAAAATGTAATCTATTTTGTGGATAGCCCTCATACTTAACATATATTAAGTATAGAGGTCCTTATGTCATTGGGAGGCCACTTGCTACTGAGGATAAACTCCATGGAAAATCTGGGCTTTTTGGTGTGTAATATATGAAAAGTCTCAACAAGACAGTGTCAAAGTTATCAAATTAATGTTTGCATAAAGTATGATAAGGGTATTCATTATATGAAATGCACTATTTTTCATTGCTCCTAGTACAATTGAGTAAGCCAAAGAGAAATATTGAATATCAGAATGCTTCATTCGACCTACTCTAAGATTTTCAGCTGGATTACTTTTTAGGGAGAAGGGTGATTCTTCAAACCATGGAATTTATACAAGAAACAATGTTGAAATGATTCAAACCATATCGCTGGCAGATGGCTTGACCTAACCTATGCTGAATATCATGACTACAAGTCCTTTTCTCATGTTCCCACATGCTCAGCTATTTCCAATACTTTGAAGTGTTTAATGCAGAGATCTGTGTTGATCTGAATTTAATTATATGCTGTGAAATTCTGGATTAAGTAACTATGCATTAATAACTATAGTCATCTTTACAGTTCAATCCAGGTTAAACAAAGTGGCTACATGCAGGTTCCTGTTTACATTAATCCATTACCAAGGTGCTTATTGGATTTAGTGCCTCAATTTTATTTTTATTTCTTAAAAATCTTTTAAAAACCTTTTAAACGATTCTTTTTAGGATAGGATATTGATTTGCAACCTCATGCTTATTTTCACACTTGAACATACACATAGGAGCAGGTAAATATTACCCATCTTTGGCTTAGGCTTTTTCATAATGCAGTCTTCCTGGAGCTAAAATTTCATTGGGAATGAGATCAGTTAGAATCCTCATGAGATATTATTTTGTCTGAAGTGTAAAATGGAGCAAGAAGTAAAATTAGTCTTCCCAGTGGTTTAAACCCCTGAGGATCAGGTTTACACATGGTTGTTTGATGATTAATAGATGCTTGTAAATAATTCAGAAAAGGGTTTCAACTTACCAGGAATGGCCAATATCTTGGATAATGTATTCTGAAAAGGCCTGCTAACTCAGAAGACAGAATAACAGATTGCAAGTATGGAGAACTCTTCTGTTTTTGATATATGGAATGGTTTCACTCTTGTCAGAGAGATCAGGTCTGTCTTTTCTTACGTAATTAGCAGACTAGACAGATCAATGGTCAGTCTTCAAATACAGCAAACTTCAATCAAGATACTGATTAAGATGTTGTCCTTTTTGTTGATTCTTTTTGTGTTGCACTGCTTTGATTCAGGTTTTAATCAAAACACCACATCTCTCATAGCTGTATTAAGAAAGTGTTTCCTTCCCTCAGAATTCAGAAAATTTCCTGCGGTATCTGCCATCCCGCATCTGATGGGCGGCTCATGATAAGGAGCGAAGGGAAGAGAAACGACAGAAAGCAAGGTTTCCTCTTGATGAGCGCACCCCGAATGTCTTGGCACACGCTCTTTTATTGTGCTTTTTTACAAGAAAATGATTTAATCAAAGTTCAAGTCAAACATGGTAATCTCATCAGGATGTGCATGTTTACAAAGCTGCATACCGGACAGATTATTTACAATGTGGATAAGCTTATTAACAACCGTCTAGCTCCTTGTCCCTTGTACATGCCTTGCAAAGGTCACTGAAGAGACAGAAGTTAATGATTACACGTGAATGATACATAGTTGCAATGATACATAGTTGCAATGATACATAGTTACAACATCTCCTCTGTTTTTATTATTTATGACGAGTCTTCTTCCTCGTCCGAGAAGAGAGGAACCATTTTTCTGAAATGTTCCCCGTCATCTAGGCAAGAGTGCGACCCGTCAGCGTCAGGGTTGTCCAAGGAGCGGTAACTCAGCAATGACATTTTTTCGTCCGGTGTTGAGGATATAACATGAGCTTGCAATAGCACATTAACATCAGCAATTATGGAGGATAATTGATTTTTTAAAAAATTGCAATATTCTATTAAAACAACAAGGTCCTATAATACATATCAATATAATGATTATGAATGATCCTGCCAATGCAGTTAAAAAGGTTGTAAACCATGGCAAAATAGAAAACGAACCCCCCCCCCCGCCATCAGCCTAAAGACAACATTCTTCTTTAAGCATAGCACACAATCCCCCTTGTTTTAAAAAATAACAGATCTAAATCTTTACAATTTTGCAAGAGGGGGTATTCCATGGGTACCTGTAGGGATATAAAATCATCAGAGTAAAACACAAAAGCCATACTTGAATGCAAAATGATTTGGATTTAACAATTTCATCCCCGTAGACATATGCCATGAAACCGGTGGAACAAGTCCAAACAAAATTATTGCCAGGGATAAAATACATTCCTTTCAGGCGTGATGTTAAAGTTTCTCCTGCAGTGGTGTAGATTGCAGGATATCCCCTGGTTGTGTGGGTGCGTCTGCCAAATCGAATTGAAGTGGTGGGTAGAAGTCTTCTATGCGAGAAAAATTGGTTGTAGAACTTAAACGAACGCCTTGAAAGTCAGTTATAGTCCAAGCAATATTATCTCTTCTATGAGGCTTCTGCGGATCGTCATGGACAGTTCTTTTGAAGCGTCGTTTGTTGACAGGATCAAAGTTTGGGTATATAAAAACATGACAAGTAGGAGAGAGAGCTATGGACAAGTTAGTTGTAGAACATTTGCGAAATGAGGAGGGAATGCAATTAGTAGAAAAAGGATAATAATTACAATAATGACAATAAAGATTAATTTGGTAATTCATCAAGGATGATAGTTGGGGTGGGGAAACCCATAATACAATAGAAGGACATTTAGGTCCCCCTATGTTTTAGATTGAATAGAGGAAAAGATTTTAAGGTTCCTTTCCATAGGAAGAGTAAAGAAGGAACAAAAGAGCGAGTGGTAGAGTGTTCTTTAAACAAAACAGAAGTGACAGAGTGAAAACTATGGGTAGCATTTTCATGACGTACCCACATGGACCAAGTATAATAGCCTTCTGTTAATGAAATGGTTTTAACACGAATAGTCTTTTGACAGGAAGCATAGGTTTTGTTGAAGTAAGGTAGAAATTGCAAAGAAGATATAGGCAAGAATATCAGGAAGAGTTTTAAGATACAGATGTAGCGGATGAATTCCCATGATAGGGTCTAACCACCCTACCAGGGATCCAGCAAGTGGTTTTGTCTGGCAGTAAGATCGCAGCGTAGCCTCGTCCCCAAGTGAGAAGCTCAGCGGGACCCTGCCAGGCAGGATTTGGCAATCTGTGATAATATACCAGAGGTCTGTTAGGCGGGGGTGAGGAGGAGGAAAAATGACGTGAAGCAGCAGAAGTGGGAGGAATGCCAGTCAGATTAAGAACGTTTAAAGTGTAAAGACAAATATTAAGAGAATTTTGCAATGCTGGGAGGTTCGGGGTTTTTTCCCACAACGAATATCGATCAAGAGCACTTTTCAGAGATAAGTTCGCTCGTTCCACAATAGCCTGCCCCTAGCTGTTGTAGGGAATCCCAAACTTGTGGGTTACATCCCATCTGTTACAGAAGTCCTGGTAAGCAGAACTTGTATAGGCAGGTCCATTGTCTGTTTTGATTTCTTTTGGACATCCCAGCGAGGCAAAGGTACGAATTGAATGATTGATGACATGTTTTACAGTTTCTCCCCTTTGAGGAGTAGCCAGAATAAACCCTGAATATGTATCGATGGAAACGTGCAAATATTTCCAAGGGGCAAAAGGTTGATACTGAGTTACATCCATTTGCCAAATTTCACAAGCTTTTAATCCTCTAGGATTTACTTCTATGGGAATGGAATGTCCTTGCTTACTACATGTGGGGCATTGTTGAATAATGGCAGCAGCTTCTGCCTGAGATAGAGCAAATTGAAAAGTTATCATAACTTGGCGGGGGAGATTCAAACACACTCCCTGCTTCTATTTTATAATGGACTTTTAAAGCCTCCATAATTTTCCTCCAAGTGACGAAAATGCCAATAGGTGCACGAGGAGGACTATGGAGATGTTCACCAATTTTTTTGCCAAGTGGAAATTTTTAAGGACCTTTCCTCTGAATAATTGGGACAATGTTGCCACACATAAGCCAATAATGTAGCAATTGGTTTCTTTTTTGCAGGCGAGCCCTTTAAATTAGCAGAATATTTAGAAGAAGAAGCGACTAACTCCCTCAATTCCTTCAGATGCTGCGTCTGTTGTTGAGAAAAGTTTCCACCCATACTTACGAAAGTCGAGACCGTGTTTCAGATCCGATGACGTGCAATTCGCTTCAGGCTTGGCGATGCACAGCTCCCATCGAGCTGATAAGATATGGGCGCGTCGCAACGTATCCCCCTTAGGGAATCACGTCGGGGTCACCAGAATGCGGTATCTGCCATCCCGTATCTGATGGGCGGCTCATGATAGGGAGCGAAGGGAAGAGAAATGACAGGAAGCGAGGTTTCCTCTTGATGAGCGCGCCCCGAATGTCTTGGCACACGCTCTTTTATTGTGCTTTTTTTACAAGAAAATGATTTAATCAAAGCTCAAGTCAAACATGGTAATCTCATCAGGATGTGCATGTTTACAAAGCTGCATACTGGACAGATTATTTACAATGTGGATAAGCTTATTAACAACCGTCTAGCTCCTTGTCCCTTGTACGTGCCTTGCAAAGGTCACTGAAGAGACAGAAGTTAATGATTACAGGTGAATGATACAATGTTGCAAACACATGAATGACACATAGTTGCAATGATACATAGTTGCAATGATACATAGTTACAACAATTTCCCACATGTGAAATATACGTGAAGAACTCTACAGACATGTAATTTTTCAGCTTTTAGCCAGGATTTGGATTTATGAAAATGTTCTGTCTCAACAAGGTTTTTGCACCAAGAACACATAATCCAAAATGTTTTATTTCTATTTCTCCTGATATACTCTTTTGAAGTCTTTTTGTACATATAAGGCAGACTATGCAGCCATGTGGAATAGAATGTCAGCATTTTGAAGAAGGAGCAAGCAGTACATGAATCTGTAAAAGAAGGTAGGTAAAAGCATGAGGCTCTACCCAAGAAAGTTTTAATTAGAAAAGAGAAGAGAAGAAAAAAAAAATCACCATGATATTCTGCTGATCCTTAGCGGAAGAATCTGACAAATGGATCTGACAATAGCTAGTCATTTGTTTTTGGAATTGTACAATTACACACATCTTAGTCAAAGACTAAGGTAGATCCCCAGAAATTAAATAGAGACTTGCTGGGAATTCTTATACAAAAAAAAGTACAGAAGTCAGAGCAGAATGTAAAACATCTATCAAAATGATAGTTAAACTCTCGTGGCATTAAATCGGAGGGCCTCCATTTTATAGAATAATCAGACAAAATCCCAAGTTTAAGAATAAGATAGACAGATAGATAGATAGATAGATAGATAGATAGATAGATAGATAGATAGATAGATAGGAGAGAGTGGGGGAGGGAGAGTGGTATAGAAGTAAAAATGTTCACCTCCCATTCAAAAGGTTGAGAGTTCAATCCTAGGCAGCTGCAGATGTTTCTCTCTAGGGTTCAAAGATAAAATATCTGCTGCAAACTTCATGTAGACATCAAAAAGGGCATCTGATCAGTAAATGCTCAGCTCCATTTAGTCACCCTGGGTCTACCCTGAATTAACACGACGAATCCTTTGACATGAACTCAAAATATTCCTTTATTAGGAATGCTGGCAGCCCTGGCAAAAAGTTTATCTCACAGGCTAACAAGTTCGGCTGGTCAGAAGATGAATAATTATCTGCCACACCTATTCATCTCCACCCCTTGCCTTTTATCCCCAGAACTAGGGTAGAGCTTCACTAGCAGTGGTGGCTCTATCTTCCTCAGGATCAACCCATGTCTTTTCACTGCCCCACCCTTCTCTACCTTCTGTGCAGCTGCATGTCAGGCACTGGACACAGCTGTTCTCCTCTTCTTCATCAACAACCCCAGACTTGACTCTCCACCTGAGGGCTGACGGAAGGCCCAGGCACTGCCTCTCTCTCTCGCTCTCTCTCTCTTTCTCTGCCAGCTCCATTCCCTCTTCCCTCTCAGAGCTGCCAGCTCCATTCCCTCTTCCCTCTCAGAACTTGCCATGATGCTGATCCTGACTCCTACGTTTCCTCCTCTGGTTCAGCTGATAGAGGGGCCAGCGGCTGACAGGCCACAACATAATGATAGTGTATATTTAACAAAGACAATGGTCTTTAAAACACAGAGTAAAAGGTTTCCCCTAATTAAGGGGAGAAAATCTAAGTGTCCTTAAAATTAAAGGAAAGAGATAAATTTGAAGGGGGAAACTACCTCTTCCATTTTTATACTTCCATCAACATAGAGTGAATGTTTGTTAACAAGCCAATAGAAAACAATCATGGCTCAAAATCTACTCCAATTTCAGAAACTGAACTGTAACAGTTCCTTAAAGCATAATATGTGAAGCAAGATTAATGGCTTTGTCTTTTGATAATTGTGATAATGTCATGCTAAAATATTGAAGGAAATTATTAAATTCATTATTTTGTAATACATGTCTATCTATTGAAGTATATACATTTTACATGAAAAGCAGATTTAGAAGAAAAAAATACTGCAAAAACAAAATAGGAGATGGAAAAAAGACATACAAGGATGAGCAATCTACAATCTTTTTCTATCATCAAGGACAAATACATGTAATTGATTGTTTATTTAAAAGATAAATATATATTGAATTGTTACTGTACAATGTTTTTTTTAAAAAACTGATCTTTTTCATTATGAACTTTGTTGCTTAATTGTCTTCTTATTTTATAGCCTCCACATGACTATATTTTCATTTTTTATATATAGTTTGAAAACAGACATCTGACAACCTCATGAAATATTGAAAACCCATTTCCAGCAACATTTCTTGCTGTCTTGAACATATTTTATATGTAATCTGGAAAAAATGACTAACATTAAGCTTTTACCTTCCCATTTAATTACTCAAATCACTCAGGTCTTTTGCAAAATGTCATTTCTGATGGCAATTTAAAGACCTTCAAAACAGATGGCTGAAGCTTATCAGCTCTATGAAAAACAAAACAAAACTGGAATATGCGAACTATCTCAATATATAGTTGATGACCTTCAGGGAAAGCCAGTGGTTTCCAAATTAAAACTTTCATTAAGCAAAATGACTTTGGTTTCTTTCAGAGTTTTCTTCACAGGTAAATTGACCTAGTGAAAGTGAAAATTCACAGATATTTATTTTTCACACACACCCCCCCAAAAAAATCCTTTGATCAATTCTAAAAGTATTCATTAACTACCCTCAAGCTTTTAACTGAGCAATTCTATTTCTAGGCACATACAATCTGATGTCAATCATGTTAACAATGCCCTTAATAGTTTTTTCTATCTTCTATTATCCTGAGAATAGCTAGCTTATCTTTCTAAAGAAAGATCTTTAGAATCTTTCATATCTTACAACAGTCAAATTAGCTATTTCCATGGGAATCTCCAAATCTTTCCTATGTGTATCTATATCAATGTTTGTGTGTCTGTTTCTCTTATTGTCTGCTCCTGTCTCTCTTTTTAATACTCATATGAGAATATGAATGCTGGTCACATTTTTATAATTACAGATCTAGTGATCTTTGAAAAGAATTTTTTTACTCCAGTTATGTAATGGCTGAATGCTACTTTCAAAAAATGCTGGATAGACACTCTGTGGAGAAACGCATGTGTGGAAGCCAAGTGTCTTATCTGTCCTGAGCTTTGTTTCTAAGTGGTCATGAGAATTATGCCATGGGAACAGTGTTAGTGACCAGAAAGAAAGGGAATATCTGTGGTAGCTGGTTGCCAGTTTCTTCCTTCAGAGTCATCAGTGTGATGACCCGTAGCCTCTCAAAATAACCCCAAACCCAAAACATATATTAAAGTCCGGTAAGGGCTTCAACTTAACTTCACTGTTTTATTAGGCACAGTTTAAAGTCACAAAAGTAAATAATGAGGCAAACAGAAAACCAAAACAAACCACATTGGTGAGAGTTTCGAAGCAAACCAAGATAACTAATCATAAACTCCAGGAAAATAACTGAGAAAAGGCCATGGGAAGCACGCCAGCAAAGATAAACCTCTCTCAAGGTGAACACTAAATTGATTCCTGCAAATTCTAACTGTGCAATTGCAAACTTATATACATAGCTCCCACCTGGAAGCCACGAGGAGGATCATGGTAATCTCCTCTTGAGTAGACCTCACTTTCCCTTGATGCTTTCCTCCCTGCGTGACCTAGGATGGATAGGGGATGGGGATGGATCCTCCTCTGACTGCTCAGCTGGCCTCTGCCCTTTCCCAGCCTCCTCCACCACCTCTGGAGTCACACTCCCACTCCCTGTTGGCTGTTCCTCCTCTTCCTCAGAGTCAGTCTCCACCAAGGGCATGACAATCAGTCACAACCAAACTATATATAAAAAAAGTAAGAAAACTCTACTTAAAAAAAAAAAAAAGAACTTGAAGCTGTGGGCCAGATATGAAAGGGCAATATCAGTAGGGCAAATAATTAATGTGGTTAGCGGGATGCAAGAATTATCTCTCTTATCAAATTTGCGAGTTTTACTTTGTGAAAAACCTTCCCACATTGTCATTGTCAGAACAGGAGTTCTAAGCTCACAACCCATGCAAACTTTAATTCATCTTTGAGCTTATTCTCTCCCATCCAGACCAGGATAAACAAATGAGTCAAGCTGCAGTATAGAATTTTTTGATCCAGATCTAAATCTGATCTACTCCAGTTTTTATAATAACCAGACAAGGTTTCAAAGTCACATATTAATGCAGCAAGACAGAAATAAATATTTCTGGTCTGTCTATAAAACATGCCATTTGCATGTTACACTCTGCTTCTCTCGATATAATTCTGGGCTTTCAATATATCACATTATGCAGCCAGAATTTGATAATTTGATGTAATTTTATTTCTATCTTTGCTGGAATTTTCATCCTGCACTTGTTTGAAATTATATGTTCATGCACAGTTTTTCTTCTGACAGTCATAACCGTTGAAGGGAAGCATATATTATCTATTTTCCCCAGTTCTCTGCCATTACAGTCCATTTATACATCTTTAATGGGCAATGCATACTGCTCTATGTCAGTTGACCTAAGTCAGACTTACGTCATGTGAACAAGGATTCAGAACCAAAGAAATTAGTAATTTCTTAAAACAGAAGTTTGCCCTGTACAAATAATTGGGTGACCTGCTTGAGCTGGGCAGCACATAGATCTAATAAATAAACACAAGATAAATAAAATAAAAAACTGAGAGCAAGGTTAAAAAGACTGGGACACAAATAGCACCATGGACCAACACAATCAAATAAAGTGGAATCTTTTGAAGATTAGCTGGCATATTAAGCATATAAACAATAATTCAAGTGAACCATAATTAGAACCTTTTTTATTTTAAGTTTATACACCTCCCCTAGCTTCTTTTCTTTTATTGACTTTTAGAACTTGGATTCTAAATTATCTGGTAATTATCATATATAATGATATTGCATGATTAGGATTAGCTGTTCTTGTTGCTCTGACTGTCTTAGATGAGGAAACAGATCCAACATTAATATATTTTATCCTATTAGGGTGTGTGCATTCATGTGCAAACATTTTGAACGTTGGCTGAAAGGCACTTGGGTTGGCATAGTGAGATAGTAGTTTTTGCTTTTCCAGGACATTGGATGAGATTTCAAGGCATACATCCAGCTTGGAACATGTATAATGAACTGGAGGATGTCTGGGAAGACATTTCTACCATATGGAGCTATTTAGTCAGAAGATTGTCTATTTTTGCAGCCTGGATATATGTGTCCACAAAATATTTCTTATTTCCATGCCACGGCTCTTGTTGGCTTCACAGATTGATTTTTGTTGTTGTTGTTGTTGTTAAATGTCCCTGAAATCACTACTGTCCCTTTCAAAGGAGATTCAACTCACTACCCGATTTACATTTCTAAATGGGATTGTTTTCTCATTCCATTTTAAACATTCTCTCTAAAGTCCTTTCCTGACTCAACTCATACCTTCCTCTGTTGAAAGCACTTCCTTCTTATTTAAATTGTCCTGAATTTCTTTGCATCTATATCTTCTTCCCCTTTTTTGTTTACCTTGAAGACTGCCTTTCAAATACTATGCATGGTATCACTGCCCTCAATCTGCCTCTTCCTTTTTATATCAACTTTTAGCCCCTAGCATGAAGACGATGGTCCAGCAACTATACTCAATTCTCTCCACCACATTCTGAGTAATGCACCCACTAAAAGCAGAACTCCGAGGTAGGTAGATTCCTCAAAGGACATGTTTATTGGATACATCATATTGGCACAGCCAGTTCCTATGGTCTTCATCTAATTAAAAGAGTAAAACTCCCTCCTCCCAGGTGTCACCAGCCACATTGTTCAATGAAGATCAAAAGTATTGTGGCCCTGACTTGGTCAATGAGGAGGTTGGGGAAGAACGTGGGGCCAGTTTTGGAGCCTGAAGAAGGTTCTGATGGATGTTCAGCATCAGACCCAGAGATAGACTCAGCATTGTGCAGCATTTCCCAGCCAGAGAAGCAGCTGCATTTGGAATCAGAGATGAGTGAGGAAGAGGAACAGCTGGGGCCTGTTCCAGATGCGTGTATGTACAAAGCAGATAGGAGAGGTGAACAATGGAAGACAATGTGGACGCTGACTGCCCCTCCCTGACTGGGAATAAATAGGATGAAAGTGGTTTGGTTGTTGCAGACAACCGTTTGCATTCCTGGAAAGCTTGCTTTTTGTGTGTTTCATGTGACAAAGACTGCTTTGCCAGAATTGAGGTTTGTCTATTTCTCTATTTGAATTGACTTAATTTGCAACTTCCTGGCTGGGAGCTCAGGGTCTTGCATTATCATAATGAGCTGATAAGGACTATTACTTCAGTTAACTTCTTGCAGGACTCTTGCTTGGACTTTCTGTGGGTGAATGCAGTTAATTCCCAATAAAGAGGGGTTCTCCTTTGTGGGGAGTCTGCTTCTTGCTTCTGCAAAGGCCAGGTTAGAACAGAAGGCAGGCTCCTCTCCTCTTTGAATAGCCACTTGTTTCAACGACCTTGATTCTCATGGGATTTTTTTTTTTTTTAACTGTAACTGGGTTATCTACTTCCCCACTCCTTTCCCCCTCTCAGCCTTCGTGGAAACTATGAGGCAGCATAAGATGGCTTCAGCCAGGTTCACTTCAGAGTTGACACACTTTTCAGCAGGGATAATAGCAATAGCACTTAGACTTATATACAGCTTTACAGTGCTTTACAGCCCTCTCTAAGTGGTTTACAGAGTCAGAATATTGCCCCCAACAATCTAGGTCCTCATTTTACCCACCTCAGAAGGATGGAAGGCTGAATCAACCTTGAGCGTGGTGAGATTCGATCTGCCAAATTGCAAGAAGACGGCTGTCAGCAGAAGTGGCCTGCAGTACTGCACTTTAAACACTGCGCCACCAAGGCTCTAAGGTGATCTTTGTTATCAAGCAGAGTGAAACCCTAACTTCTGTCTAGAGAAGTAGCAAGATGATTAACAACAGAAGATATTTTTGTCATATTCTACATACATACACCAAAACTAGATACTAAATTCTATATATTTGACTGCTATTCTTTGATTATTTGAGGACTTAATATCATCAAGTTATAAACTACCTTCTGTCTATGGAATGGGAAGAAACACTGTGTTCTACTTTAGAAGAAATATTTTGGGTGAGTGATAGGACAGCAGCATAACTGGCAATTTAGAAGATAGATTGTAAAATTGCTAGCATGTTGTTCCATGTTTCATTGCCAAATGCTGTTGATTATATGCCAATTATTAATAATCAAATCTGTCCCAGCATAATTGCTACTTCATTCCTTAATATTGAATAACCCCAGACTTTATGGATTGGGAAAAAAACATTTTAGTCTCTGTGTGATATATGTATTTTTATACTTGCAAAAACTGAATATATTCAGTATATATAATTTAGACAGGATCTCATTTTTTCCAAGCAAGTTTATAATTATGGGAAAGGAAGAAAGTGAATCCTCACAATTCACAAAAAACCATCTGCTTCTTTTTGATGCAGTAGGAAAAATATAGTATGATTTTTTCTTTAATTGCCCTTACTGTTCTCTAAAGGAAAATCATTTGCTGATTTTGAATTATTTGAATATCCTTTAGATCTAATGGTTTTACAGTATACTAAATTAAAAGAATCCAGTTAAAATACTATTCCGGTCAATTAATGTAATAAGGGGGCTACATGCAGGGGTGGGATTCAAAATTTTTAACAACCGGTTCTGTGGGCATGGCTTAGGTGGTGGGTGTGGCTTGATGGTCATGTGATTGGGTGAACACGACTTGGTGGTCATGTTCTTGGCTGGGTGTAGCCAATTCAATATAACTCACATCGAGGCACGCATCTCCTCACCTGGACTCTTATGACTATCAGGATGCTGCAACAGTCGTAAGTGTGAAAAATGATCATAAGTCAATTTTTTCAGTGCCACTGTAACTTTAAATGGTCACTCCACACAAGCAAAGTACCAGCAAAAAAAAAACTCCAGAGAAGTTCCTGAGACAGGAAGTCTAGTCCTGCCAAGAATGTAATAAAGGTTAATGGAAAGGCAGTTTCTGTAAGCAACACCAGAATGTTTCCTTCCTGCCTTCCTTATAGGATTAGGCCAGTAATTTCTTCTAACAATGGTTCTCCAAACCACTTAGAATGTTAACAACCGGTTCTAGCGAATAGGTGCGAACTGGTAGAATCCCACCCCTGGCAACATGTCATTCTGATTTCCTTATATCCATTAAGTTCCTGGTTGAACTGATATGTTGTTACATAAATTGTAAGTTTTGGGATAAACAGAGTAGTGGTAAACATAATTTTAACACAACCTATTGTATTCCAAGTATAGGTAAATATAAAGGAATCCTTGTGGATTTTACTTTGCTGGTCTTTGCCAACTATAGGGGAAATCTCCATTTCATTGAATCAGCACTTTTCAAAGACATTTCCATGGTCATATAGCCAGCATGATGTCATAGAGTGCTATTTCCTTCCCACTGAAGTGGTACCCATTTATTTATTCACATTTGTATACTTTCAAACTGCTAGGTTGACAGGAGCTGTGGCAAGGATGGGAGCTCTCTCCATCATGTGGCGTTTGGGTCTTGAACCTGAGCTGAGAATTTTCCAGCTCACAAGCCCAGTGTCTTAACCACTGAGCCACTGTGCCACCCTATACACTTCAAGTGTGTTGGAGTATAATTGTCACATCCCCAAATAAATTGCCAGCTATCATTCCTATCTGGAGAAATAACTCTTTGTTAGCGTATTATTAATACTGTTCTTTTTGTTAACAAGGGAATAAAAGTCAATGGGATAAAAAAGGAAGAGATTACCTGACTGGATTTCTCTCTTCATTTTTAGTCTTTTTCAAAAACAGTAGCCCTTTGTGAAAAACAAATCCTGAATAATGAATGATGTCTTCCTCATAAAATCATCTAGTCAGTGTTTTGCTGATATATGCCAGTGCTTGAATTATAGGGAGAATGGAAGAGCTCTTCACAAAAATTCTAACTCCATCTCTTATTTTTCCTCCTCATCAATGTTTAGCTGAAATGTCTCCATCTTCCAGCTTTCAAAAAAGCCCAGGCCTCCTTTAACTTTGTAAAATCTAAACACTATAGTTAGCAATCTAAAATTATCAACAAATTCCCCCATGTTTTGCCCATGAAAGTTTAGAATTCAACTTAATTCACAAACAATTAGATGTCCTTGCCAGATTTTCCTCTCACTAATCTGGGTTTATATGTGGTCCTAGTTACAGATGTACAATAAATTCAAATCTCTCTCATTCTTTACTCTCACTTATTGGGAAAAATTCAAGCTCTTCAAATGTAGAACTGTGAATGAGGTAAATTGTCCAAGTGCCTATGACAGAGACCTATCAAATTGCTATGGCTTCTCCTCCTCCTCCTTAGCATATTCCCATGGGTTCAGGGTCCATTTTTCAGATAGTTGAATGCCCACGGCTTGCATATCTTTGTTGATGTTTGATGAATTTGCTATAGCCTTAAAGATTATTATTTACTGAAGCAATCAGAGATAAAAAATATTTTACTGCTAATAACAAGGCAGAGGAATTCTACACTGAATTGTACTTGAACAAATCTGAGATGTTTAGCTTCCTGTGGATCAGTAATAGACTAATGTTTGTAAACTAAAGTTAGGATCCCCAGTTCCTTGATATATATTTACTTGGATGTTCCACAAAGTGATGCTGATTGTTAAGTTCTGCGCATGGGCGCAAGGAACAGAGATGAGGCAGTGAACAGTGAACTTCAACTCTTTATTAATCATTCTGAACAGAGCAAAACCCTAGGGAAGCAGCAGCCCTTTTATAGGGCAGGCTGCTGATCTAGTAACCAATGAGAAACGTGGAGTGTTAATCCCTTGAACCAATGAGAGTGGCTTGTTAACAGCCGATCAGATTCTCCTGAACGGACCAATCCAATATTGCTATTATCGGCCAATAAGAAGTGCAGGATTAGAACCCTGCTTTTTCTAAAGGTTTGATAAAACTTTATTTAAGCGTTTTATTAGTTCATAACACCCCTTCCCCCCCAGGTTCCATTTAAGGGGTGCGGTGACGTAATCCCTGAGGTATGAAGGTTGTTTTGACTATCTATTAGATTTACATTGTCCCACCGGTTCCTGTCTGTAATCCGGTTTCGGTGGGACGTTTTTGGGCAAATCAGGTACCGGTGGTTCCGCATCCTCATTGGATGACTCGGTGCCGCTAATGTTCTCGTTGTTGTCCTCAGATCTTTGCGGGCTTGATTCTGTTGAGATGTTCCTCTGTGGTGAGGACACTCCCTTCCCTGATTCTTCTTCATTTGTCATGCCCGATTTCTAACTTCCTTTTCTCCTGCTTTCACCATCTTGAATTCGGTTTCTTCGACATCCCCTCCCCCCTCAGTTTGGGAGTCACCGGAGTCGCAGAAACTGGGTTGTAGCCCAGAGCAAAGCTGATCTATATGGCGTTTCCATATTTTTCCATTGCAGGTTTTCACACGGTACGACCTGGGTCCGGTGGCTGGAATTATGGTTGCCTCAACCCACAACGGTTCACCGGAAAGGTTTCTGGCGAAAACTAAGTCATCTATCTTGAACTCATGGTATTTTCCGGTAGATCCACAGGGTTTCTCTGGCTCGTAAGATGGGTGAAGCCGGTCGAGGTGGGAATGGAGCTTGCGTCCCATCAATAGTTCAGCTGGAGTCTTGTTGGTGACGCTGTGCAGAGTGTGTTGGAGTAGGAGTATTCTGTTTATTTTATCTTCAATGTCCTCATAGTCCATTTTGTAGAGGTTTTTTTTTAACAAATTGTACCATGCGCTCGGCCCTTCCGTTAGTCGCAGGGACACTGGCGAAGTTAGCGCATGGCAAATACCCCCGTCCGCTAAGTATTGTTCAAAGGGTAGAGCAGTACACTGGGGTCCGTTGTCGGCGACCAGAACGTCTGGCAGCCCATGCGTCACGAATAGCCTGTTCAATTTCCAGATGACGGACTCGGTTGTAGTACTCTCCATTTCGTGGATCTCGAGCCAGTTGGAATAGGCATCCACTGTTAGGAGGAACATATGTCCATTAGTAGGTCCTGCAAAGTCAACGTGGATGCGGGACCACGGTCCCCGGGGTGTTTCCCATTCTGTTGGAGTTCCTTTAGGTGGGGCACTGCTAACTTCTTGGCACTTTAAACAAGCCTTTACCCAGGTTTCGATCTGTTTGTCGATGCCCGGCCACCACGCATAGCTTTGTGCGAGCGCTTTCATAAACACGATGCCGGGATGACCGTCATGCAGTATTTTTAATACTGCTCGTTGTAACCACTCTGGGACGACGACTCTATCCCCCCATAGGATGCAGCCTTTTTGTGAAAAAAGTTCTGTTTGCCGGTTCCTGAAGGGGGTGAAGTCATCAGGGGTTTGTTTTACTGGTCATCCTCATTTGACCCAGCTAAGAACTCGCGCCAAGACAGGATCTCGTTTTGTTTCGATCGCAATGTCTCTGGCTGTTAGCAGCGGTGAATGTAGCATTTCACTCTGAAATGTCATAAGGGTTGGAGCTGGGTCGTTGACGGTTTCCGGAAGTGGTGCATGGCTCAGTGCATCAGCGTGGGGAATGGCTTTCCCTGGGTGGTGTTGCAGTCTATAGTTGTATGCAGCCAAAAACTTCGACCAGTGAGTCATTCTGGATGATAATATATAGGGGGTTGGCTTGTCTCCTGCTATGATCCCCAGCAAAGGTTTGTGGTCGGTAACAATAGTAAAAAATATACATATTCATGAAACCGTTTCACAGCAGATACAACAGCAAGAGCCTCTTTATCGATTTGACTATAGTTACGTTCAGTCTTTGATAGGGTCCTTGAAAAATAGGCAATAGGGGCCTCACTACATGGCTCAAGATGGCTCCTACTCCAAACGGTGACGGGTCACATGTAGTTGTTAAAGGCAAAGTCTCGTTATACTGCATTAAAACAGCATCTGAGGTTAGTAACTTTTTCACTTGTCAGAACCCTTGCTCCTCCCGGTGCCCCCAGACTCAGGTTGCTTTTTTGTCGAGAAGTCTATGTAGGGGCTCAGCTACGGCTGCTTTGTGGGGCAGGAAGATGTTTTAAAAATTAATGAGCCCCAGGAAAGCTTGGAGATCAGTCTTATTTCTGGGTCTTGGGGCATTTTTGATTGCTTTTAGTTTGCTATTGGTGGGGTGAATGCCTTGTTTATTGATTAGGTACCCCAGGAACTCTACTTTATCTGTACGCAGTTGACATTTATTTTTTTTAACCTTAAGGCCGGAGTCTTTAAATTTCTGGAGAACCAATTTAAGACGCTTTTCTAGTATTTCTCTATTCGGGTCAGCAATTAAAATGTCATCAAAGTATGGTACGACCCCCTTGTTCCCTTGCAAGAGTCTCTCCATCAAACTTTGAAAAATCCCTGGGGCTATGCTAACTCTGAATTGGAGTCGGTTGCACTTAAAGGCACCTCGGTGCGTAACGATCATTTGTGCCTCTGCTGTTTTTTTATCTACAGGCAGTTGTTGGTACGCCTGTGCTAAATCCAATTTAGCGAAGACTTTTCCGCCCTCCAGGGAATGGAGAAGGTGTTGTACCACTGGCACCGGGTAAGCATTCTGTTGAAAGGCATGATTCAGGGTAGCCCGGTAGTCCCCACAAATCCTTTACGATCCATCCGGTTTGATGGGCGTTACGATTGGGGTTTCCCAACGAGCGTGGTCTGTTGGTTCTAAAACACCCAAGGCTATTAATTTATCAAACTGCTCATCAATCTTTGGTTTAAGGGCAAAAGGTACCCGATGAGGCATAAGGCGGATGGGGGCTACTTCAGGGTTACGTTTAAATGATATTGGGGTCCCCTTGTACTCGCCTAGTTTGTCTGCAAAGATGTCCGGGAATTCCTGGACGAGGGCCTCCTCCCAGTCGTCGCTTCTGGTTAGGTAAATGCTGGCTACCTCGATCCCGAGTGGGGCGAACCATTGAAGGCCTAGCAAGCTAGGCTGATCATGGTCGACAACGGTCAATGGTAAAGATGCAGTGCAATTTTTGGATGAGACCTGGACTAGGCTGGATCCAATGACTGGAATTCGGTTCCCTTGATAATCCTTGAGTATGATTCTTTGGGTTCTGAGGTCTTGTTGCCGGATGGCAGGGATTAATTGTTTAAGGGTCTTCCAGGAAACCATCGAGAGGGATGATCCTGAATCGACTTCCCTCACACAGGGCTGGTTTTCGATGGTGACCTTCACTCGAATCTTCTTTGCATCTAGTAATGAGGTGTGACCAATTGTAATGGTTTGTAGGTGTGACCAATTGTAATGGTTTGGTGTACCTCTTCTTGTTTCGTTGAATTGGCCAGTGGTTTATTTCTGTAGGAGTGGTTGTTCCATTGGTGGTTCAAATGTTCCTGACTCACAGGATGATTCCCTGTGGTTTGGGGGTAATTGGTTCCCCTCTGAAGTGGGCTGGATCCTTGCTTGCTTCTACAGACCTTTCCGATGTGGCCTCTTTTCCCACAAAAATGCAGAGCGCATCGAGGAAATTTGCAGTCTGATCGCAGGTGGTTTGCCCCACAACCTGCGCATTGGTGCTGTAGTCTTTGATTCTGCTGGTGGCATTGGTCATGTTCAGACCGGAGCCAGTTGACCTCCTCCTCATCACTTTCTGATGATGTTTCGAGGTCCTCGTGGTGGGTTGCCATTGTGTGTCCCTCTAGGCGAGGTGAGGTTTCGTTGGCAAGTTGGCAGAGCAGTGCGTTGGTGCGGCGCATTCGGGCAGCTGACTTCCTGGTTGCTTCTGCTGCAGTAGCGTCAGCGATGGTATCTGCAAGGCTGATGTCGCCTTTTGCCATCAGCTTACTTTGCACATGTGGTGCATCTAGTCCCAGAACTATTCGGTCTCTCAGAGCTTCTTCGAGGTCGGCGAATCCACAGAGGCCTCCCAGGTTCTGGAGATCCGCGATGAAATCTGCAATGCTCTCTCCTTTCCGCTGGTCTCTCTGGTAAAATTCATGTCTTCGGACAAGCATTGGTACGGTAGGTGCATAGTGGGCCCGTAGGAGGGGCTCAAGGACGTCCCAGTCCATGGATTTCACCTCAGCCAGTTTCACTAGTGCCTTGGCCATCTTAAAAATGGCAGGTCCGCAGTGGGTCAGGAATACCGCTTGCTTTTTTCCCATAGTGGCATCCTTCAAGTTGTTGGTCTCCAGAAACATCTGGAACCGGTCCATGTACGAGTCCCAGTTTTCTTGTGCCGGGTCAAATGGAGCAGGTGGTATGGCACTTCCGGACTTGGTTTCCGCTGTCAATGTGCCTTTAGCCATGTGCTCTGTTTGGTGTTATGTAGTGTTCAGTCAGCTTTGACGTCTCCATATCCCATTCTCGTCGCCAGTGTTAAGTTCTGCACATGGGCGCAAGGAACAGAGATGAGGCAGTGAACAGTGAACTTCAACTCTTTATTAATCATTCTGAACAGAGCAAAACCCTAGGGCAGCAGCAGCCCTTTTATAGGGCAGGTTGCTGATCTAGTAACCAATGAGAAACGTGGAGTGTTAATCCCTTGAACCAATGAGAGTGGCTTGTTAACAGCCGATCAGATTCTCCTGAACGGACCAATCCAATATTGCTATTATCGGCCAATCAGAAGCGCAGGATTAGAACCCTGCTTTTTCTAAAGGTTTGATAAAACTTTATTTCAGCGTTTTATTAGTTCATAACACTGATCAAATCACAATTTGATGCTAAGGGCATAACATTAGTACTAGATTGAACATTGGACACATCTATGACAACAACATGGAAGTAATTTACATTCTACACAGCCTTAAAAACAAAGTAAAGAAAATACATTCCAGTTTGGTCTATAAGATGTGAAATTTTCTGGCAATATCTCACTGAAGTTATAACTAAATTCAATCCTTAGTCTCTGAGATTGGATAGGATATGTAGTCCCCTGACAGAATAGGCTTATACTGTATATTTTATCTCGATATGTAAAATATTAAATCTGAGCAAGTGTTGCCAAAGAAGAAAAAATCCATGCTATAAAACATGTAGTAAAAAGAATTGGTTTTGTAACAGTCCATCATCCTTAACTGTTGCTATCTCTGTTGGGTAGCAAAGTAACCAGCTAGCAAAGAATTTGTGTTTAAATTGTTACAGAAATTAACATCATTTTCTTTTCAAATATTATAATTGACAAGAAAAGAAGCCCTTTGTCTCTAAGCTCTTAAACACAGAATCGCTTCAGTCTTTTTAAACTCTCTCTTGCAAACTGTTGAAATATGAATGCTATTCACTGAGACTTAAAAAAATCTGCAAGGTTTGTTTCTGTGCCTGAGTGGGCATGTTAAAATCTGTTTTAAAAGGTTTTAGAAGAATTAATGTAACTCAATATATTTTGGAAGCATGCCATGCAATCTGAGATTTTGATTTATACAGGATTACCAGATTTTACAAAAAGCTGAATTGTGCTTTTTCAAACTCAGTGACTTGAATTGAAAGGATAAAAGGATTAGAATAAATGGAAAACATGAACTTTGGAAACTCATTTTCAGGCCAACCTGCTGTAAATGCTACTCCAAATAGCTCTTCTTTTCTCTCAAGAGGAAACAAGTTTGTTTGAACACATGCTAAGTCTGAAATATTTAGGGATTTTATTTTAAGGTGTCCCATCATGACTGTTTATACTTTAGAATACTTTTTGACATTCATTGCACTATGGCTATATCCCTGGATTTGATTAATTTTGACTGATTCCATCTTTGGATTGAAAGAAAAATGAGAACCACTAGATAACAGCACAGAACCCATGGAAAATTCTACTGGTTACCATCTATTGCGGGCCATAAATTACTGGCATTTTTAGCATAAACTGAATATTGTCTTTGTTGAGCCTCCATCAATGAACATGTCCTATGTCTGAGTATGTTTTTGCACAGGTAAAACTTCTAGGTTAAATTTATGTTTACTCAAAAAAGTTCTTGTGATTTTATTTATTAGCTTTTTAAAATAAAATAAAATAAAATGATTGGGCACCTTTTTTTTAAAGAAAGGTGGGAGCCAGGTTATATTAAGTACATAAAACTCAGCAATCTTCTAAAGTAAAGTCTTTCAAATGTTTTAGAAGAGGAGAAGGAAATAGGAAACCCTCAATTGACAATGTCAATGTTGACATTGATTGGGCAGAATTGTGTTCCCTCAGCTCCATTAAAGTAAATAGAATAGGAACCAGCAGCGCACAAAGCATGGCATGCACACATTAGATATTATATATCTGCAAGGAGCAATTGTCAGTTGAACAAGGACATCTGTTCATAAACTCACACTTCTTCCTTTGAGATTGAATCTCTTAGCTCCGTAAGAATTCATCTTATTTAAATCTTATGTTCAAAAAATTGTACTTTCTGTTTTTCTCTTTTCCACATGGAACAAAATGAGGGGAGCAGGATGTGATTATGTCTGTTTAGGAAGTGGTTTATAGAATAGAATCTAATCTTCTTATGGAGTTGATTTTCTGGTCTGGACTACCTAGTGGACTTGTCAATACACTGCTTAAAAACATTATCAGACAATCAAGTTGTCTGCTGTTGGAAACAAAAAATACTTCAACATGATTATATGACAATTCTAAATGATCTGGGATGGTGCAAGTTAAGGGCAAGCAATTAAATTTCCCAAAGGGCCACATGAGAAACTGGAACTGTTGTGGAGAGCCAAACCAATGTAAGCTGATTTGATGTCCTCAATCTCTTTCACCTCCATTCCTGGGGCTGCTCCAGGTGAGGGATGAGTGCTGTGCAGGTATAGAAAAGTGTTTTCTCCCCTTGCCCTCCAGTGCTTGCTAGCTGACTGAAGGAGTACAAAACTATTGTACCTTCTCCTACCCCTTGATGTGGATTGGCTTCTTCTTTTACCACTTGATGTGCACTTATTTTTTATGATTTTTAATTTCTGATTGACCTCACATTGGAGGAATAACCAAAGGGCCAGATGTAACCAGGGGTATGATTCAACCGGTGTAACAATTGGTTCGGTGAGTGCATGCTTCAGGCAGAGCATTTACTACTGACCTTCTGCTGCAATCCCTGTGTGTTGAACAGCTTACGTGCAGCTATCCGCTGTACCGCATGAATCGGCTGAGCTTGAAAACCTGGGAAAAAAAGCACAGACTAGAACTAGGGTGGGTGAATGGTCCCACAGCTGATCATCGGAGAAAACCAGTTCTCTAACAGCTGATCCTCGGAGCTACCGGTTTACCTGAACTGGGCCAAACTGGTAGAAATACACCCCTGGATGTGACCCAAGGGTAAAATGCCCAGATGTTGTACAAGCTCAATTAAATCCTTGGAGTCATTCTTCACCAAATCAATTGCATTTAAGTTTCACTGAAAATGTTATAGTTAAAATGCTTTTGGCTATCTTCTAAACTCTTTTCAGCATAGGACCAGATATAGCAGGTGTATAGTAGGTCTCATATGTACTTTATACAAGCCATGGCATGTAACCTACTCATGGATCTGAGTGTGCTGTTCATTATTTGTCCTCCCTTTTAGTGTCCCCAAAAGCCAGTATAACTAAGAATGAATTTTGCTTGTTTAATAGCATCTACAATTGCCATCAGGCTGTTCTAGCCAGACTTGCATTTAGAATGGAATGGAATGGAATAGAATAGAATAGAATAGAATAGAATAGAATAGAAGGGACTTTGGAGGTCTTCTAGTCCAACTCCCCCCCCCCCCCCCCGCTTTGGCAGGAAATCCTATAGCATTTCAGACAAATTGTCCAATCTCTTCTTAAAAGCTTCCAGTATTGGAGAATACACAACTTCTGGAGGCAGGTTGTTCCATTGGTTAATTGTTCTAACTGTCAGGAAATTTCTTCTTAGTTCTAGGTTTGCTTTTATCCTTGATTAGTTTCCACCCATTGCTTTTGTCCTGCCCTCAGGTGCTTTGGGGAATAGCTTGACTCCCTCTTCTTGAGCCCCTGAGATTTCATAACACTGCTATCATGTCACCTGAGTCCTTCTTTTCATCAAACTAGATATAGCCAATTCCAGCAACCGTTCTTTATATATTTTTGCCTCCAGGCCCATAATCAACTTTACTGCACTCTTTCTAGATCTGCACTCTCAACATCTTTTTTACATCATGGCAAACAAAACTGGATATTGTAGTAACCAAAACTGTATATTACATGAGGAGAAAAAGGAAGAGAAGTCAACTTTGGGTTGTTTATCTCAGGAATAGTCCTTTATATCTTACAAAGAGTGAAAAGGCTCACAGCATCTTAAGTATAAGTAAGGAAGGTATTGTAAGACTCTTTTGAGCTTTTGGTGTAATAGGAATTGGGCACATAATACCACTTTCATTCTCCAGTTTCTTCCTATTCCTTTGACCTTGGAAGACTAGTAGCCATCCACACAGGCTCACTATTTTTCCAGCTGAACAACCACAGAGAGATTTGGGAAGAGATAGAAATCCTCTTATCCCATATACAAAAATGAACTGAGAGCATACCCCCTTGTTATTCAATATATGCTGCATGCTTTTTGTGGAAAATGAATTCATATTGAAGGCAGGAAATTCTGCAGCCAAAGTAGTAAGTTGCAATTTAGGATTCCTATTTGTATTTGTACCTGTGTGTGAGTGGGTGACTGACTCATTTATGCTCAGTGGCTGGAAGGCAGGGTGAGGCAGAAGTTCTCTGCACGTTGCTTAAATTAAAAAGGAAAATCATGCCAGACAGATTTTTTTTTTCATCCTTTTTTTAAATAAAGGGATTATGAAACTGATTAGAAAGTAGTAGAAGCACTGAGGTTGGTGTTGTATGTGTAAACTCTTAAACTATTTAAAATTATTGAACGTTTCTGTCAGTTAGGGAGAGAAGGCAGAGCAGAGAAGCATCTGGATAAATATGGCTTCTGTAGATTGCACCACAAACATTTGGTGACAAAATGGCTGAATTTCAGCAATGGTGTTTCCATCTGTTCATTTCAATGGAAGCACACATGCAATTGCATTTTCATGAATGCTACCTCTTGGAAAAAAAAAAAAAAAAAACTGCTCATGCCTCCATCGGAGTCTGAATCTGTGGTGGAAGATGAGCTGGAAACAGAGATTGAGAGGGTAGCTCTGTTGGCTTTGGAGGAAACTGAGGAAGGGCAGAACCAGTCTGGGCAGAGCTTCTCAGGTTTAGAAAGGCTTGCAGACAGGGAGGAACAGGAGAGAGAGAGTTCATATGATGAGCAAGAACCATCCCCTCCTGATTCTAGAGCACGGAGAGAAGAAATAAGGTGAGATCAACGCAGACTGAGTGACTGAGTGCCCCACCTCCCTTCACAAGGCATACCTGGGGACTAAGTTGTAAGGAGGTGCTGGTGGGAGGGGCATTTGTTGGGAACAAGCATAGAATCTGTGGAGCCTCATGTGCACTTGCTGACGCCTGGACATTGCTATGTTCTGTCATGTGGAGCTTACCCAGTTTGTCTGCTTTGCTGAACTTCTTGCTCTGGTTATTGTTCTAATCTGCTTTACTGGACTACTCACAGCTGGAGGCTGCTGAAGGTGCATGTGAGAGCTTTGCTCCAGAACTTGTAGTAAACATAGGGAGGTTTGGGGGCAAAGTTGGAGTAATAAACGGGAGTTAGACCTGTTATCTGGCTGTGTTGCTTTCATGCCATGCCCCAGGTCATCACAAAGCTCACATCCAAAATATGGACTGAAAAATACCACCAAAATCAAATATATCAGTAGATTTTTTTTTTCAAATCTCACTACAGTTCACTACCAAACTGGTTTTCTCCTTAATTTATATAAGACATATAAATACGTGCTAAAAGATACATGAATTAAATGTCATATCACTGTTTCATTTAATTTCATAAGGACAATGAGAATTTGCCATGTCACTTCAATCTGATTTATGAAGATATATAAGTAGGAGAAAAAGTAATCAGGTATGTTTCTCTAATTTGCACAGATAAGACCCAGTTTAATGTAGCAGCTAAGGCAACAGTCTAGAAATTGGGGGACTGTGAGTTGTAATCCTATTTTAAGCAAGAATTCAGTTGGATGACTTTGAAGCAGTCTTTGTCTCTCAGCCATAGGAGGAAGGCAATACCAACCCAGTTTTGAAAATCTTGCTAAGAAAACTTCAGGGACTAATCCAAGCAGTCCCCAGAAGCTTACACTGGCTTAAAGCACAACAACAACAGCAACAACAATAACAAAATTCATACAAATGGCAAAACTCCATCATACAACCATACCAGTACTTTAAAACCAAGCTGAAATTAAATCAGAATGTTTCCTCTGTGTTTTTCTCTCTTTGTGTCCATGTTCATGTGTGGAGATATGACTAATTATGACACTCCATTCTTTAGATGATAAGACATTACATTACATTACAGAACATTACAGTAGTCACATATCTATCATGGGAAGTATGCACTACTGTTCTGACTGAGGCTTCTGAGATCATAAAATAAGCACATGCTTATTTTAAAAACAAGTCTTATTTTATTGCAACACTGGGAATTATTTTCATTCCCAGCTGGTAATGAATCTCAAAAAGTCCCTTGAGATAAACACCCACTTTCTTTCCTGTAAAATGCTGCCAATAACAGAAGTGTCAAATAAATTACAACAAAAACCAACCAAAATACAAAGAGCTTCAAGAATGAATCTGAACTGAACGAATGACTTTGCTTCCTGCAAAGGTTTCATCATCTTTGCCTATCCTTTATACCATATGGGAGGGGCAATCACTTCCCAGCCTTACAGTCACCCCTTTTGTTTCAGCTGCTCTCACCTTCTAGCAGCTCTGCACACACGCACACTGGGAACAGGGTTTCCTTGGTCCTCTGCCTCACTGCTGCCAGACTCCAAAGGCTCTGGAGGCAGCACCCCACTCCCAGATGGTCCTGGCCCCATCTCTGCATTAGATGCAAGACCCTTGTCCGAGTCCTCTCCACACTCCCAGACTGATACCCTTTCTTCCCCACTGTCTGATTCCACTGCCATCTGCACAGGCTGCTGGCGAACCACAACAACTACATAAAAACTCATCTTTGGATTTCAGGTAACTCTTAATTATATTTTCCCTCCTCATTCGGTACCATCTCTTGTTTTCTAGACTCCGGGATCATCACCTATCTTTGTGAATCTAAAGCAACTGGTTCAAAACTTTCTTGAAATATTTATGGGTTTAAGATTGTATTTTTTTTAAAAAAAATTGATTATGCTATGAGAAGCACATCTGACATTAGACACATCTGATATTGTGAAACTGATATCACAGTGATAAACCGATCCTATCTTCTATGAACTTCAGAAGTTCATTAGCAAGTAATGGTTGACAGTGATTGAGCAAGATTGATTTCAGTGACAACTTTAAAATTTAAAGCAAAATTTCTTCTTTGACATAGAGAGATGAATGGAGTTATTTTACAAAAGAAGGGATTCGGTGCCACAACAGAAGGGGTTCAGTTCCAGAAGCTAGCTTTGCATTTACAAAGAGGAGAAGTTTTAAAATATTTGTTGCTATGAAGAAAAATAATATTGAGACAAAGGGAAACCCAATGAGAGCTTAGTGCTGCTTGGCAATATTTCAGTATGAGTCAGTATTTCATATCTGCCAGAGAATTGCATTAAGATGATGCAGAAAGTTATATTTTCCAACCTTACCTTGCAGTAAATGCAACAATCTTACTTTGTGTTCACTGCATACAATACATGTACACATTAGTCAGCTGCAATTTGAAAAGAATTAAAAACGAACCATCAAGGTGCATTATATATACTTGCAATCTTGGATAAATGAGGATAATGATTAATGACACTTCTCTATGCACCATTTCCATTCACCAATCCCATCAAAGGATTTTAAAGGCAGTTGTGCAAGTGTCTTGCTGCTAACCTTGGAATGCTGAGAAAAGGTAGGATATTTAATGTTCTCTGCAGGTGATCAATAGAAAGTGTGAAAATAATAATTTTGTTGATGCCGTATGATAGTAGCTTGTTGACTGACAAAATCCTCTTACTTCTACTCCAGAAAGAAAGGGGAAAAATAAAACATTTCTCCCCCCATATTCCCAGTCCTTGATAAGCTACGTACATTTATCTATTTGTCTGAAAAACAAAACATTCTGAGCCACTTGTATAAAGAGTTTGGGATTCATATACTATTCCATATAAATTCCCATTGAAAGCTGCATTGGGTGGCCAGATACTTTAGTTAGAAGAAGGGATGGGATTCTACCAGTTCGCACCTATTCGCTAGAACTGATTGTTAACATTCTAAGCAGTTTAGAGAACCGGTTGTTAGAAGAAATTACTGGCCCAATCCTGTAAGGAAGGCAGGAAGGAAACATTCTGGTGTTGCTTACAGAAACTGCCTCTCTGTTAACCCTTATCTGTTAATTATTGGCAGTACTAGACTTCCTGTCTCAGGAACGTTTCTGGAATTATTTTCCCCTCCTTTGCTGGTACTTTACTTGTGTGGAGTGTTACAATGGCACTGAAAAAAGTGACTTATGACCATTTTTCACACTTACGACTGTTGCAGCATCCCGATAGTCATAAGAGGCCAGATGAGGAGATGTGTGCCTCAATGTGAGTGATATTGAGTTGGCCAATAACATGACCATCAAGCCATGTCCACCCAGTCACATGACCACCAAGCCACGCCCACAGAAACTGTTGTTAAAAATTTTGAATCCCACCCCTGGTTAGAAGTTTTTACCATGGTTGTAAAAGTTAGCATAGTGTTTCCACTATACAGGTTTCCATGTATGCTCATAAGGAATTGGGGAGGATAGAAAGATAATAATGGTTATTTAAAGTCCAGAATTTGAATGGTAGGTGAGGTCAAGGTTCAGAGCTCACTGGATACAGCAGAGAAAATTGGGCAATTTTGCAGGGGTTATGAAAATGAGTAGAAATTGACTGGAAGGGATTAATTCATTTTCAAGGTTGCCTAGGAAATCTAACTGGAGAACTCTGAGCTGAGTTGATGGGAAGCAGAGTAAGTTAAGAGTCACTGCGAAAGTTAACATGGTCCGTTCTGCACCCTTGAAAGAATTTGACATCACAAATTGCAAAATGGACCTAGCATGAATCTAGAAGAAAATGAGTGGAGTCCTGGAAGGCAAAATCGTGCCTTTATTTTTAGAGAATTCTCTGGGTGAGAAAATCTAACTAGATTATCATTATATAACTTCAATTTATATCGTGTTTTGCAATTGTAATTCCTAAAAAAAAAAGTTCTCTTCCTGTATTGCCATGGCTGATTGTTCAAATGCCTATAAGAATAAGGAAGATAAAAGAGGCAACCTGCTCTTGTCCCTTTTGTTATAATACTTTTTTCTGATAAAATTCTATCTTGGCTTCTTGCTCATTATATTTTTAAATATCCCTGCAAGAAAATTCAAGCTGCAATTCATTTTCTTCAAAATCATGATTATGAAAGGCTATTCCACATTTATCTTAACTTTTCCCTGTGTCAGAAAGAAAGCTTTAAAAAAATCAGTAGCATTTAAAATATATATTTAATCCTGTCTCTCATGTATCTATTCAGGTCAAACCCATTCTGGATCTGTATTAGATCAGTTAAACAGACATTCAACTTCTTTCAAGTAAAGCTGTAAAAGTTCTCTGCAATCCATAAAAAGATAAGTCTATATGGCTCTGGGTCATTCTCCTATTTGTAAATCAAACAGATAAAAGCCTCTTGCCAAAAGTATTTGATGCTATATCTCGTTCATTACCTAATTACCTCATTCATTAATGCTCTCATTAAGATATCTTTAAAAATCTTACATTGCATTAAAGCCATCTGGTCTTAGAGATTTATTCAATTTCATATTTTTCCCCCATTGCATCTTTTGTTCCATCTTTTTGCACTTTGGCTTACCAAAGGCTACCTTTTGTTGATTTGTATATCATATGACCTGTCTTCTATGTTCAGGAATTTTTAAATGTTATCCATACTTGATATCTATTTGCCAAATTAGGAGACTGTAAGTTCTAGTCCTGCCTTAGGTAACTGGGTGACTTTGGGAGAAGGAGTTTTCCACCTTGAATATTTGTAAAATTAGTAAAGCAAGATAAAATATATCTAAAAGTAAAGCAAAACAAATCAGTATCTCTTCTGGAGTGGAAAATATCCAAAATTAAAGTAATACTTCTTTTCTGTTGTGTTTTTCACAACTGATAAGCCAACATTTTTTCAGGTTTATTATTTTTCTGAAAACATTTCTTTTTGCCAGAATCCATACTTTCATAAGTTTAATTTACTTTCATTAAATATAATTGATTGCCAATCACCGAATCTCTGCTTTAAATTAAACATAAATTCTGCTTATGTCTTCATTGTAATTGCTTCAATTCATTCATCAGTATGTTATTTTCTTCTTATACACTTTTTTTTTCTATTTGGTGTCAAAGATATAAACAATTACTTTCCTAGAATCACATTCTGTAGATAGAAGTAGCATTATCTATTTAATTGGTATGAAAATTCAATGACACATGTTGACATTAGTATTGCAAGCTAATTCTGCTGACTGTGAGTAGTTCAGTTCTCACCAGCTCATGGTTGACCCATCCTTCCACCCTTGCAACATCAATAAAATGAGGACCCGGCTTGTTGGGGGGCAATATCCTGACTGCTTGGAGATGGCTGTAAAGCTCCATGAAGCAGTGTATAAGTGTAAGTGCTACTGCTATAAATCTAATTAATAATGAATTCAACACATCCAAAACATATCTATGCTGTACATTACTTGGACAGCAAATACTGGGTTGCACAACACCAGACTGTCACTGGAAGCCAAAATCACAAAACTGTTTCTCAGTTATTTTGCACATGTCATGAAGGGAAATTCACTGGAGAAAGCAGATATGTTTGGAAGAGTGAGCAGTAAAAGAAAATTAGTCTGCCAAAGAACAAAATGTCTGGATACCATTAAAGCTAACACCAGCCAGAGCATAGAACAACTCAAAGAAGTAGTGCAAGATCAGAAGATGTGGACAGACCAGGCTCATAGAATCACAAAAAATCAGATCCTGAATGAACTTTTTCTCCTCCTCCTCCTCCTCCTCCTCCTCCTCCTCCTCCTCCTCCTCCTCCTCCTCCTCCTCCTCCTCCTCCTCTAGAATTGACCTTCTTTAAGGTATATCCTGTTCAATTTTGGAAATTTTCAGTTTGTGATGGCTTCTGAGATACTGTGAATATGCATTATGCCTACTTAATGAACAAAATGCATATTGCTATTAAGGTATATGGTCCCAAATACAGATATATTTCAAGTTTATTTCACTAAGTTGATTCAAACTTAAAAGGTATATATACAGCTTATGTAGTCAAGGTATAAGTCAACAGAAGATTTTTTAAAGGTTAAAGAAGGTTTTAAACAACACTTTATTGGGAAAGCTGAGTAACATTTATTTTATTGAGATTGCCCAATTGATGTATATCAAACAAGACAGAATTCTTAGTTAATATGTCCAAAAGCACACAGTCTCACAGGAAACTGTATGAATTTTAATAGCATTGTAGGTTGAAGATATTCATCAAATGATTTAACATTCTCTCAGTGTAATAAGATAGATACCAAACTAAAAAGTAATAGTATAATTATCTTCTTTATATGCTGGTTTTCTTCATTTTTTTTCCTCTTCAGGTTGAAAAACTCATAAAACATCATAATCTGATCCAGATTACAAAGGAACAGAGTTTCCAGAAGCAGGAAAAGTTCCTACTATGCAAAAAGCCTCACAGTTCTCTTGTGTTGTGCTCTGCACTTAGTTCAATGTGCTCTAAGGTCCAACCATTTTTTGGCCTTCAACTGACGTCTGTTTGTTGGTCATGCCAGCCTCAGGTTCTGTGATGACCCAGGGTGTGGCACAAAGGCAACATAGTTAGATAATCAATAAGAGTCCCTTTATTAGCTCCAACTTTGCCCCCAATGTCCTGGTTACCTTCTGGCTTGAGAAAAATTCTTCCAGGAACAGCCTTTGACTGCAGAGAATCAAGTCCAAAACGTGGTCAACAAAAATTATAAGTCCAAATCAAGGCAAATTGGGGTAATTAGTTTAGCAGGACAGGAGCAAGAATTCCAGACGTGAAGGTAAGGCAATAATTCAACAAGCCAGGAACAAAGATAACCAAAGTCAACACAAGATAAATTCACATTTGCTCCCAGCAGCTGCCACATGCAGCATGCATTTCTTTTAAACTTTCTTCCCAGCTGTGGCTAATGAAGGGAATCTATGAATTTCAGGTAGTCCTCGTCTTATGACTAAAATGGAGTCCAACATTTTGGTTGCTAAATAAAATATTTGTTAAGTTCATTTGTTAAGAGGGCTGTAAAGCACTGTGAAGTGGCATGCAAGTCTAAGTGCTATTGCTATTATATTATGTAACACAGTTGTTAAAGAACTCTGGATTCCCCTTGATTTTGCTTGTTGGAAAAGGTGACATGACCCCAGAATACTGCAATCATCATAAATGTGAGTCAGTTGCCAAGCGTCCAAATTTTGATCATATAACCATGGGGATGCTTCAGTGGTTGTACAGAACAGTCATGTCAAGACCCGGGGCATGGCACAAAAGCAACAAAGTCACAAAAGTAGGTAAAGTCCCTTTAATACCTCCAACTTGGCCCCCAATGTCCAGTTATCATCAGCTGGAGAAAAAACTCTCCCAAGAACAGTTTTAATTCAGTCCAAACTCAAAGTACATATAAATTATAAATAAAAACCAATACAAACCACACTGCAGCAATTAACGAGACAAGGCAGGATAAGGAATTGCAGACTTCAAAAGATAATGAAAAATACACAGTTGGGATGATGCCAGAACCCAGATAAGACGTGACAAACAAAAATAATGCACACTTTGCTTCCAGCAAGGTGCTGTGCCAAACACCCTTTTAAAATCCTGTTTTCCCAGCTGCAGCTAATGAAGGGAATCAGGGCCCTTTTCTCCCCCATAACCCACTTAATTCACATTGCTCCCTTATCCGTTCCTCCCTGTGTACCGTCGGATGAAGAGGGGGTGGCCCTGGGTGTTCCTATGAATGCCCAACCAGACTGACCTTCCCCAGTTTCCTCCATAGCCACCGGAGCCACACTCCCACTCCTTGTCAGCTGCTCAACCTCCCCCTCGGAATCAGATTCCAACAGGGGCATGACAGGTCAAAGTCATTTTTTTCAGTGATGTAACATTAAATGGTCACTAAATGAAATATTTAAAGTCAAGGAGTATCCGTAGGGACTTCAGCAATCTAGTCCTGTGGCAATGTTTAAGTTGGGATCTTTCACTTCTAGAATATCAGCCTAGTGGTACCACATTTTAAAACTGGTGATTGAATATCTTTGAAATTTTTGAGATGGAAAATAAAAGGTGACAATGGAGAACCAGTTGCCTGAGCTGCTGTGGCACAGTGGTTTGAATGCAGTACAGCAGGTTACTTCTGCTGATCACTGGCTGCCAGCAGTTTGACAGTTCGGGTCTCACCAGGCTCAAGGTTGACTTAGCCTTCCATCTTTCTGAGATCAGTAAAATGAGGGCCCAGATTGTTGGGGGCAATATGCTGACTCTGTAAACTGCTTAGAGAGGGCTGTGAAGCACTGTAAAGTGGTATATAAGTCTAAGTGCTATTGCTATTGCCTCATTTCCAAAATGTTTCTTAATATCATTTTCTTTCTTATGCTCAGATATTTCTATTACCTTTGCATAGCTTTCAGTTTTCTTTTGTTTTCAGGATGATAAACTTTCAAACAGAGGGATGCAACTAGCAATTCATTTATTTTCTGAAGAAACTAATAACATTTATTTAAGTCCGAGAGGCATGAAAAGAGAACACAAAAAATTTCCAAATATCTTTTCCATTAGAGTAGTGAGGCAAGCTTGCAAATAATGTCTGCTGGATTCTATGGACCTATTTTTGATTGTACCATAGTAGTATTTCTTATCTCTTATCCATCTTAAATTCCTTTAGCTACTTAAAAAAAAACTAACAGATGCACTTTATAGTTTCAAACACATGCAGTCAGCCTTTGCAAAATGACTGTTTATTAATGTCAAAAATTTTAAATGGTGTCTTGTTAACAAAATTTGAAATGAATAAGGTCCTGAATCACCAGAAAGGAGAGAGGAAAAACAGATTGTAATTAAAATTGAAATGCAAATATATTTTCTGATATCTGAGGAATATTATAATAGTAAAAAAAAAAAAAAAGCAACCCTGAGATGATGAGACATGTGTTAAGTCCTAGGCATGGGCGCAAGGAACGGAGACGAGACATCAAACGGTGACTTCAACTCTTTATTGTAAAATAAGAACAGAGCAAATACTCGGGCAGCAACAGCTCTTTTATAGAGCTGGCTGCTGTCAAAACAACCAATGATTTGAGTTTACCGCTTTCACAAGCGTCCAATAAGAGAGGCCCGTTTAACAGCCAATCAGACTGGCCGAAAATGACCAATCACGACTCGCTATTCGCAGGCCAATGAGAAGTGCAGGATTACAAGTCTGCTGTAAAGTAAAGCTGTTTAGGGTTGTATCGCTGCATTGGCTTAGTCCATAACAACATAAATGAATTTAGCCACAACTTCTTTTTTGTTATTTCCGTACAGTTGTCTTTTGACATTATGCAACAAGTTGCATTTGTAGCTCAGTCATCTGGGAAAATGTGACATACTATGGGAAAGGCAAGCCCAGGATTTAGATTTTTTTTTTTAAAAAAATAAAAATCTGGTTTTGAATATAAAATGAGTCAATGTCAACAGCCTAGTTCGGTGACTAATCAGGAAATATAGATTACAAGGTGAACATGATGTGCACAAAATAGATCACATCCAGTTACGAGTCAGGATACCAGGTGGATATCCTTTGTGATGATGCTCTTGATTATGCAAGTATGCATTTAGAAACCTGGATCAATGAGGTAAAATAAAATCCAATTAAACTGAATGCGGGATTTATTTAAGAACCAGCCATCTGTTAAATAGGTAGAAATTCTGAATAAACTTCAGAAAATGGGATCCTTGGTAAAGAACCTCAAAAACAGGGGTGTCAAACTTGATTTCATTGTGGGCCACATCAGGGTTGTGTTTGATTTCAGGGGGCTGGGTGGGTGTAGCCAGAGTGAGCGTGGCCAGCTCAATGTCACTTATTTCGAGGCACCTGTGGAGCTCAGGAGGACCTCGAACAGCCCTCCCAAGCTGTTTTTACTGGCACAAGGCTGCATGAGGCAGTCGCAGCCAAAAACGGAGCTCAGGAGGGCTATGCATGGCTCTGTTTTCACTAGCAGAGGCACCACAGGCCAGTCCTTCACTGTTTCCAGGGCAGCCCCATGGGCCAGATTTAAGCACCCCATGGACCATTTCTGGCCCACCAGCCTTGAGTTTGACACCCCTGCTGTAGGACAAGGGTGCAATTAATATTTTCATGGGAACACATGAGAAACAGTGTTGTGAGAGTTGCTCCTACTTCCCTGTCATCCCATTGCCTTTCCCACTGATGACCCCCGTCCCACCAATGTTCTGTGGCTCATGCCACCAATGCAACCAATGCCCTCCCCCCGAATGCTGCTGACATCATGGGCCAGGCAGACACAGCCAGATGTGGCCGTAAAAAACCATAAAATGCCCTGTTGTAAAACAATAGGGATATGTGCATTCTTACCCATCATTTTGTCAGATATAAGTAGTACCATTCCAAAATAACTGTGGTTAAGATTGCAATATTTGTATCTTTCAAGATGTTACTAGTTTTGCATATGGCCAGTATATAAATCCATTTACAGAAAATTATATAGCTACGTTCTTCAAAGCATATTTATCTCCAAATGCATACTGTGATCCATTTTGCTCCAGATTCTATATCTTCTCAATCAGTATTATGAAACTAAAAAATAAAGAAAAGAAATCGGAAAAATAATCACAGATATACATTAAAGAATACTTCATATTCTTTCTCTAAAGTTAACACTAATCTATATTATTCCTATAATCCAGTATAATTCTATTCAACATTATCTTGCTTTTTCCTTGAGTTTTGTTTTTTCTCAAAATCCTTTTACCTTTTCTTCTTCTTCTTCTTCTTCTTCTTCTTCTTCTTCTTCTTCTTCTTCTTCTTCTTCTTCTTCTTCTTCTTCTTCTTCTTCTTCTTCTTCTTCTTCTTCTTAATATAATAAAGTTACATTTTAAAAAAGAATTATGAAACCAGGGAAATTACATTCCTTTCTGTATACCGGGAATATGATTTAGTTATGTTTAAAGTTGATTTCAGAAAGTTTCAACTCTCTCAAATTTTCCTAAAAATAATATGAACAGTTAAAATGATGTGATTGTTATTGGAATCAATAAACATATTGGGTTCCTTAGAGTGCTTAGCCAGCAGTGATATCATTCCTTCGTTATAAGACCACATCAACAAACCTGAAAGATAGAATGTATTGAGAGATAGAGATGAGCTCAAAATCATCCTGCAAACTATGGAAGTTTTGTTGGTCACCTTAACCCTTGTACTACATTGCTATCCAATAAATTGATATTATAATTATATTATTTTCTAAATTTACAATAAAATAGCCCCTTATCTGTTGAGGTAATTCCCCGTTAGGAGAATGAGCGCATTCAGGGAGACGTATTTGAGAGTAGTGTTTGAATAATACACATACACAGCACACAGATACACTGTACAGTAAATGTAGGTTTTTACTTCCAGAAACATTAAGCAAAGTCCAAACAAGCAATCCAAAGTCATTCACAAGTAAATCAGTCAGTTTTTCAATCCAGGGATAATCCAAATATCAAAGTCCAGTGTCAAAAAACAGTTGAATAACAGACTTACATTAAATCCAGAAATATCAGTCAATTAGGAAAAATGGAGCAATGGCAATACTTTCCAACAGAAGGAAAACAGAGACTTACTCACACTCTCTTCTGAGACTCAGATTAAGACAAACCAGGTTTCTGGCTCCATTTTATGGCCATTTGAGAAACCACACCTAATTATAGTTTTGCATTTTCTGAAAGATACAGTTTTAAAATGTCTATCCTGGTTTATATATTTCTAACCCAAATACCTGTTAGGTGACTTATATTCCTAACATTATCAACTAAGTGATCTGGTCCAGTTAAAGCCTAAACTAAGGAGACAATGCTAATATTTGTTGTACAGAGGTGACAAGATTATGTGGGTGCCATGGCAAGGATCTTCTAGCAACCACTACATATCTCCTTTGTACAAGTAACACGAAGAGAATTGATTTCCAAAGATGACTCATAACAAATAACAAAAATTAAAATGACATGGAGGTCTCATTTCAGGTCTACAGCTAGTTAGAAGGCGAACTTATATTTTGTAAAGCCCATAAAGCAGACACTTTCAGCTGTAAATCTTATGCTTCCATGCAATAACACTGCTGAAAAACAAACATGGGTTGACCAGAAACTGCTGTTGTTATTTCTTGTTCCTGCTGATAGTCACTTCTAAAAGAGACTCCCTGAGTGAGAAGCAACAGGACGAGAAGAGCAAGCAGCATTGAGCAGCAGCAGCTATTAAATTGCCATCAGCAATGTTGAATCCTGTTTGGAAAAATAGAAGGGAAAATAGATGTGTAAAAACAATATACCAATGCCAAAATGTGGGCCCTATAGCAATAGCAATAGCACTTAGACTTATATATCATTTTGCAGGGCTTTGCAGCCCTGTCTAAGCCATTTATGGAGTCAGCATATTGCCTCCAACAATTTGGTACCTCATTTTACCCATCTCGGAAGGATGGAAGGCTGAGTCAATCTTGAGTATAGATGCCGCAAAGGTGTTTTTTCAAAAGGCAACTGGACTTTCTCCTTGAAGATGTTTCATTTCTCATCCAAGAAGCTTCTTCAGTTCAGAACTGTGAGGCAGATAATGCTATACTGATATTTTAAATACTAGGCCATAGCCTAAATATATTTCCCTGGAAGTTAGACACAGTTAAGGAGAATAATTTGTAGATTCTCTGCCTTTTTCTTCTCTGAGTATATAGACCAGCAGGCAACAATAACAACAACAACAACAACACACCAACCTAATGTATGTTATGTGAATAACTGATTGGGCTGGTGTCTTTAGCTGTCTATCAAAAATTGCCCAAGTAACAGATTGCCGGCATGGGCATATTCTGCCTCAGTGGTAGGCTGCAGATTTTTTAACAACTGGTTCTCTGGCTGGGTAGGCATGGTCATGTGACTGGGTGGGTTATATCACTCATCACACCCAGTTCCACCTCCTGGCCATTTGCCTCAAAGGAAGAGGTAGATTCAGCCAGTTGGGGCTAATCCCACCACTGGCTGGCCCTGCCCCCACCCATTTTTTGGCCTGTTTTGGGGCCATTTTTAAGCATGTTTTCCAGGCCATTTTTGGCCCTAAAATGGCCTGAAAATGGCCTCAAAACAGGCCAGTTTTGGGCCAGTTTTCAGACCATTTTTCAGACTGGTTTTGGGGGCACTTTCAGGCCATTTTTGGCTTGGAAAATGACCCCAAAATGGCCCAGAAATGGATCAAAAACAGGCCAAAAATGGGCAGGGGCAGGACCAATCAGTGGTGGGATTTGCCGGTTCACCGAACTGCGCCTAACCTTAACTACCAGTCCACCAGAACTGGTGTGAACCAGCAGCAGCCCATCTCTGTTCTGCACCTGGTACCTATTGGGCTATTTCTGAACATGTGTCTAAAAATAGTCTGGATGAGAGGTCAGGAGTGCAGAGCAGTGGATAAACAATTGTGTGATGTAAAAAAAAGGGAAAAGCAATTGGTAACAAGTGAGCCTATCTTCAACCAGCAGAAAATAGCAGTAAGCATTTTATAGCCTCCTCACCTCACCTCACCTATCCCGTGACCTCTTTTGAGGTCGTTGGGGCGCCTGCGAAGATTTAACCACCACGCTTCTCCATCCGTCTCTATCCTCCACTGCTCTCTGGGATGCTGCCAGGTTCAAGCCTGTCCAATCATGGATATCATCCTCCCATCTCCTTCGTTGTCTTCCCCGTTTGCGGCTTCCTCTTACCGTCCCTTGCATGATGGTCTTTGCGAGGCCAGTAGAGCGAGACACGTGTCCGTACCATCTCAATTTCCGTTTCTTGACGACAGTAAGAAGGTTGTCGTGTGGTCCTATTGCCTGTTGTATTTTATTTAAGACCTCTTCATTTGTCACATGGTCTGTGTAGTGGATGCCAAGGATCTTTCGGTAGCATCTCATTTCTGTTGCAAGGATTCTTCTTTGTAAATCCGCATTGAGTGTCCAGGTTTCGCAGGCATATAAAAAGATTGATATTGCGAGGGAGCGCATTAGGTGGATCCTTGAACGCAGACTGATGTTCTTATCTTTCCAAATAGTTTGGAGCTTCGAAAGCGCAGCTGTTGTTTGTGCTATCCTTGCCATTACTTCTGGTTTTGAGCCTTCATCGGAAATGATGGACCCAAGATATTTGAAATTTTTTACTATCTCTAGGGGTGTTCCGCTGACTCTGATGTCTGAGGAGATACCTTGGGTACTGTTCGTCATCAGCTTGGTTTTCTCGGCATTGATCTCCATGCCGTACGCTGAAGCCGCTTTATCTAAGTGTTGGACAAGGCTCAATAGTTCATCCTCATTTCCTGCCAGGCCATCGATGTCATCTGCGAATCGCAGGTTGGTGATGGTTCTACCACCGATGGAAACTGTGCCTTCGTGATCTTCCAAGGCATCTTCCATGATCCGTTCGAGGAATACATTAAACAGTGTGGGGGAAAGCAAACATCCTTGACGCACTCCTACACTCGTCCGGAACCAGTTACCTTTGCTGCCGTTCAGGAGGACGGTGCTTGTGGCTTTCTCATAAAGTTGTTCTATCACTCTGACAAGGTTATCGTTGATGTTATATTTCCTCATGGTAGACCACAAGGCTGCATGCCACACCCTGTCGAAAGCCTTTTTGAAATCAACGAAAACGTGGTATAAGTCCTGTTGGTGTTGGAGATATTTCTCACAGATCACTCTCAAGTTGAATATTTGCTCAATAGTGCTCCGTCCTGCTCTGAAACCCGCTTCTTCTTTTATAGCCAGCAGCACTTAAAATAGCCAATTGAGTCTGTAAAATGACATATGACTAGCAAAATAGATCATATCTCTCAATACTATAAAAACAGTAAAAAAAAAAAAAAACTGACAAGGAAGTAGCACCTTTAGCAGAAGCAACAGAAAACCTGCAAGACATTTATTAGTGGTATAACCAACCACAGACACACAACTGATAAAGATTGAATCTCTTTATGGTTTCTGTCAAAATTCTGTGCAATAGAGGCACTTTCTCAGGAACTGTAAGAGATACAACAAATTTAATAAAGGAGAATATTTGTAGCTCAGGCTTGAAATTAGGAGTCTTTGGTGCTCTCTGGTTCTTTTCTTGCAGACATTTCATTACCCAACTAAGTTAACATCATTAGATTACTATTTGGGTCATGAAACACCTGCAAGAAAACAACCATGTTCAGAGAGCACCAAGGCCCCCTCACCATAAACAGTATTATGAATCAAGCAATCAGAAAAGAGCCTGAAGGGACATTGGAGGTCTTCTAGTCCAACCCCTTCCTCAAGCAGACCTTATATCATTTCAGACAAGTGACTGTCCAATTTCTTCTTAAAAACTTGCAGTATTGGAATATTTACAACTTCTGGAGGCAAGTTGTTTCACTGGTTAATTGTCCTCACTGTGAGGAAGTTTCTCCTTAATTCCAGGTTGCTTCTTTCTTTGATTAGTTTCCAACCATTGTTTCTTGTCCTGCTTTCTGGTGCTTTGGAAAATAAGTTGACTCATTCTTCTTTGTGGCAGCCTCTCAAATACTGGAATACTACTGTCATGTCACCCCGGTCCTTCTTTTCTCTAGACTAGCCAAATCTAAATCCTGCAACTGTTCTTCATATGTTTTACTCTCCAGGTCTTTAATCATTCTAGTTGCTTTGTTTTTTGCACTTTTTCCAAAGTCTCAAGATATTTTTTGTAATGTGGTGACCAAAATTGGTTGCAATATTCCAACTGTGGTCTTACTAAAGCTTTATAAAGCAGTACTAATACTTCATGTGATCCTATGCCTCTGTTTATGCAACCAAGAATTGTATTAGCTTTTTTGGCTGCTGTTGCACATTGCAGGCTTAAACTTAAGTGACCGTCCTCTAAATCTAAGACATCCAGATCCCTTTCACAGTTACTGTTTTTAAGCCAGGTTTCACCTACTTGTACCTTTGGTTTTTTCCTACCTAAGTTTTTTTCCTACCTTGCTTTTCTCTACATTACATTTCATGTTGTTGGATAGGGCCCAGTGTTCAAATGTGTCAAGATCTTTCTGGATCCTGAACTTGTCTTCTGGGGTGTTAGTTATTCCTGCCACTTTAGCATCATCTGCAAAGTTGTTGAGTCCCCTTTTTATTCTTTCATCTAAGTAATTTATGAAGATATTGAAGCATACTGGACTTAAGGTAGAACCTTGTAGTATGCCAATGCTTATTTCCCTCCATGTAGATATAATACCATTAAGGACTACTCTTTGAGTATGGTTTGTCAGCCAGTTACAAATCTGTTTGGTGGTGATGCTGTCTATCCCACATTTTTCTGGTTTACCGAGTAGGTTTGGACTACTTTGTTGAATGTCTTGCTGAAGTCTAAGTATACTTTGTCCACAACATTTAGTTGGTCTGAAGAACCTCTGCAGATGACTAACTGAAATGCTGAGGTGAAATGCTGAGATCCAGCTTTCATAGGGGACATACATATTTTTAGCAAGTTAAGATGGAGTTCAGAAGAATCCAATCCTTGATCATATTTTTAAACCACATTATCAATGAATCATGCTAAGTCATATCCATTGCAAAAAATAGATACTTAACACTGGAACAGCTAAAGATGTAATTAAACTGCTTCAAAAATTTGTCTCTGGACTCATCCGGAAGACAATATCTGAAGAAAAGATATTTAAAAAATTAGTTCCTAAATTATGTTAGTGTTTGAGTTAGGAAAATGCAAAGATGAGGCCTTAGCAGCATCTGGAGGGCTACAGCATTTTATCCCTCATGTGCAATAATATTATGTAGAGCTCATATGGTGAACACATGTGAGTCAGCCATGGGTTTAATTGCTTTCAACTGCAAACATTTCCCTGAACTTATGCTGAAAACTGCAGTTTTGTTGGTGTAATAAAATGTTATGCCTTTAGAAATGACTGGACCATATTATAGAATATTGCATGACCCAGATAGAAAATATTTCATTATCTGACATTCCATCATTTGTAGTCTTTCCATAAAATGACCTGAAGCAACGAGTGGTCTCTAAGATGCAAATGTTTCAAATCTGTCAGCTAAGCACATGGGAGCATTTTCAAAGAATTCTACTGTGTACAGTAAAAGGGAAATATTCTCTTATAGAGCTTTAGTATTCTCAATTATTACCTTGGGCAACTGAAATTTGCAGGGCAATCCTGAATATGTGACTAAGGAACAAGTCTGTGGGTCTTCAATGAGGCTTACTGCTTTATGTTGCAAATAATAACAGAAAAATTGCACAACCAACATTTATTTGAAAACAGTGAATTATTTTAATGTAATTGTAGATTCCTCTCCCCCCCTCCAAACTTCCACCAGTAAATTCATTTGCATTGTTTGCATTCCCCTTCCTATATTATGGGGTGAAAACCTGCAGAGAAACTTGTACAAGGTTACTTGAAAATTTAATCATAGCTGCTAAAATGTACATAACATACTACTGCAATAAAAAAAAAAAATTGAAAACACAGTGGAATCTGGCACATTAGATTTATTTTAAACTTAACACAATTGTATTATGCAGTGTTTTTGTCTAGAAGTCCAATGCAACTCCTGGCAATTTGTATGGGAATCTCCCTGCATTTTATCTATACAATGACAACCATTGAGGTAAGATGGATTGACAGAATGTGACTATTCAAAGTCACTCAATGAGTATCATGGCTGAAGGGTGATCTTGAAGACTTGGGATCCCCAAAAATTTTAACCAGTACTCCATACACTAACCTTTAATATTATGTTTACAAAATCTTGCAATGAATTTGTGATCCTGGGACAGCAAAAGACACTTCTATATTAATATGTATAGTAGCATATCTGGAGTAAGGCCCATTGAACACTAAGAGGCTTATTGTCAAGAAATTCTGTGTGCAATCCTGAGTGATTCTTTGCAGTGGTAAATAATTCTCTTTATGCTTTATTATTTCAGGCAGATGATCAAACCTCTATTGAACAATAAGCTGTTTAATCTGTGAATGGCTTTGTTATCACTAACAGAATTCCCCAACAGCCTCCCCCCCCCCCAAGCAATTATTTTGATGCATCAGGGCAAAGAGTATGATAATAGGAGGTCATCAGTTTTGACCTTATGGTCAGTATCAGCGAGCAAGATGCAGCGGGTAAGACTGTATTAAGGATAGGTTTTAAAAATATGAACACTGCATGTATCCTTCCACTTAGTTCACCTTGATGGATCTCAGAACCTAGCCAATGTTGTTCTGCATAGTACACAACTGAGGAACTATGTGGGAATTTCAGCATTGCTGGCTAAGGGCAAAGCTGAAAATACAACTGTGGAAGAAGGAAAGGTCAAATCAGTTTTGTAACACTACAAATTCCACAGATGTATTTATGAACAATATAGCATGATTTACAGGAAGAGTTACTTTAAAAAAAGAGTTGCTTTTTGGGTCCATGAACCATAAAAGTTGAAAAGCCTTTGGCTTCTAGAACAGGGGTATCAAATTCACATTGTCACGTGACCTATCGGGAATTTTCCCCCATTTGTTAAACTGGGCATCGGTGGGACCACATGTGAAGCACCTGGCCTGTGGGTTGGGAGTTTGACAGCCCTGCTCTAGAAGATTACTGATAAATAAAGAATACTGGTAAATAAATAAAGAATAATTCTAGATTTTGTGAACTCCCCCTCCCTTGTTTTCCAGATATTTAACCCTGCTTTACCAAAGCAATGCTATATGGAAATATGGTTCATTATTCTGATTATTGTTTTGAATGAGAGGGGGGAAAAAGCTATAATTAGAAACTCAATGGCCAATTTATTGTGATATGGTGGTTTTGTTGCTGTTGGCTTCTTTACTTCTTTTATTGTGATTGCAATTTAAAGATTAACAAAAACACATTTTGGGTGCAATGCAGTTATAAGCACAATTCTCTAAAGTTTTGATGGAAAACTAAAATAGTTACATAAATTAAACACATTGAAATAAGCAGAACTGAATGTTGTATAACTTGGGCTGGATTATGTAGCCCATCATAAATAAAGCCATCTGCAATTATTGTGCCATTATGAGTGGGCACCATGCTTTATGTAAGCTTCAATCCTTATAAAAAGAGCATTGGTTTCTTTCTAGTGGAAATTAAGCATTTTTAAGAACTGGAATGTTATTTTCTGCTTTTGAGCTGACTTCATTAATTATAATCTTGATTTAGTCTACTGGATCTGATTTGTAAAATTACAGACAACCGTTGAATAGCATAAAAGACATGATGTATGTCTTCTGACATCTAGGGATATGTAATATTTTCGACCTCAGATTTGATAGTCCTGTCTTAATGAGAATTTTGGAGTTTTTCTTATATCCATAATTCCATGGAAGTATGAAATTGATCTACAATGCTGCGTGTTTTATATAGCACGTAATGTTGCAGCAAGGAATAAAATAGTTCCATTTCTGAGAGGAGCATATCTGATTTTATGGGAAAATCACATAAGGACAATTTAAGCTAACAAGTCTATCCTCCTGTTAAGTGCAAGAATCTGAACCCATCCCCAATAGATAGTTTTGCTTCGATAAACCCACTTCCTTGCATAATAATTACCTTGTTGCACTTTTCTTAGGATTAAGAATCTTTTACTGACATTAAGTTTATACAGATTTATACAATCTGCCTCTCATCTTTCTATCTATCATCTATTCATCCATCACCTATCTGTTTATCTATCATCATCTAGCTAGCTACTATATTTGTCTGTTTTTCTGTCTGTCTGTCTTTTTGTCTGTCTGTCTATCTATCTATCTATTATTGGGATAAAGTTTATTTTATTATTTAAAATTTGATTACACAGCATTTAAAGTTTGATTATGCAGCAAAACACTGAACACTGATAAGTATATTGATTTTATTTAAAAAAAACAGAGAGAAAAAAAATACTCAGTAAAAACACTTCAGCTTATCACCCATTATACCTGACTGGTGATTACATCAAATTATTCATAAACATTAAATTTCACTGGCTACCATCTTTATATCATATACTTCTCCCTTAAAAATTGTGCTCAAAAATAAGTCTACTTCATTTTGTAATGTAATATACTGTATAAAAGGACACCATTCTGGCTGAAAATTAGTTAAACTTCTGCTAAGTCTGCCTTTGTTGCATATTCTCCAAGTTTTGTTTCCCAGATTGATATTTTCAGCAAAATATTCCTTTTTTAGTATTGGGCCAATTCTGCTCTCATACATCTAATGGATTGTAGCATTTTTAATTTATTTGTTTTGAAAAGATTCCTAGCTAAAAAAATAAAATAAAACACATTAAAGTTTTCCTTTCAAGTTTTGTTTTCAATAACCTGGTTTTTTTTTTTCCATTCTTTGTTCCTTCTTTATCACATTTCCAACATATTTATAAATTTATGTATTTTTTGCAGTTAAGGATGAAATTACATATTATTTATAAAATATTTTGTACCAACTTTCTCTTAAACTATACCATGGCGTATGTTTTATTTGTTCTTCCATAAATCCTCCCATTGTAATTGTTTCTGTAAAAGTTTTGTATCCAATTTATTATATAGTCTTTTATATATTTTCTCATATTTTAATATCAATTTGTACCTTTATCCTAATAAGTGCTCTTGGTTCTACATTCATTATTTAACATATTGTCAATTGTCTTGAAAAACTTTTTTCTTAAATTGCTTTTTATTCTCTGGACAGTTTGTAAATACATCAGCTATGGTAAATTTTGATTAATTATTTCTGAGTCTTTAATCTGTCTGTATTTGGGGGTTTAGTCAACAGTGAGATTGCTGGATTTATTATTGTTCTGATTATAATATGTTTTCTATATAGTTTTATTTTCTTTTGTGATCCTTCTATCGTAAGTATGTACAAAGTCCATGGCCTAATTAGTTCTCACAGTTTCCTTTTACAATCCCCCAAGATGAATAGAATAGAATAGAATAGAATAGAATAGAATAGAATAGAATAGAATAGAATAGAATAGAATAGAATAGAATAGAATAACAGAGTTGGAAGGGACCTTGGAGGTCTTCTAGTCTAGTGGGCCGGGGACCACTGGTAGTCCGTGAGAAAATTTTGGTGGTCCACAGAGAAATATCATCCCCAAAGCAATTAATCCAGGTTGCGCGGGAACACAAGGGTTGCATCGCTTGCATTGTGAATAACACAAGGTAGTGAGGGGAGGGGGGAAAGGGCAGGGGCGGGACTTGCTCCACTCATCCCACGTGCCTCGCCTGGCCATCGGGCTACTTCTTTCCTCTTCTTTCTTCGTATTCTTTTGGCTGCAGCAAAGAAAGCAGCAAAAGTCTTTCTTTCTCTCCCTCAAACTCCACCAGAAATGAGTCTTTGGGACCCTGCAAGGCATCCTGGTCCAAGAGGTTGTGCCATTCTGGCAGAGTTTGTGGGAGAGAAAGAAAGACTTCTGTTGCTTCCGCTGCTTTCCTTGCATGAAGACAAAAGTCTCTCTCTCTCTCTCTTTCTCTTTCTCTCTCTTTCTCTCCCGCCCCTCTCTCTTTCTCCCTCTCTCTCTTTCTCTCCCTTTCTCTCTCTCCCCCTGAGAATGGAGCTGGAGATGGTATCCTGCAAGCTCAAATAAAGAATGATCAATCGGTAGGAAAATGAAGTGGGGAATTTTCCTGCAGACTTTTTGGGAGATTTTCCCAGGGTCTCTGATGCATGGGATTTAAAATTATGAATTTGATTGTTCTAGTACAACCCCCTGCTCAGGCAGGAAACCCTATGTCATTTCAGACAAATGGTTGTCCAATCTCTTCTCAAAAACTTCCAGTATTAGAGAATTTGCAATTTCTGGAGGCAAATTGTTCCATTGGTTAATTGTTCTGTCAGGAAATTTCTTCTTAGTTCTTGGTTGCTTCTCTCCTTGATTAGTTTCCAGCCGATATATATTATCCAATATATGCATAATCTATTAATCCCATATGACAAGAGATCCCTCATATTGGAAATTCTCTCTTTAATGGTTCACAAACATACCCAAGTGTTTGTATATTTGCTCAGACTGTGAAATTGAAACAGTAGCACACATGCTCCTGAAATCTTCAAACCATCACTTTTGAAGAGCAGAGTTAATCTCCCCTCTAATTGCAAATCATTCAGACCACTGTCATAGAGCAATCATGTCCTTGGTTTGGGACTGTATATTCATTAAAACAAACATTGCAAGGCCAGGGTAGGCAAACCACCCCTGAAATCTAAGTAGAATTCCAATAGACTCTCTCATGAAGCATATCAGTGATTCCAGCTTGTTATATTCAATATTCTGTACTAAATCATAATGTCCACTGCTTATTGACATATCTGGCTCATTCAGTTATATGAGGATGTTAAGCTTCTGTCTCAAGCCTCATTCCTGAATGATACATATCATGCATTCCAGCAAATCCCAGCTCCTTTTAATAGTCCTCTACTATATATTTATGTGTTAAATGTATATATTGTTAATTGCTGGTTTATAGAATTGCACACATTAAGAAAAGTCATATATAATATTGAATTTCCTACCTAGTTGTTCCCATTCGAGAATAATTATAGTAATAGAATCAATGAAGTAATTGGTGTTATGAACAACTCCCCATTCATTGATATGAAAAGTGATTAGCCAGTGTTGAAAAAGGAGGTATTTTATCAGAAAAAAATAGTTGATGTTTAAGAGGTAAAGGACATAATAGGATTTTTAAAAAAACTGGGAGATTTTTAACATTTTCAATATTTCTCCAAAAGTCAGAGATTCTCTAGCTATGATTGGTGGTCTTTCTTTTAGGTTAATTTTTAGTTCTTTCCCAAGTTTGAACTTATTGACAATCCTTTTACCTTTTGGCTATTAGAACTGAGTCAAGGGAACCTAACTATGAGCATTATTTATGTATGCCAGATCAGGATTTTTTTTTACAGACCCTACTATCTCTTGGCTTTCTTTACTTTTTTTCAACATTCTCTCTCCTTCTTCTGCTTAGTGTGGTTATATAGAGTTTCTAAGCTGATTACACTTTTAACTCTGCCACCCCAAGGTTCTAGCACTCATTCCCCTACATTGATCTCATAGTAATTATAATATTACATCCCTTGCAAAATTCTGAGAACAGTATACAGCATGGGTGTCAAACCCATGGTGTCATGGTGCCATCATGTGATGTTTTGTGATGTTTTTCCCTTCAAGAAGCTGGGGTAGGTGTGGTCTGTGTATGATTTATCTGGCCCATGGGCCACCAGTACTGTATACACTCCTGGTATACAGTATCAGGAGAAAAAAAAAGATTTTGGTGATAGGATCACAACATTACTACTATTACTGAAAATCAGCATATATAAGAGCCACGGTGACACAGTGGTCAGAGTGCAGTACTGCAGACTACTTCTACTGACAGCCAACTACCTGCAGTTTGGCAAATCAAATCCCACCAGGCTCAAGGTTGACTCAGCCTGCCTTCCTTCCAAGGTGGGTAAAATGAGGACCCAAATTTTGGGGGGGCAATATGATGACTCTGTAACCACTTGGAAAGGGCTGTAAAGCACTGTAAAGTGATATATAAGTCTAAGTGCTATTCTATAGTATATATCCTAAAATTTCAATATTAATTATACAGTCCGTACTTTTCATTTTCTTTTAATATCCTTTAAGCATTTCTATATAGACACATCCACAATATCTGTTACCAATTGCCTCCAACTACTAATCCCTGTCAATGGTATGGAAAGATATAATATAAGAATTTAATAGGATAAGGAAGATTGGAGCCCCTTATTTGGAACCAACTGAGAGTAATTAACCATAATAACCAATGCTTTTCCATAGGCCTGAATTCATCTTAAAATGAGATTGGATAATCCACTTATTCAAAGGCATTCTGTACTGTTTCCCAAACATCTTCTCATTTTTTATGTTACATTGATGCAAATGATGCTTTGTCCAATTTTTTTAAATATTTGCTCATACATGAAATGGTGTAAAATTTCATCTATTTATCCATGTCCTAACCATTTTCATACTCATCTTATTTGGAAGGAACCAATAAATTGAATCTGATATAAAGTTTCAAGAGAATATTACATCTTATTCCAACATTATAAATAAGAAAAGATACTTTGATGAGGGAGTCTGTACATGCTGGAGTGTCTTGTGCTGATGTTTTGCTAAGACATCCAAGTTAGCCACAAAAGCTGTGATCTAAAGAACACAACTAATTTATTTTGTTAGCTGGCTTTGTATTTTGTTACTCAGTTACAATTTCTATGGTGCATGATAAATTACTTTTGAAGATCTATCACCTCCTCTCTAACTTTCCACGATGAATAGGATATTCAACAATACCAGCCAAATATTGTTATAATATTCTCCTAACTCTGTGGGTCTGTCAAGAATGTTTTGTGGGAAACCCCCTCTCCTAGAAAAATGAAATATTTTGGGAACTATTAAAAAGGCAAGATATTATATTTCCCTAAAGGAGAAATGGAGAAACATGCTCTTAAAAGACAGAAAACAAGACTCAATCTATCTGCCCCCAAACAGAAACTGAGGAGGCACCTTTTAGAAATGAAGATTTGGTAATCTGTTCAAGACAGGATATTTTGAAACTCCCTCCAGCAAAGTCTGAACAAAGACAGAATGGTGGGATGAGCCCACATTCAAGATCCAACACAGGACAAAGCTATTAAGCCACAATAGGAATTACCTAAGACCCTTTCAGAACACATGCCTCTTTATTAGCAATCCAAACTTCAATCAAACTTAGCTCAAACACCTAGGATTTGCATTTCCTCTTTTGCCTCAAGAGCCAGCAATGACTCCTGCATAAACCCTACATGATCCCATAGGAATCTGACAACAGCCAATAGAACACATATTCTTGCACAGGAACAGGAAGCTCATAAAAATCTCCTACTCTCAACCTTATTTTGTCAGCTGTCCAGAACCACGAACACATGTGGTTCTGCTTCATCAATAAACCATCTTTCCAATCAGCCTCCGTGTTTCCAGTGTCTTTCTCCCAGCTTGGAACTGAACCAGATGGATATTTCTTCCCACGGTTTGTAAGAATGCTTTTCTTCCTTCAAAGAAACTGCATCCTGTTGGACCATTTGGGTCAATGAATGAAGGATCACTATTGAACAATATGCTCAAGTTTAGGTCTTTAGATCCTTAGGACATAGACTATTAAGTATTATATATGAATAAATAGATCATACTGGGGCTGAATGTTGCCACTTGAATGCAAGACAACCCTGGTCAAACAGACCATTGCTTTTAAAAGGCAAATGTCTTTTAGCACATATGAAGTCAACAGAATATTCTAGCAGGTACAAAGTTAGGGAGAATGATGTGTTCTTCCATGCTTTATCACTGCTCACCATTTCTATATCTTTCTGTATTTTGTCTTATTTTACCTTAAAGTAGTGAACACTTTATACTACAATTGTTGAAATTAAATTATGAATATGAACATATGTGCATAAAATACACTCCTAATCTTATACAAAAGTTCATCAGATTGAAAAAAAATCTATAAAAGTAGGTTTAACTAACTTTCACTTATGTAAGAAGTTGGTTCCAAAGAATTTAATGAAAAACAGAGAATAGTGAAAGGTGAACTTTAATAGATTAAAATGAATATATGATTAAATCACACCACTAAATAATTATATAAGCCCAAACAAAACAAAAAATAAATTGCCAGGTATGGGAGGTAAATGTGAAACCACAGATCTGTATTTTTGAATATACTTTATTCAAAAGTATTTATATTATTCATAAAAATCATGCAAAATTCCTCATAGAATCTTCTTTTTCATCTCTTTTACAAATAATATGTATTTGGTACCTTTCTAGCTTTTTTTTTCACCCTCCAGTATATATTTCAGCCATTATATAATGATAAAATGTGGAATAATTTTGAGGAGATGCACTGAACAAAGAAATTGATATACTATATTTTCACCTCAGAAGAAGTACTAAAAAAAAATTAGATTACCCAAAAAGTGATACTAAAGACATTTGATCTGACAAATAACACACACGCGTGTGCACACACACATACACACATATTCTGTTCTCTCACTGTGAAGTCTATTTCACTATCAGTTTTTAACCATTAGGGCTGAATTTTGCGCCACCAATCTTTTTATTGACCTTTATCCATTAGATATTTCTGTCATATTTATCTGTAGGTCAATAATTATTACATCCATGCCAAAATAGAAGGACTGCTTTAATCAGCTGACTCACATGTCTTGCTCCAGGTCCAAGAGGTGGCCATGGCCTTTGCATAGCTATATTTTGGGTTATACCCATCCTTAAATCAGGAAACACTGATCATCATCATAGTCATCTTTCAGATGAACTATTGTAATGAGCTGTACAATAGGGTACCCTTTTTTTAAATAAAGTTTTATTGAGTTTCAACAAAACAAATAAAACATCTTATTTGAGTACAGCATCATTCCGGGTTATCACATTTCCATACAGACACAATTTCATATGTATATTCATCTTATGTATTCAACTTCATATCTTATTACTCTTTTTCCAACTTCTCACTATTTCTCCCTTTACTTCTTTTAATTTTCTTTTATGGTTATCTCATTTTTTTCTTATTCAATTGTATTTCTTTTATCTAAATTTCTATATCTTTTTATTCATTGTAATACAATAGGGTATCCTTAAGCAATTGAAAAATTCAACTGGGACATGCAGTTTTGGATAAATGATGATAAACCCATATATCATCACTGCTTTGTAAGCTGAATTGATTCCTAGTAGGTCTCTGGGTACAAATCAAGGTGCTGGCTTTTACCTTTAATGGCATAGGACCATGTTGAGGGATCACCTTTCCATGATACTTTCTTCCCATCCCAATAGATCAGGTAATAGTGGGAATTCTGTTTCAGTCATTGATGCAGTATCACTTATAGACCACAAGAAGCATAATTTCATTTTCATAACTCATATAAAACAGGACCTCACCTGGATGGAAATATGGATGACCCTGACCTCTTTGTTGAAAACTCAACTAGGCACCAGAACTAAAATATTTATTGGTTTGCTCCTATTTGATATGTTGATAATAGGCCTTGGACCAGTTTCTTTTGAAATGGATTGTATAATTTGGTTTCATTTTGGTTCTGTTCCATGTTCAAAGTTTCTTGGGTAACTTTATAATTTTTTTAGACAGACAGACAGATAGACAATGATGACATAGGAAAGGTATGGCTCTAGTCTTGCTGCTTATACAATTTCTTCAATTTTTATCATTTTAATATTGAAGTTCAATAAGCTGGCATGTCTGAGGATGCATCTTGAGAAAGAATCTAACAACTCTGCATTGAATTATGTTCAATACTTTTACACTTTTTTTTCACAAAACAAGAAAGATACAAGGGTAGCGGATATAGACTTTGTCCAAACAGATGGCTGATAGTTCTGAATCTGTATGAAATCAGATAATTTTGCTCAGAAACAACAACTACAACAAAACAAATAGGCAACCAAACAAACCTTTGACTGGTGTATTTCTTCATATTGAATAGGAATTGTTTCCCTTGTAACTTGTATCTCATTTTAGCAGCAATGAGAAGGGAGAAAGGAACAGTCTTGTTTTTCAAGGCATTAGGTGATTTTATTCCATTTTAAGGAATAATCACAATGTTTTGGTTATATTTCTCATTTGGCATGTGAGACATTTTTAGGAACAGTTTAAAGATCAATCAATTCATTCTAGTGTTGGTCCAATTCAGTTATAACAAAATAATAATAGAATTGGAAAAGACCTCAGAGATCTTCTAGTCCAACCCCCTGCTTAAGCAGGGAAACTTATATCAATTCAGACAAATAGTTGTCCAATCTCTTCTTAAAAACCTCCATTGTTGGAGCACCCACAGCTAACTTGTTCCACTGATTAATTGTTATAAAAATACATTCTACTCTCTGTAGAATGTCTTTTCCATCTTGAATCCTTTTACCAGCAAGTTTGTTGTGAGCAAAATTCTACAACCTCCTGCTGAGTCCTCAGTCATAAATTTCTTCTTCCTCCAGGAATCCATAGAGAAAGGATCTGTTGCTTGCATAGTAACTGATAGTACAAACCCATAAAAAGCATTTTTTTTAAAAAAAAAATCTGACTTTTATAAATCTAATAGAGACTATATATTGCTCAGGGTTGAACTGTGGAGTCCTTAGTACTCTCTGTGCTTGGTTGTTTGCTTGCCAATGTTTCGTTACCTAACTAGGTAACATCATCAATGCTCACTGCATACTGATGTTGTTACCTAGTTGAGTAATGAAACATCTTCAGGCAAGCAAGACCATCAAGGACTCCACAGTTTTATAAATTTTGAAGTAAAAGAAAAATTTGCTCATAGATAGCTTGATTAAAAGAAGAATTTTTTTAGCTCTTTACATGCACTCTACAGAAATCCAGCTGTGACTCCAAGCTGAACTCAGGTTCAATAATGGAAGCTTACTCGAGTCTATTCATCCCAGTCAAAACTAGCTGTAGCTGAATGTAAACTTGATATGTTTTTCAATGGGGAAATACCTTCTATCCAATAGTTCAGGCAGCCAGTTCTCAATTACCCCAATCATTAGGGGTGATGTGTTGGTTGAGAACTCCAGCACAAATGCATGATTCTAATGGTTTGGGGTTTTGTGCAGCCTCAATGAAGTTTTGGCTTGGATGTCACTCATTATTTTGCTTGTTCACTGTACAGAGTTTCTCATAAAGATGTTTGGTGGTATAAATTAGATTGATACATAAATAAAATGGAATGTGAAATATATCTTTTATATATATTTGCTGTACTAGTACAAATTTTCTTCTTCACCCAATTTCACATCTTGGTTAAAATGGTTTATCTTGTGACTTTCTTCTAAAGTGAGTGCATTCTTGATAACTTTTATTATGCAACTTCCTCCTCTTTCTTGATGTTTATTCTTATGCAACGTCCTGTTACCTCCTCTCAATTTAGCATAATTTCTGATAAATCAGTATATATATGACTGCTTGTCTGCCTCATTTATTTTCAGAGTGCTCATCATTTTGAAATCAATCAGCATCTTCATTAATAATAAATCTTTGCAGAAATCACAAATACCAAATCCATTGATCTAGAATAAACTACAAAAAATGAAGTGAAAAAACAGTCAGACAAATAAAATATATTTGGGCATTTTCAGTCACATTATATCTCTTATACAACACCAAATGGACTGGGGTAGTAGCAGTCTTACAATACTTGAAGGGTTGCCACAAGGAAAAAGGAATCAAGCACCTGTAGGCAGGATACAAAACAATGGATGGAAACTATTGGATACTGGATTCAATGTCACAACAGTAAGCCAACTCATAAACAAACAAACAAAATTAACTGAACTATGAAGATGTCAGACTATGGGTACAATATGCATTCATTCTACCAACATAGGAATGATCAGCTCTATTCAAAAATAATGTAGCTACTATAAAGAAATGAATAAATATGTGGGAGGGGAAGGCTAGAGACCATAATGATAAAAAAGCAAAAAATTGGAAATGTCAATGAATCGCAAGGTAGAGCAGATATGGAATTGCAGTAGAGAAACAATATTATGGAAGTTAAAAGAGAGATATCAAAATTTTAGAGGTGGGTGGGCAAAAAAGCTGTTGTAAACTGGCTTCAGAAAGTGATACTGGAAGAAATAGTAGACATGACCAGATGGCCAAAATAAGTAGCATGGTATGGGGTATACTTGATTCAAAACAAAATTACACACACATAGGCACAGTTTATAATGGATTTATAGTGTACACACACACACACACACACACACATACACAGACTATCATGGAGAGATTGACCAAAATTAAGCACATGCCTTAATGAGAAATGTTGGTCTACACATGTATATGCCAAGGAACAATTGATCTGATAGTGTCTAATGACAGTTTCTAACCCTGAAGAAAGAGCCAAGACTAATTTTATTTATCTTTTGTCCATGTCACAAAGGTGCTATTTTCAGGAGGCCTGGATGACTGAGAATCTCTACAGACTTTTGTAGGATGACTGAGAATCTGGATGACCTGGATGACCTGGATGACTGAGAATCTCTACAGACTTTTGGAGTCCATGCAAATTCATGCAGTCTAGAAAAAGGATAGGACAGGAAAGAAGAAATAAATTCATTAGAAAGCCTCTGTGCTATTTCATCAGCACAGATCATAACCAAGAAAAAGATAATCATGCTTTGTGAAGCTTTACTGTTTATAATTCCAAATATTCTTGATATTGTATATATTTGTGTGTATGCAGAGACTATATGCATATTTCATACGTGCCACAGATATGCACCAATCACACTAAGGATCAGATCAGCACCACAATTTTTGGACATATCTGTAGCTGTTGCATGCATGTATATGAATCTCAGTAGATCAGAAAATCCAAGACAAGTTGAACAGCCTATTAAATTTGAACTGAACTTATATATAAATGTTATAAATTGAAGTAGGGCTACACCTGCCACGCTATCCTTCTAAACATATTGCTTTGAATGAATTGGAGTAAAAGAAAATTGTGCATAGCATAAGGAGAGATATTAGATATCACTCAGTATATTTCATTTCCTAAATCTTCCTTATTGTCACCTCTCCCCCTCCCTCCCTCCATCCTTCCTCCCTCTCCTTCTCTCCTCATCCTTCTCCCTCCCACTCTGACTCTTTCTCTTTCTCTTTTAAATGTTCTCTCCAATTCCTGCTACCATTTCATTATGATGCCCTCACTCTTAGGCTTTTCATAGTTTACACATTAAAATGTTGAGATCTCTTACTCACCAATACTGTATTCCCCATATTGCTAATATCACTTCCTCTCCTCCTTCTCTTTCTCCCCTCATATCAGAATCTTTCTGCTAACAAATGCTGCTATTTGGACATAGAATCCTGCAATAGCACTAGCCTAATTATGAAAAGACACCAGAGCACAGTGAGGAGAAATTCATATTTTCCTTTTTCCATCAACATTTATGTGAACTGTGTGGGTGTCATAGAACACTCTATAAAATCTCCAGAAAAATCCAATACTTGTTCTCTTCAAGCAGTGTTTAATGCCTGCCTTGGGATCACAAAAGGTGATTGCTAGACAGGGGATAATTCAGCTTTCACCCTTAATATGTCAGTGCCATTTCTGAAGAGTGAAAAAGACCTCTTCTCTTCTCTTCTCTTCTCTTCTCTTCTCTTCTCTTCTCTTCTCTTCTCTTCTCTTCTCTTCTCTTCTCTTTTCTTCTCTTCTCTCTTCTCCCTTCTCTTCCCTTACCTTCTTTCTTTAACTAAAATATATGAAGTTTATAAATTAACATATATTTGAAATAAACAATTATCTCTTGTTTTGCCCTACCTTCCTTTCTTGACATGAACATTCAGTTGTATTTATCTTCTCTCTATCTCAGGGTTAAGGTCAGCCTTCAAATGTCATCCAACATTATAAGTGTACAGTATTAGCATACTTAGAAACCCTCGCCAACCAAGGGACATATGTACCTTATCACAGTAGATGCTTACTCCAACTGGCTGGAGGTAAGCACTATGAAGTCAACCATAATGAAGGCGGTGATAAGGAAACTGAGCAAACTCTTCACTACGCACGGCCTGCCAGATGTAATAGTGTCAGACAATGGGCCCCAGTTCACCGCACTAGTGTTTGAACAATTTCTGGCAGGCCAAGGGATACGCCATGCATTAACCGCACCGGCAAACCCGGCGGCGAACGGGCGGCTGGAACGCATGGTCCAATACACCAAGAAAGCTATCCAGAAAATAGAAACAGCCAATATACAGCACAAAATCAATAAAATGTTCCTCATTCAACACATTACACCTAGCGCAACCACAAATAAAAGCCCGGCGGAACTAATGATGGGCCGGAAACTACACTCTACACTAGACAGAATGCACCCAACATATAACCCAGACAAACCCCCAGGTTCCTCCAGCAAACACAGAACATTCAACATAGGGGACCCAGTATACGCCAAAAATCTCACAGGAGAACCACTCTGGGTGCCAGCAACAATCACCCAGATAACCGGGCCCCTATCATACCGATTGGAAACTAGCGACGGGAAAAACTGGAAACTGCACATAAACCAACTTAGGTCAAGAATAGCCGCCACAACCAGCCAAACACCCGAACAAGAAACTAGAAGGGGGGGGGGAATCGGTAAGCGATAGAGAAGGAACCAAAGAAAACCAACTAACACAAGCAGAACACCCCCCACCTAGAATAAATAAACCAATAAACCAATTCTACTCACTCGTAGACGCAGGACCAATGGAGCACGAAACCTCGGGGTCTTCACCTGAAAGGAGCAGCCAAAACAGCTCACCCGGCCAGGAAAAACCCAGCGGGAGCAGAAGCGGCAGCTCAACCAGCCCAGGAGAACCGGGAGGGAGCTACCAAGAAAGGCCCAGCTCAACGTTCCAGGCGGTTCCATCCCAAGGAACCAGAGTGACAGAGGAGGCATCCGAACCGGTCAATGACCACACCAGAACTGAACTGCGCAGGTCAAGGAGGCAGGGAAAAAGCCCCGCCTACCTACGCGACTACATCACTACGCACTGCAGGACAAAACCAAGAGGGGAGGTGTGTACAGTATTAGCATTCTCAGAAACCCTCACACCTGATTGGTCCGGACCAGCGGAGACCTGATTGGTCAACAGGTCGGCCGTGATTGGAGCACTAGGAATCTACCACAATTGGCTGTGCTGATCGCGCGAGATTCAAAGTGCTGCCATTGGCTGCCGAGCCGCGAGCCAGCCCTATATGAAGGGCTGCCGCGGCTCACATTCTCAGACCCTTTACCTATATCTAATAAAAAGCTGAACTCAGGTAAATGGTCTCGCATCTCTGTCGAACCGATCCGCCTCAGATCTAACAATAAGGACCAGGCTTACCTCATGTTAAAATATAACTTATCATTTTGTAGCAGCTTACTGCTTTATTTACCCATACATTTGCTATGTAATGTTCAGACTATGGTTTGATAAATAAAATAATAATGAGAATGTAAGAATTGCATGGAAGGCAGAGCAGAGTTTAAAAATGCCTCATTTCTGGTCAGCCAAATTAATGACTGTTCATGGATATCACTGTGACTCTTCATCTACAGAGCTACAAAGAAATGCTGAGAAATAAAACAAGTCCTGTACCATGTGGCTGCATGAGTCAACTACTGGGCACTGAGGATATGCTCACTTTCATATTTTTTCCCTTTTTATATCCAATAACTCCATCTTTTCACAGCGCAGTATTGTTCCTTTCAAGGCTGATTGTCTGAGCTGCTACACCAGTTAATAAGCTGACTGCCTAGAAAAGTAAAACACCCAGAGAAGCCGCTGCTGTGTCAGCACATATTGCCCCTACTATCCTCACCAGAATCAGCTCAGCAAAACTTATCTGGTGGCAGAAACCCCAACAAAGAGGCTCAGCCACATATTCATCCTCCCCTCCAAGGCTTTTCTCAATTTGCCTGAGATGGTCTCATTCAGGATATAGTAAAATAGGAAATGTCTATAGAGATTTATTTATTTATTATTATTATTTTGTCAATTGCTTACAAGGTAATAGATATAAGTAAAAACATAGTTATGAATACATGGGTACATATAAGAAAAATAATATATATATATATATATATATATATATATATATATATATATATATATATATATATATATATATAAAAAAGAAACAATAGGACAGGGATGGTAGCCATGTTGGTGCACTTATGAACGCCCCCTCGAGACCTCTTAGGAAATCAGTGAGGTCAATAGTCAAACCCAGTGATGGAGCACCCACAACTTCTGAAGGCAAATTGTTGTCTTGTGTTGCTTGTCTTGCCTTCTAGTATTTTGGAAAATAGGTTGACACCCCTCTTCTTTGTGTCAGCACCTCAAATATTGGAACACTGCTATCATTTTACCCCTAGTCCTTCTTTTCACTAGACTAGATATTATTAACAGGGGCCACCGATTTAGAGAGCCATATAGGAAAAACCCATGCATGGCAAAACTAGTAGTTGAAGCTGCTTTTGCAGAAATGCCATCATTTTAGATTGTTTTGGAAATTTTAACAGTGTAGTGTCTGTGGAGCTTCTCAGTCATCTAGGTCATGGTTGTCCCAAAGGTGTTTTTTTTTTTTTTTTTCTAAAAGGACACTGGCCTGTTTTTTGTTTTTTGTTTCCTTGAAAACATTTTTCTTCCCATTAAGGAAAAATCTTGAATTGAAGAAGCTTCTTGTACAAGAAGCAAAATGCTTTCAAAGGAGAAAACAAAACAAAAACAAGAAAGCCCTTTGGAAAAAGTACCTTTGGGACTTTCATAGTATAATATTTCCCTCTCCCTTATAAATAAGGTCCTTGATAAATAAGGTTTAGTTCAGTCTTTCTCCATTCTGGGAAAGTTTGATGATTTGTTTTTGTTTTACTTTCTGTATTAAGAGGGTTGGGTTTTTTTTAAAAAAAATAATGGCTCTCCAGTGGGAATGGATGAGTCTTACAAAAAAAAAAAAAAAAGTGGGTGGTGGTGGATGGCAGAGCTGTTTTATTCAATATTGTCTCATAGCTGGCACTCAGTCTTGCTTTAATATTGAAACACAATTTTATGAGTTTCTTTCTTTAGATAGCAAAACCACAGTGTGCCTGGGGAATCTACAGCTTTTGTAAAAAGTGTTTAAAAAAAGAATTTAAGCACTCAAAATATCTCAAGAACTAAGCCATCTCAGAGGGCATCCCACTGTTGGGATATGTCCACAAAAGTGGAATAGAATTGCTGGTCATGAAGAGAACAGGAATACTCCATATGCAATATTGTCAGATTAGAATACAGTAGAGTAGAGTAGAGTAGAGTAGAGTAGAGAGTAGAGTAGAGTAGAGTAGAGTAGAGTAGAGTAGAGTAGAGTAGAGTAGAGTAGAGTAGAGTAGAGTAGAAGAAAATATTTTATTTGTCTCCAGTGCAGAAACTCTCAGTATACACATAAACCTCAAAATAATATAATCATAAGATACCAAATGGAGAAGGTAGTAGAAAAGATGATAGTAATACAGCCATACTATTATACTACTATGGCTGTATTAATATAAGAAAAAGAGTTTTTGTTTTTTGTTTTAAAAAAACCTTCTAGTTATTTACCTCCAAAGTTGTTTGGGGTCAAGTTGCATTCAAATTTGATAAATTAACATGAGTATGACTTAAATATGTTGACTTTTCATTCTCACTTCCAGAGATGCTTATGTATGTAAATATGTTAGGCAATTCAACATGTACTGAGAATGAATTTTCCCCAACAGCACTCACAATGCCATAGAAGAACAACTATCTGGGAAGGAAGAAAAATGGATTTGTTATGCCTAGTGAAAGCCAGGGTGAAAGTGCCTTGTTGATGAAAAATATATACCTTAATAAGAGGGACATGATTGGCACTGGAGTGAACTTACATGCTTTATATGTATAATACATTGATGACATTTTTCAAAGGGCATTTTCATCTTCCTCTCAATCCAGTGCAGATACAGTCAGTGGTGTGTGTGTATGTGTGTGCGTGTGTGTATGCAGTATATATTTCACACAAAGTAGCAAATGCTACCCAGGTGCAATTCATTTTCTGGATCTTCTTCTCCCTCATTTTTGTACATACACTGAATTTTCCAGGGTTATCATGAATAGGTACATGTGCACATTTGGTAAAGGATAATTGTCCTTAATATAGTGCTCCTTGAATTGCTCTCCAAAGACTTTTCTATCATGACTGAATAACCCTTTTTATATAAGTAAGTAATCATACATATACATGAGAAATGTATTTTATTTGGTTTTAACTACATTATGTACCATGGTATCCTCTGAATACTTTCCAGTTTCACAATTCCATGGAAGTCATCTATCTATTCATCTCTATCTCATCTATCAACACATACATGTTCTGGTCAATTAATTTCATCTATATAGATTTAAGGATATAAAGATTTAAAATGATAAAAGATGAAAGCTGCATTCTGATGTATTTGGTGTGTGTGTGTGTGTAAATATCATGCTGAACTCAGTGGAATTAATTTCTGAATAAATCTACATTAGATCATCTTGCACAATTAAATACTCAGTAATTTCCCCTTCAATTCCTGGTCCAAATATCTTGGTCTCAGATTAACTTGCTGAAATTGTAATGACTTCCAGTGAAATAAAGTTCTAACTTGTGCCTCACTGTTTTGAACATAATATAGTCAACTAGAATTCCATAGATACTAATAATAATTATGATTACATTTATTCATATTCATTTGAGTGTTCAAAGTATTTCCCTACATTAAGAGTTTCCCCCGCTGCCTATAACAGACAACTCTAAAAATTGGAATATAGAAATATTGTTTCTTTAACCTCCTTAAAAAGAAATAAGAAAAAGAAAGCAAAACTTCTTGAATACAAAAGACAAGATGGAAGACGTAGGCCTTAAAACAACTACGACTAGGATTCCAGATTCAGATCTTCATCATGACTAGTCCATCTTTCACTATAGTCAAGAATTCAATCAAAAGGTTTTCTTATTAATGTTTACAAAATAAAAGAAGATAAAATAAACAATAGATAATTAATGTGATTGATCGCTTATATTATTAATTGGAGGAATGGTATGCCAGGTTATTTAACCTAATCATAACAGAATTCATTGAGGCCAAACACACAGGTATTAGACTATGTTTGGGTGATAACGTGGTAATAAGAGCAGCAAAGTTGCAATACTTCCATGCACTTACTGATCTGTGAAATGCTGCCCAATAACATTGAAGAAACATTAAGCTGACTCACATCCTATTAGGTGAAGTCTCTGAGAACTAGATACAATTGAACAGAGGAATATGCTGGCATTGTGAGTTTCCAAATCTACTCTACCCATGGACAGAATCTGATGATATGACAGGGACAACACCTTTTAGAACCATCTGGATTTGAATGATTTTCTTGACTCTGAGAAATTGGATAATATGTGCTCTACCACCTGTGGATTAGATATATGCACCTCCTGGTTCTTTCAGAGGATCTGAATTTAAAAGTGATGATTGCTTCTTCAAAGGAAGAGTCTCTGACTCTCTTTGTTATGTAATATTACAAAAATGTCAGAACTAGAACTTCTCTATGTCACCCTCTGGAAGTATATTGGAGTCCAGCGCAGCACTTGTTATGTTTATGTTGTACCACTGAAGTAGGTCTCACCTGTAAGCAAACAGGGTTCTATAATTTACAATCATAGAAATGTTTGGGTAGTTTTCAAAAGAAACCACAAACACAGCATCTCAGAATAATCCAAATGCATGGTGGTGAGGGCATGAATACCAAGGAATCATCTCCAAGTAAAGTCACAGCCTCTGGCCAAGTTGTCTACCTGTTCTAAACAACAACAACAACAATCTATGTGTCCACTACTGAGGTAATTCAGACAAGAAGCACATTCACATGACCACCAAGTCACACCCACAAATTAGGCCATGCCCACAGAACCAGTTGTTAAGAAATTTGAATCCTACCCCTGATTAGTCTACTTTATTTGAATATTTATTTATTCAAATATTCAAATGTGTTAGAGCCACTCAACTAAAAATAGCCCAAACAAATATAGGCTACTCAATTAAAAGATTATCTCTCCATGCAGTAATATTTTAAAGCCATGCCTGGTTTCAAGATCACCCGAAGTATTAGTATCACTTTATAATCCTTAATAAGACCACATCTGGAAAACTGTATCAGTTTTGGTCACCCTATTATGATGTTGAGACTCTGGAAAGGGTACAAAACAGAGCAATAAAAATGATTAGGGATTGGGGGTTAAATGGGAAGAATGTTTGAAGGAATTGGGTGTAGCTAGTCTAGTGATAAGAAAGACCAGAGGGTGACATGATAATAATGTTCCAATATTTGAGACACTGCCTCAAAAAGGGGGTCGACCTATTTTCCACAGCACCAAATGGCAAGAGAAGAAACTAAGAGGAACTAATCAAGGAGAGAAGCAACCTAGAACTAAGGAAAAATGTCCAAACAGTCAGAACAATTAATCAGCTTGCCTTCAGAAGTTGTTGCTGTTCTAACAAATAGATTTAAAACCAGAATTGTTCTTACTATGTATACTACTGGGGAAATACAACAAAAGAATTATATATTTAACATTCCATGTAATAATGGCAGTGAGAATTATGTACTCACAAAACTGGAAAAATGAAGGTATACCTATAGATGAAAATGTAATAAAGAAAACACTGTGACTGTGCCAAAATGAACAGGTTAATGATGAAAATTAAGGATAAAGAGGAAACAGAGTATTATTTAACACGGGACTTATTTTATTAATGGCTAGAAAACAGAAGCAGAAGTTCGTTAATACATAACTAAGGACAATTAATAAATAGAAGTAAATGTATGTGTGTGTATGTATACACATACATACGCATAATACTATAAGCAATGTTATCATTGGAGGACATTTAATTAGAGAGTAATCAACTAACCTGAAATAGTATAGGGTCTCCTGTTTGATCAGGGGGTTAGACTAGAAGAACTTCAAGTCCCTTCCAACTCTGTTATTCTGTTATATTGGAGCCAAGAACACTCATAAATGTTAGCTTTCAGAAACTCTAGGGCAGAGGTGGTATTCAGCAGGTTCTGACCAGTTCTGGAGAACCAGTAGGGGAAATGTTGAGTAGTTCAGAGAACCGGTAACAGAAATTTTGAGTAGTTTGGAGAACTAGCAAATACCACTTCTGATTGGCCCTGCCCCCATCTATTCACTGCTTCCCAAGTCCCACTGATCAGCTGGGTCTTCTTTGGTTGCCCTGCACAACAGAACAGAGCTTGAAAGCAGGTTAGTGGGGTAGGGAGGGAATGGAGATTTTGCAGTAACCTTCCCCCAGGAACAGGGATTTTGCAGTATCCTTCCTCTGGAGTGGGGTAGAAATGGAAATTTTATAGTAATCTTCCCCTGACATGCCCACCAAGCTACAACCACCAAGCCACACCATGCCCACAAAGCCACGTCCACAGAACCGGTAGTAAAAAAAATTGAATCCCACCACTGCCCTAGCATATTGCCTTTTATTTGGTAGATGCTGTACAGAGTCTTTTGTTAGACTAACACAAACCTTTTAAAGATAAAACCAACAAAAAAGAGGTTAGGTTAAAGAAGGTGACAAACCCCAAATACACCGATGAGTTTACATGGCTAAGAATGGACCGAACAGGGGTTTTTCCACTTCTTCCCCAACACATTCTCACTCTATCATATGTATTCTTATATTCCTCCCTTTCACAATCAATGGGATAAATGTTATACCAGCTTCTCACTGGACTATTTTAGTGAGTGAGCATTCTAACAACTTCCCTTCATCATTCAGTTAATTCAGCAGTGCCATTTTTTTAAAAAGTGCATTAGAAGGAAGAAGAGATTTTGCTTCAGTCATATTTAAAGTCATTCTATTAAAGGGGGGGGAGGGGGAATCAGAATAATTAATTCTATGTTTTAGCCATGATACTTCAAGGACAAATGCCTATGATAGCTGTGTTTACATGTATATTTAACTGTGTGGCTTTGGGAGATATAGTAAGAGAGGGAAAGAGAGTCAGACAGTCAGAGAAATGGTGTACAATAATTCATCAAATATTCTCTAAGTTGCTGTTTCCTTTTTCCAGGGCTTACAGAGGAGGGGGGGGGGGCTGTGATTGTTCTATACATGCGCTTGTGCTGCATTTATTGCAGTTACAAAGTGCATTATTTGGAAGTATTTAAGGACTCCTCATTGTCTTCCTTTTATTTCAATCTTGCATGATTTAAACTCTGTTTTTCATACTCTGAAACAAGTCAACATTCCCCCGGTTCTCTGCATCACCCTTGTTAGCAAACACATATATACCAGAGTCTGGCTTGAAATAAGCTTGATAATAAGGTATACTTCATTGATCCCGGCTTGAATTTAAATGTTAAGCCTCCTTGCTCCTGAAAAGTGTGTGTATAAGTGGGGGAAAAAAAGAGAGAGGGGGGCAGTGGAAATGCTTCATTTCTTTGCAGTAAAATTGTTTAAAAGCCCAGCCTCCACTTTACTGTATTAAACAATTTTGTTTTATGGTGCATAATGGCTTAAAGGAGAGAAAAAAAGCAGCAGAGGATCTATTTAAGATTTTCTTCTGTAGCTAAGCTGAGTAGTCACAAAACATTTCTCAGCATTCTGGCACCTGCATGAGGCCGTGACTTATGAATATGCTAATGAGTCTACAACCAGAACTGGCACTGGTTCAGCCCCTGCACTCAATTAGTCTGTGAGCTACTAGGAGCTGTATGAAACCTAATATACAAAGTTATCTTTAAAGTGAGGTGTTTCATTCCAGATCTGTGCCACTTTAAGAGGAAGAGAGAGGGAGAAAGAGAGGGCGGACAAATCCCTTAAATATATTTATTGCATTTGAGCGGAAGTTGAAACACAACCTGGAAGAAGGTAATCGTTAACAAATTCTGTAATGTTGCTGTGAAAACTACATCAACTTGCTCATGAGATCATCAGGAGCAGAATTTGATTAATTTCACATGAAACTGTTGGAAGAAATATCCATCTGGTTCAGTTCGAAGCCGGGAGAAAGGTACTGGAGAAAAAATGGAGGCTGGAGGCTGATTGAAAAGAGGGTCCATTTATTGATGAAGCACATCATTGGTTCTGGGAAGCTGACCACATGGAGTTGAGAGTGAGAGTTTCTTTAATACCTTCTCTTGGGCTTTGCACTTGAACTTCCTGTTCCTATGCAAGAACATGTATTTCTATTGGCTGTTGTAGGGGTCATAGCTGGCTCTATAGGTTGTCTGAGCTAGGTTTGGTTGAAGTTTGGTCTGCTCTGAGATGATGCAATGAAGGAGCTTGTGTTCTGAAAAGGTGTTGGCAATTCCTATTATGGCTTAATGGCTTTGTCCTGGATTTTGAGTGAGGGCTATTTGTTTATGAATAGAGCTATCAGGTACTTGTTTTTTTCAATAAGTTCTTTATCTTTTAAGTGCTAACATTAAGTGCTACTGAGGGCTATTAAGAATGGTGGGTTCTGCTTTCTGTTTGGAAAAACATGTTTCTCCTTTAGGGAAATATAATGTTCTGCCTTTTAAAAATATTTCCTAAAATATTTCATTCTTCTAGGAGAGAAGTGATTGCTAATTTTCTACAAAACCAAGAAAAGAAGTTAAAACAGACATTACCAAGTGAAACAAGTCAGTTTTTTTTTTTAAATCATCACTATGTTCTCTTGTCTTGAACTTATGACACTGCCTTTCCTTTGTGAAAAGAATTTTACCTATGAATATATTAATTTCAGAAAAAAATGGCGGATAAATACCTGCAGCAAAAATACTATAGCAGCAAAATACTATAGCAGCAAAAAAATTGGAAAACTCTATATTCAGTGTAGAACAAACGGAGGTTCTCTTTCGGTAGTGTGATGGGAGTGTGTACAGGATGATGTTGTACATTCATGTTTTTTACATGGTCCCAATGAGATCAACCTGCAATGAGGATGGATATCCCCCCCATATATACCGAAGGATGTTGAACCATATACAATGTTAAAACAAAGAAGGTTTTTTTTTTCTGATAACAGAACATTAATCCACAGTGTGGTTATATATTAATATCCTATTTTCACATACATAATCACCACAAGAGATTTGAGATTGCGTGGCAGAAGTGACAGGCAGATTCAAACTGCCAGATGACTCTGAAAGGGAGAGATGGGGGGAGTTAACAGAAACCAGGTTGTTGTCTTTCCTTTGATACAACAAGACCATATCTCTTAGAAGGTGCCACAGTGTACTGAAACCTCCTTAGAAACATAGAATTTAGATAAACCAGGTCAGCCCATAGTAGAAGTGGGATTCTACTGGTTGCACCAGTTCGGCTGAACCCCTTGCTCTGAAAATCAGCTGGTAGTGAACCGGTTTGCTGCAACTATCATGTGGGCCTGCCCAACCCCCCCCCCCATGCTTTACCTACCTATATCTTATCAGCTGATAAGCGTGGCACAACAGATTGCTGCTGTATTCTCATGTGCTGCTCACACACGATCACTGAACTGGTTGTTAAACTGGTAGAATCCCAATCGTGGCCCATAGCAAACCATGCTATAAGGAGAGAAACAACCAAGAATTAAGAAAAAAATTTCTCATGGTGAGAACAATTAACTAGTGGAAAGTGTTGCCTTCAGAAGTAGTGGGTGCTCCCTCACTGGAGGTTTTTAAGAAGAGATTGGACAAAGCCATAGTATAGGGCCTCCTGGTTGTGCAGGGGATTGGTCTAGAAGATCTTCAAGGTCCCTTCTCCAATTCTGTTATTCTGTTATAATTTACATGGTTTTTGTCAATCTTATCTAACATTTCTGATGATAAACTAAATTATAATAAATAAATTAAATTATAAATGCTTCTAGCTTGTCTGAAGTTTTCGGTGCATTTTTCCCACAACAAGAAGAAGCAGATCTGAAGTACCCAAACAATATGATAACGTTTAAGATTTCTTATCTATATAAAGTTTGTTTCAAGGAATATTTTGTACAGCTTATTGCTTGTTATGAACTGCTTTGATGCAATCACATTTGCCTGATATATTGAAATCTGACATCCATACAGAAATACTGTATGCATGTATTTCCAGTGTAGGCTACATACCTGGTGATCTCTAATAGCAATAGCACTTAGACTTATATACTGCTTTATAGTGTTTCACAGCCCTCTCTAAACAGTTTACAGAGTCAGCATATTGCCCCCAGCAATTTGAGTCCTCATTTTACCCACCTCAGAAGGATGGAAGGATGAGTCAATCTTGAGCCTGATGGGATTTGAACTGCCAAATTGTAGACAGTTAGCTGCAACAGAAATAGCTTGTAATACTGCACTCCAACCACTGTGCCATAGAGGCTCCCTAATACAGAGAGATTTGAGGATCCTGCTTTACCTCCTTTGGGAAAAGAAAGCAATAGACTATGCCACCTGAGGATTAACAAAAGAGAGCTGTGGAAGCAAGAATAGGGTATACACCTATCCCATCTCATAGCTTAGCCTAGAAATACAACCAAGGTAGTGCAAAAAATCTAATGGAAGAAAGTAAGGAAATTTTACTTCCTTACTCTGATTTTTATTTTATAATTCCTTGGAGTTCCTTCTCCTAGGTCTATCTTTTTCATCATCCTATGTACATTATTTTTCTTTCCCCCATGCTTTTTCATCCATCCTGGTGAGACCTGTTGGTCTCATGGGAGCTGCTAATAAGCTGCTCTCACCAGTAAAGTTGAAATTTGACTCCTGGGAGATTCTGAAGAACTCCTATCATATCAATTTGTGAATCCTCTGAGAAGGAGCTTGCTGTTACTCTACTAAAATTATGCCATATCTGGTGTTTCAAAACTCCCAATCAGTTCGATGTTGGAAATAGAACAGAGGCTGTGGTTCATAGTCAAAAGAGGATGAGGAAAATGAATTAAGTGTGTGCCCATTTAGAATCATTGAGTCATTAATTTGTCTTTGAAGCCTGCTGAACTCTTCCACCTGCACAGAATAAATTATTATTTATTATTTCTGAGTTTGACACTGTGACGCCAGCTTGAAATGGAAAATAGCATTCTGTTTAAGTTTCATTCCTTTTTTTTTTTCATTTACTAAATTCTGTTTTTATCCAAAGAGATATTCTGCAGCTGGCATTTGCATGCAATTAAATTATAAATGCTTCTAGCTTTAGTACAATAAATCAGTTTTCATTTAAACAGTCTCAGTATGAGTATGTATGCATGCATGTAAAAATATGCACAAGACCAATTTTACCACTCTGCAGCCAAGTATCAGGAGAAGAAAGGTTGTCCTGAAAGTATTTCTAAAATCCATGGAAATGCACAGTTTTATCTCAGTTTATTATAATACATGCACATACACACACGTGTGTGTGTGTGTGTATGATATATGCATGAGATACTGTATGAATATTTGATATGGTTCTAATAGGAAATATCTTGATGACTCCTTTGTTCCCATCAATGGCCACCTGAAATTTTGTCAGACCAGTTATAGCATGCCTGATTGGATATTATGCACTACAAACCAGATTAGACAATGTTAACCAGGCTTGTTTTTGTGAAGTCAAAGCTACAATGTAGCTTTGTAAACATGTTTAATCTGCCCAGTTACCTTGAAATAAGATGAGCAGCCTATAAATTTAATGAATGAATGGATGGATAAACGAACAAATGAATGAACGAATGAATGAAAAAAATGAAAAAAATAAATAAATGAGCAAATGAATGAATGAACAAATGAATGAATAGTTGATTCATTCAGATCAAAAGAGGTGTTTAATACACTTTCAGGTGGATAATTAGGAGAATTTACCTTAGGTTATACCAGAACTAATGGAAACTGTTTTCCATTCTGTTCCAAATATTATTTCAGTGAAGTTTTCATCTATTTCAAAATAGAGAACTATTTCACTGTCTTCTCTTTCACTGAACATTTTCTTTTCTGATCCTGGTTTCTTCCAATACTGTTCCTCAAAACTAAAGGAAGACATCTCTTCCCTAAAGGAAGGCATCTCCTCTTACCAGGCTGTTTAGATAGTGAAGTGATCTCATTGATCTTAAGAGACAATCTGTTTTCTCTTTGCAGTTAGCAGCTGGAATTTTGTAGCTTTGCTTGATTTATTTAGGTTGAATGACATGCTTATTCACTTCTTAAAAGGAGGAAATGATGAGTATAATTCAGGGAATGCAATGGGAAGAAGGGATAACCTTGAGGAACAGGAGGAAGAACTACTGCAACCATGGATAGATAAAAGAAACCTAACTCCCACAAAGAACTTATGCTTTGGCATGACAATTCCATTTTGGGAGGTTACTGTGAGTGCACATCTCTCTCCTTTCTCTTGGTAGAAATATTTCCAAACTTCAACTTATCAGAATCTGAGGACAAAGACTTTGATCTAGATAAATATGAAGTTTTTTTGTGCATATTATTTTGTTTTTAATGAGTGATGGGAATGGCAATTCGACCCAAAAATTTACTTTGTTGGTAGAATTTAAATGTGATTTAAAACAGGTGCAAGAAAATGTTCTCTACCAGGACTATATTCTCTACCAGCACTGATTGGCTGTCCAAAATGCAATTGCACAAGCCAATCACAATATGTTGAATCAATGAATTATTCCTTAGAGTCACAGCTGTATAGGAAAAATCTACCTGTGATTGGTATTGATAATCCTTCAAGTCAATCAAACCTGGTTAATTTATGGCAGATTCCCCTCCCCCCAAAAAGCTATTTTCTTTGGGAACAGATTTTCCAATCAAGATCGATCATGTATTCTGAGAAAATCTTCAAAGTGATTCCTTTTTAGTGGATGCATGTTATCAGTAACTCACAAGAAAAAATGTATTGTCTTTTTAATAGAAGATATGCATTGACAAAGGAGCTAAATATAATAGATAAAATACTGGAAATTACAGAAATGCTCCTAGAAGAATTGGATGATACAGTGACACAAAAGATAGCTTAAAGAATATTTATCCATAGTGTCACCAGCAGTAAATTCTCTGAACACAAAAACAAAACAGAATAGAGACATTGAATAAACTGAATGAGAAAGGATATAGTGGAACTTGTGAAAATATGAAAAGGGTATCCAATAGCCATTCTTCTACATGTAAAGACTATACATTTTGCAGCTACATAGTTTGAAATGAAGATAAGAAAGGAAAAGTTTTTATGGTCAAGTAGAGAAAGAGAGAACCCTAAATTCTACCTAAAATTATCTAATTTCTACCTAATTTACCTCCCAAAAAAGTTTCAAATGACATCATTGCACTAGCTTTCCAATGAACCTTTAGGGAGCAAATGTAGACTATGTTCAAAACATAGTTTCTGTATGTGCATTTGAAAAAAAAAAATACCACTGATCCCAGGAATAAAAAGAATTTCAGTATTAATTAGCTGATGGTATAGCAAAATAGGAATCAGCCTTATAAGCCGCAGTGGCACAGTGGTCAGAATGCAGTACTGCAAGCTACTTCTGCTGACTGCTAGCTGCCTGCGATTTGGCAGTTCAATTCTCACCAGTTCAAGGTTGACTCAGCCTTCCATCCTTCCAAGGTGGGTAAAATGAGGACCTAGATTGTTGGGGGCAATATGCTGACTCTGTAAACTGCTTAGAGATGGTTGTAAAGCACGGTAAAGTGGTATATAAGTCTAAGTGCTATTGCTATTGTGGATGAATTGTGTTAGTTCTTCTTTACCATTATTCCTCACAGTGTCCATGTAACCTAGACTTTATGGATACATTAACAGCAATTAGAAAGCTACTTATATATTACTTATGTCAGTAGTTGGATTTATTTATTTTTCCTGTGGGTTCTGTGGGTGTGGCTTGGTGGGCATGTTAAGGGAAAGATCCAATCAGAGATGGTATTTGCCCATTCTCTGAACTACTCAACATTTTCCCTACCAGTTCTCCAGAATTGGTCAGAACCTGCTGAATACCACCTGTGGCTTACATTAACAAAGAGGAAGAAGAGGAGGAATATCCAAACCTCTTATCAAACTTGCCCAGTTGGAAATTCAACACTGAGGATTTATATATTTTTGGGACACAAATCCAGCTGATGATTCCTGGATCCATGCTGCTTACTGGCAGAGTCATCCTAAGCCTGGGGTGTCTGTCATAGCACAGTAGGAACCAGCATTAAGTCCTGTGGAAGAATAAAAGTAGAATGTTAATAGAAGGAGACATTAAAAATATGTCTTTTCAAGAAGCCAGTGCCATAATCATGGATAATGATTTATCCTTCATCAGCCCTGATAGACCTACTTTCATTTCACCATCTTTGCTTTGCTTTAGGCATTATTTGATTCACTTCCAAGGTTACCAAATAACATGTGGCACTATAAAAGGAAAAGTGGAAGAAAGAAATAAAACGCAGCTCCAGTCCTAAGTGTCTACATAAAACCCGTCATGTTTTACTGTTATAGATTATCTGGAAACTCTAAAGCAGAATAAATTTATGTATGTGGCAACAAATGTCTACCCTTTAAATAAACTTGGCGCTTATTTGCTTGTGAAGTGCATAGGCAAAGTGATGACTTATGGCAACCACAACACAGAGATATTACAAACTATCTCTACCACAGTGTCATCTGATGGGAAGGTTGACCATGAATTATTAAACAACTGTGTATGTTTCACAGCTCCACAAATGGAACTGTAGTTAATAAATAATTTACTAACTAGTTCCTGAAGCTAATGTCAATAAGGGAGTTTAAAGAGGTGGTTAATATTTTTTACGTGTTCAGTTACAGGAGAAGAAACATGGAGGTTCCTGCTGGAATGAAGAAAGCCAGAAACTTGGAAGTTTCCAGAAGTGAGAGGAGGGGAAGGTAGGGGAGGAGAGGGAAAGGCAGGGGAAGGAGGATTTACAACGAGTAACATTCATCCAAACATGCTAAAAGAGATCTTTTGTACAAGTATGGTTTTAATAGAGAATTAGAGATTGGGTGACACATAGACACACACACACACAGAGAGAAAGAGAGAATATCTTTGTCTTTTTAGCTTATGTATAGAAGCTAGAAGATCAGATGGATTCTCAAAGTTGGATTATTCTCAAAGTTGCATTATTTATTCTCAAAGTTGCATTATTTCTGAATGATGTCAAGTACAAACTAAGAAGGTAAGCATAGAGCAAGGCAAGCTCAAGTCACCTAAGGTATTACAAACCTACTCCAAAAGATAGATTCCTTCCTTCCTTCCTTCCTTCCTTCCTTCCTTCCTTCCTTCCTTCCTTCCTTCCTTCCTTCCTTCCTTCCTTCCCTCACTTCCTTGCTCTCCTCCTTCCTTGCCCTGGATAAACTGGGAAACAAACAATAAGAGGATCAAATCTAATTCCAGATTCCTTTTGGTTAATACTTGAAGGAAGAGTAAATGAGTCATTATCAACTTACACCCACTGCTCTGAATTATAAAGAAATAACCTGGTAAAACAAAAGATCATGATTATAGCAATCTTACCTATGCAGATATTATTTTGCTGTGTCTTCTATTGCTTTACCAAGATCCAGCAACTAGCTATGCTGGAACATATTTCTGTTCATTCAGTTGAGGTCTGCCATAAACATTAACTTCTCAAGATAATATATGGAGTTTTCACCATGTAAATTATGATTTTCCAGATTTTTCTTCCCTGTAGGTAGTACAGAGCAAGAAATTTCTACATTTCATATTTAGTATTTCCACTGTATGCAGATCTGTACTTTTTGTGTGATGTGTGATTTACAACATATTTTTTTTTAATATAATGGATTTCTGCATGTGATTTTTGTTAACAAACATGTTTTAATATAAATTTGTAACAATGCAAAGAAATGCTACCTAAAATTAAAGGAAGTGAGAATACTGACAGAAAACTTCTCCATTTTCTAAACTGGTTCAGGAAATCTTAATTTACTGCAAACTTTGTTCCAGATTCTTAACAAGTTAATTAATTTTGTCATCTCAGCTAAATCCCAGAAGTTCCATAAAGTTTTAATTTTCTGAATGTTTAGCACAGAGAAAGACTGAAGATAATGCTTTAAAAAGATTTAAAACATTTATAAGAATCATTGAGAATAAACGAAATGAATGTGTGTGCTTTGAAAAGAGTGTGAAGTCTTCTGGTCTTTTATCTTTCTCTTTTGATGCATTGCTACATGAGATAAGTGGCTATACAAATGTGATAAATAAAATAAAAATAATGTTGCTGAGGTTCTTGATGACATATATACTCAATACTATTTTGTCTCATTGCTTAAATATACCTGAAAAAAGGCAGACAATACTAAAATTGGAAACAAACTTTGGCAGCATTGTCATTTTCCCTCTGTTAGAAATTAATAATAATAATCTGCCTATCCCAAGTCCTTGAAATGGACTTGATAGATGGATAAAAATTCAATCAAAACATCTAGCTGATTATGTGGTCAACCATAATAATAGATTATAGAGAATCTGAAGCTGTATAGGAAAACATCATCTGAAACAAAATTGCTGATCAGCACTGTCCCTGTGAACAGCCAAGACAATGCAATAGAATGTGGACTGAATAAATGTGTCACCCTCAACATCAATAAGGAAAAAAATAGTGAAAACTGAAGGAATAGAGATTCCCTATTGAAATAACATTGAATCCGGATGAAAAAGACCACTACAAATACTTTGGAGCATTCTTAAGTCAAAAAGAAGGTTAGAAGGAATGAAATTTAAGAAGACATGTTAAAATGGCAGAAAATATAATTGTCACTGTTGGGAGAATCTCTGTGATTAAGGTGAATGTCTGGCTTGGAATTGTATTCTGATTTCAGACAATACCAGTTTTGAAAGCTGATATACCATTTAAACAATGGCAGAAAGATAGTGGGATAAGGGGGAAAACATGAGTTAAATATAAGATGTTTATCAGATGCAAAAGAAAGAGGAAAATTGGGCTTACCTAATTTGAAATTAAGTATGATGAAATTATGTATGATGAAATGAGGTAAAACATTGGAAGCAATATTAACATGGATCAGCGGGAGGATATGTGGTTGAAAGAATTGAGATTTAGTACAATAATAAAAAAAGGATTGTAAAGACTCATGTGCAATTGAAAGCAGAGAGTTTTCTTATATGATTGATAAAGAGTAAAAAGAAATAGAAAAAAAAATATGGAACTTCATTTTTATATATGATGACTGCAGCAAAACTATAAAACTATTAAATGCACAAACGTGAAAGATTCAACTTTACCCACAATGGAGGAAAACTATGGAAGTTGTTGAGAAATAAATAGATATACAGCTGAGATAGTGGACAGAACTAAAAGCTATGGATAGGACAACAAGAAAATTTATGATAAAATCATGTCCTTCATTCACTCAGTAATGTTGGCAGATTCTAGTTACAAGAAAATGTGTTGGCATTGAATGTTGCAATGAGATATAGCAAGAAAATGATTGCTTGACCAATATACTAAATAAAAACAAGCAAGAAAATCAGGAAGATAAAATCTAGTTTTGCTAGTGTTGTAAATCTGCAACCACTTAGTACTACAAGGATAATAATTATTCTTGCATGCACCAGGGTAGCAGCAACAGTAAAAGAGTGATTATATATGAGTATCTACTTACCCTCTTCCTGTATTCAGTGCTGTCAGTCCTGATTTCAGACCATTAATTTATCCCAATGCTTCACTGGCATGAACTCTCCATCAGAAATAGTATGGATTACTGACAAAACTAATCAACTCATAAAAGTCTAACCCACATATAATTGTTTTTCATTGTAGATTTGTAGATAATACAACTGAATTTCAAATTCAGTATATATTCCAGTTCAGGTTCAAAATACCCTGTTGTCAAGGAGAAATGCTTACAAAATTGTTGGAAGGACAGAATGGTACCAGTGATTCTGAAACAAACGAATCTAAACCTTACACCAACCTGTTTGAATGTGATTAATTTATGCATCTCCATTATTGTATATACATAATAGGCTTTAAAAACTAAACATCATGTTCTCTTGTTTTCCCCTTTAAATATAATTTAAATTCTTTCATTTGGGATCAGACAGATTCCTCTGGAATTTTACCATCAAGATGTTTAAGTGCAAAGCTAATACCAATTTCTTGTTGTTTATATACTCCAATTAATGTGGAAATTCTACTTAGCTCTCCTAATATATCACTGTTAATCATTCCTCCCTGAATTTATCTAATCCTTGCTTTAAATTCCAGGTTGTACCGCATAGTCTGTCTTATATAACAGAAACCCATAATTTAGTTGCCATTTAGTGTCATTAGATGAACTAATGTTAGGAAATGTCTAATGTTAGGAAAAAGATAAATAACTTTATATTTCTATTCTTTCTGGGTCATTCATCATTTTATGAACCTCTTTCCTATTTTGTCAGTCAAGCTATTCCTTCTCCCTCATTAAATTAAAAAAAAAAAAAAACCACAGTCTAAGGTTTTTGTTTTTTTTTATTCTAATAGGGTCCATACAGTGATGGGATTCAAAAATGTTTACCACTGGTTCTGTGGGTGTGGCTTGGTGGGCATGGCAGGGGAAGGGTACTGTAAAATCCCCATTCTCTCCCTACCCCACTAACCTGCTTTCCAGCTCCATTCTCCTGTGCAGGGCAACCAAAGAAGACCCAGCCTATCAGCTGGGACCCGGGAGGCAGAGAATAGATGGGGGCGGGGCCAATCAGAGGAGGTATTTGCTGGTTCTCCGAACTACTCAAAATTTCTGCTACTGGTTCTCCAGAACTGGTCAGAACCTGCTGAATACCACCTCTGGGTCCATATTTATTAGGGTAAAAGTGTTGAAATATTTAACTAAGATCGACCTGCCATCAGAAAATTCTTAAAGTTGTGGTCCAATCTATATAGAGGGCAATAAATGCAAGGAATTTTCTGCAACAAATATTTCTGGGTAAGAACTTATACTGGGTGCCTTTTTTTTTCTGTTTTAAACATCAGCAAAACTTCTAATGTTCACAAATATATATATATCCCTGCTGGAATTGGTTATGACACAAAGTTGACCTGTATGACTGTTGCTGATCTGTGCTGATTCACTTATCGTCAGTCTCTAAAGAGATGACTCTATATGCCATCTCGTCCTTTGAAAAGTAATTGGATTCCTGGCAGTTAATCTGATGTTTACATGGAAGGACAGCTACAGTGAGTCATCAGATAGGTGGCCAAAATTTTATTACATCTCCATAAGATTTTATGTTTTTGGAGACTCTGCAGGAAAAAAAAAAAAGTTGGCTTGAGACTTGCTTCCATATTTAAACATAACTTTATCCATGTTTAATGACTAAGACTTGAAACTGTATCTCTTTCCCCCTCCCCAAAAAAGGACACACACAGTGAGGGGGGGGATGCAGAGAGACACAGAGAGACAGAAAGAAATATAATTTTCTTTTGCTAGGTTTTGCAAAGCTTTGGTGTGGATCAGGTTAGAATTCAAGCCAAATCTACAAATGAATGCAAATTACCCCATGGGATTCTTTACTACTTCAAGGGACAAAGCTGTGACTATGACAGCAAATCACTGTTCTTGCAACTTTCAATTTCTTCCCATTAAACCTTCTAAAGCATCGATACAGTACTGGCTCCGTCCATTTTCTCTTATAGTATCAGGTTCATAGCTTGTGCCTGCTTGTAGATCTACCCTTGTCATGAGAGGAACAGGTGTCCACATGCATCAAATGCCTTGCACCCATTCAGATGATTTGTTAGCTAATGTTCTGCTTGAGTAAAAGTTGTGGAATCTATTCCTTGGTTGTTTCTCTCTCCAATGGCAGCACCAGTAGGAGCAACAGCCAAAATAATATTGGTAATTGTTTTTTTTTTTTTCTTTCCTATTTTCATGCACTTCTAATTAGGAAAATACAAAAAAAACCCATCTTCAATAATTCAAAAAATTCACTATGATCTAAGATTGCAACCAGAATATAGAGCTTGGGTAACCTGAATGGCTAATAGCATTGAAGGCAATCATCAGAGTGATACATGGAACTACTTTAAAAGATAGTCCCAAGATGTCATAGAAAGATAATTTTTTTGAATAAAATTGGGCGTTAAGATTATATTACACTAGTATTGTGTCTTCATCCATGTTTCCAATTCATTCATGATTCTGATTTAAGAAACTGTTTTTAACCTAAAGAAACTCTTTTGGAATTACAGAATCTTAAATGATGTTCCTTCTTGTGTATTGTATTGCTGCTAAGTCCAAGATCACCTTCTTAATAAAGTAACTGGTTGTCCAAGAACAAACCTTCTGAACAGTGGTCTCTAGTTCGCAAAGCCCTTCTTAATGAGCTCTGCTGCAAACCTTTTTTTATTATCTTTTCAGAGCCAGTTAAAGGCATCCATATTTTCTCAAGCCCTCTTTTAGTATGCTGGTATTCTGCCACACTTCATTGGAGCGTTCATTGGAGCATTTGTAAACCCCCTGGGAAGGGTAATACTATACATCAGGGGTGTCCAACTGGATTTCTTCAAGGGCTGGATCAGCATTGTAATTCTCCTCTGTGGGCTGGGGGCGGGGCAGGGTGGGAAACAGAACAGATGCCTCTTGCAGTATCCTGCTGGCAAAAATGGGTTGTGTGTGGGCCACGCAAGGCCCACTGCCCTATTTTGTGGCTTGAGCAGCCTCCTGCAGAACTTTACCAACCAAAACTGTTACAGGAATTGGGTATATCTAGTCTAATGAAAAGAAAGACTAGAGGTGACATGGTAGCACTGTTCCAATATTTGAGGGACACATACAAAGACAAGGGAGTTAAACTATTTTCCAAAGCATCAGAAGGCAAGAAAAGAAGCAATGGTTAGAAACTAACCAAGGAGAGAAGCAACCTAAGAACTAAGGAGAAATTCCCTAATGGTGAGAGCAATCAACCAATGGAATACCTTTCCTTCAGAAGTTGTGGGTGCTTCATCACTGGAGACTTTCAAAAAGAGACTGGACAACCATGTGCCTGAAAATGGTATAGTATCTCCTGCTCAAACAGGGAGTTGGATTAGAAAATCTTTGAGATCCCTTCCAACTATTTTATTCTGTGTTCTATGCTGCTGTGCTGCCTGTCTCATCATGGCAAATTACTATACAGTCTCAGCAGAGTGACCCAAAGTATGATGGCCATCCCACCTGCCCAGCTAAAGTAACCAGAAATATTGGGCAGGAGTGATGGGGAAGATGCTGGAGGCTGATGATCATTTAGTGATAACAACAAAGCATGGTTTCTTACTGCACATTAAGAGGCATTGGCAAAACACCCTTGCATTTCATTAAGAAAACCATGAACCAATGGAGTTCATCACAGACTAAAATAAAGCTTTGAGGGTGTCAAGTTGATGAAGTTGCTACATAGAAAGGAAAAAAATATATACATAGCTGTAAAATTATAGCAGGAGCTTGGATGTAGAAAACTCAATACAGTGAAAGATGAATCAACTGTACACTAATTTCTTATGCATCAGTAAATTGAAGTGGTCTGGTATTTTCAGTCAAAAGATCATACTGGACATAAAACAACATCAATTACAAATGAAGAAGACATGGTGTTTTCATAGTCAGGAGGGATATAGCATGAAAACAACTTGGCTATACTACAATCAATGTTCATATTAGTTGACTGCATGGGCAACCCTTTAAAATGAAAGTTATCAAAGTTTATGTTCCAATCATTGATACATAAAAGCAAGGTGTGCTTCAAGATTTAGGTGATAAGCTTGTCATTGCATCACAACCTCTTTTGAGCAAGAAGCTCTTTCTGGATTCTGTATATTCATTAACAACCATAGATCTTCTATTGTAAGGAGGAAAAGTTTTCTTCAGCTTCTATTAATAAATCTTCTGTGCTACAACCTGCAAGAGAGACATTTGGCATCTGTAATAAATTTGCTGCATGCTGGCAATCTAAATTTGGATTATTGTAGTATATTCTTTGGGACGTGGCCATTGAAGCTGATACAAGTATTAGAGATTGCCTAGAATAAAATAGTTTGTATTTAGTGGTACCACTTATAGATGCCATATTTTCCACAAATCAAATAAATACACTGGCTGCTGGTTTCTTTTTCAGATTCTGTTACTGATGCTCACAATTTATTCCTGTTGAATGGTTCTGCTTTCTCACATCTTTACTCAATACTTTTTAGTGATCCTTCCTTACATTCAACACAACCACTTTTAGTTTTCTTTTCTTTAGTATGTTGATGAGACAGAATTCCTTCTTGTTACAATGTATAGGAAGAGTTAAAATGTTTATTCATCCAACCTTTTATCATTAGAGTTGTGTTTGATGTATTTTATGCTTTAATGTTTTTTTCTTATGATAATCATTGCTGATTTTCTCATTGCATCTTTAAAACTACTCCAAGGTGTTAATGGAATATAAGATAGATTCACTTTCTTAACAAAATAAACATACAATGGACAGAAATGTAATCTAAATCTCACTCTTTAAAAGCCAGAAAAATAAATTGTATTCTTGTTGATAGGTTTCCCAGTGGCTTCATGATTTTACAACTAGCCTGTGTTATCCATTACTGCAAGAAAATATTTGTGAACCTTCCCAACCACAGACATGCAAACCTCAGCCTACCTAAGCTATCAGTTTTTAATCATTATTCTGTCATTCACATAATTATTTTTCTACTGCTGCACAAAAGCAAAATTACCTTCAACTGATTCTCCAAAGCACCAGAAGGCAAAACAAGAATCAATGGATGGAAACTTATCAAGGAGAGAAGCAACTTGGAATTAAGGAGAAATTTCCTGACAGAACAATTAATCAGTTGAACTACGAAGTTTATTTTATTTATTTATTTATTTATTTTATTTGTCAGTTGCTTACAAGATAATAGGTATAAGTAAAAACATAGTTATGAGTAAATGGATACATATAAGAAAAATAAAAAAAAATATAAAAGAAACAATAGGACAGGGACGGTAGGTACGTTGCTTCGCTTATGCATGCCACCTACAGACCTCTTAGGAAAGGAGTGAGGTCAATAGTAGACAGTCTAAGGTTAAAGTTTTGGGGATTTGGGGAAAAAAACCACAGAGTCAGGTAGAGTATTCCAGACATTGACCACTCTGTTTCTGAAGTCGCATTTCCTGCAATCAAGTTTGGTGCAATTAACCTTGAATTTGTATATATTGTTTGCTCTTGAATTGTTATGGCTGAAGCTGAAGTATTCATTGACAGCTAGGACATTGCAACATATGATTTTATATACTATACTTAGATCAGACCAAAGGCGGCGTAGTTCTAGGTTTTCTAGGTCTAGAATTTCAAGTCTGCTGGCATAAGGTATACTGCAATGAGAAGAGGAGTGGAGAATCTTGTGAAATATTTCTGGACTTTCTCAACTGTGTTAATATCAGATACATAATGTGGGTTCCAAACTGATGAGCTGTATTCAATTATTGGTCTAGCAAGTATTTTGTATGTAGATTTAAAAATGACAAGCTATAAGAATGATATGGAAAAAGATCACTGTGCTGGATATATGAATGACACTGATTGACATTTCATAATTAAAATGGATATGGAAATCACAGATGAAAAGAGTGGCTTGGATACTGGATACTGAATCTGTTAAGTTTTGAAGAATTTTGTAAGAAAGGACAAAGAAAAAAATGAAAAGTATAGAAGCCATAGGACATTATTTGAAGGAAATCATGATTAAGATTTTTTAAAGTAAAAGGAAGAAATATAATGTGTCTTTATCTGATCACAATTAAAACAGCAGTGTTGTTATTTCTGATAAGCTGTAATGGAATTTTGCTGGCCAGGATAAAACAATAAGGGTTAATGTTTCTTTTTTAAATACATAAGAGATGGAGTATGGAATAAAAAGGTTTTTTTTTTTTTCCTTTTGAACGTTGATCAGTTGTTAAAATTGTACATACTTCTGATAAATGGGGAATTATATTTTGTCCTTCCTTCCTTTCTTCTTTTCATTCTTATATTTTCTGTAGCTTGCATTAATTTTATCTGTATAACTCTAATATTTCATAAAAAAGATTATTTAAAATATTTAAAGCCCATATTTTTTTTTTAAACGAATAATCTGTTTTAGAAATAAATGTACTATCCCAAAAATTGATTCATTATAAATATATAAGACTTAAAAATCAGGATTTTGGTTTGTCAAATGTGTCAGAATGTTTTGGAGGCATTGTATGCATTTGGCAAGATTTGGAAAAAAAAATCTAATAATCAGAGAATCCTCTTTACAGTAATTAACACAGAAGGAATTTGGACTTCAAAATAATGCAATATGAAATTTTTCAGCCAATGTTCTGCCAATCTGCAAGGATTTCTATAAATCCACAGCTTCTCCTCTTTCTCTATGCCTTCTTAGCCTCTTCTTTTTACTTGTTATCATCATTATATGACTTTTGTCTTTACAGAATTTGTTTCTGCCCAGCATATCTTTTTAGTTGGTGAGAAACTAGAATTTGGCTTTCTGCCTACAATTAATTTTTTTTAAAAAAAGTTAGCAAGCTTTGTAAGATTGGAGTTTTGTTTCTTCCAGTAAACTCCACAATTAGGAAAAATTGGCTATGCTGTTGTTGGAGGGAAAATCCATCTAGTTCAGTTCCAAGCTGTGAGAAAGATGCTGGAAATAAAATGAAGGCCAGAGGCTGATTGGAAAGAGGGTCCATTTATTGGTGAACAGAACCACACAAAGATACCCTGCAGCTCTGTTGGAAGTTATAACCCACCTCTCTCCTAGAAAAAAATGAAATATTTTAGGATATACTAAAAAGGCACGCTATTTCCCCTAAAAGAGAAGTAGAAACTCAGAGAGACAGAAACTCAGCCCCCCCACCTTTGTCAATGGACCATTAAGGCCTGAGCCAGTCTATTTTACATAACAAAGATCTACCTCCTTCAAGCAGAGCCATAATGGGAATTGCCCAAAGCCCTTTCATTACATCATCATCTAGCAAGGCTGAACCAAATTTGGGACTCGGGACAACCTACAGAGTTGCTCCATGGGAGTCTAACAACCAATCAGAATACACGCTCAAATTCAAATCCTAACAAAATTGAAGGACTCTCAGCATCTCTTTCCTTTTCTGCCCAGGAACCCATCATGTCCATCAATTAAACCATCTTTCCAAGTAGTCACCATGTTTCCAGTGTCTTTCTTCCCCACTTGGAACTGAACCCTGTGTCAGCTGAACAATTGGTTTTTCTTGTACATGGGCTTTTACATAGGGTTTTTTTTTACAGCATTTTGTAATCTGGAATCTTGCTTTGTGTGTTTTTATTATTTGATTAGTTCTTCTCGTTTTGCAAAGGCTGATGATGAGTCTTAATTATCACTTCCTTAATCCTAATCCGGTAAGGCATCTGTATTTGATTTTATGCTGTTATCTATTGCCTGTAGTCTGCCTTTCTTAATGGACCAACATTGTTTCCACTTTTCTTAATGAATGGAGTCAAGATCATGTCCTGTCCTTTCTTAATCCCATCTTAATTCCTAAATGTGTTTGTGAATAGATTACTCCAGTTATTCTGAATGGATTACCAAATCTGCATTTCTAAAAGCTGGCCTCCTCAGATTCTCTTTGGGCCAAGGAAACTGGGGGTGGTTTTTGCCTGCCTTAAGGTTTTTCCCATTTCTCATTTAGGGGAAATATTATATCCTGCCTTTTTAATATTTCCCAAAATATTTCATTCTTCTAGGAGTGGGCAGCTTCCTACACCATTTTAGCTAAACTGATAAAATCCCTTTGGTACAAGAAAATGACAGGAACGTCTTTGCAGGATGAGGAAAGGAGATTTTGTGACAGCCTTGAAAATCTATCATGAATGAGTAAGTTCAGAGTTTTCCACTGCATAGCTTTAAAGTATTCTGAAAGATTAGACTAAGCTCAATTGCTAGGTATCAGCAAGAATGGGTAAAAATTAGGAAAAAGAAAATATCTGAATAAAATACATCAATCATGCTTGTTTAAAAGAGTACTATCACTCTTTAAAATGAGTACTTTATTTTTTTTAAAAAAAAAAAAAACCTTGAACCATAATGTTCATTTTTTTCCATTGCACTGATAAAGAGATACTTTGAAATTCTCAGAATTTCAATTATGCTAAGTAAAATCACTTGGGCAATCTGCATCCCTCCAAACACTGCACATCTAACATTACCAAGTTATTTTCCTGTGTGATATTGACATTTAGGAATGGGTCACAAAAAAGGATTTTTTCTCCCCTAATTGTCCATCATTTTAGTTTAACTAGCACAACTCTGTGAGAAACAGCAACATGAAGACTAACCGTTCTGGGAGTGTTAATGTTAGATCTGCGGTGGATCGGTTCGACAGAGACACGAGACCATTCAAGTGATTTCAGCTCTTTATTAAGAATGAGGAATAGTCTGGAAATGCGAGCCACGGCAGCTCATCATATAGGGCTCGCTCGCGGCTCGGCGGCTAATGGCAGCACTTTGAATCTCCCGCGATCGGCACAGCCAATCGCGGCAGATTCCTAGTGCTCCAATCACGGCTGAGTCTCCGACCAATCAGGTCTTTGCCTGTCCGGACAAATCGATTGCGAGGGTTTCGGAGTATGCTAATATTGTACACCCCTCCCCTCTTGGTTTTGTCCGTCGGTGCATCGTGATGTAGTCACGTAGGTAGGCGGGGCTTCGTACCTGCCTACTTGACCTGCACGGTTCAGTTCTGGTGTGGTCATTGACCAGTTCGGATGCCTTCTCTGTCACTCCGGTTCCTTGGGATGGAACTGCCTGGAACGTTGAGCTGGGCCTTTCTTGGTAGCTCCCTCCCGGTCTACCTGGGCTGGTTGAGCTGCCGCTTCTGCTCCCACCAGGTTTTTCCGGGCCAGGTGCGCTGGTTTGGCTGCTCCTTCCAGGTGAAGATTCCAGGGTTTCGTGTTCCATTGAACATGAGTCTTCAGGTGAGTAGCATCGGTTTATTGGTTTATCTATTCTAGGTGGGGGGTGTTCTGCTTGCGTTAGTTGGTTCCCTTCGGTTCTTTCTCTATCGCTTGTCGATTCCCCTCCCCCTTCTAGTTTCTTGTTCAGGTGTCTGGCTGGTGGTGATGGCTATTCTTGACCTAAGTTGGTTTATGTGCTGTTTCCAGTTTTTCCCATCGCTTGTTTCCAGTCAGTATGATATGGGGCCGGTTATCTGGGTGATTGTTGCTGGTACCCAGAGTGGTTCTCCTGACAGGTTTTTCACATTTACCGTGTCCCCTATTTTAAATGTTCTGTGTTTGCTTGAGGACCCCGGGGTTTGTCCGGGTTGTATGTTGGATGCATTCTATCTAGGGTTGACCACAGTTTCCTACCCATCATCAGTTCTGCTGGGCTTCTATTTGTGGTTGTGCTAGGTGTGATATGTTGTATGAGGAGCATTTTATTAATTTTGTCCTGTATGTTGGCTGCTTCTATTTTCTGGATAGCTTTCTTGGTGTATTGGACCATGCGTTCCGCTCGTCCGTTCACCACTGGATTTGCTGGTGCGGTTAGTGCATGGTGTATTCCTTGGCCTGCCAGAAAATGCTCGAATGCTAGGACGGTAAATTGGGGCCTGTTATCCAATACTATTACATCTGGCAGGCCGTGCATGGCAAAAAGTTTGCTCAGTTTTCTGATTACCGCCTCTGTTGTGGTAGATTTCATGGTGCTTACCTCCAGCCAGTTGGAGTAAGCATCTACTGTGATAAGGTACATGTGTCCCTTGGTTGGCCCCACGAAGTCTATGTGAATCCTAAACCACGGGCCTCTGGGTGTTTCCCATTCTTGGGTTGGGGCTGCGGGAGGGTTAGGTCTGGATTCTTGGCATTGCTTGCATTTGGCCACCCAGGTTTTGATCTGTTTGTCCATTCCTGGCCACCATGCATAGCTTCTGGCCAGGCTTTTCATTTTGACCATCCCTGGGTGCCCCTCATGCAACATCCCCAATACCCTTTCCTATAATGTTTCCGGAATTACCACTCTGTTCCCCCAAAGTATACAGCCCTTCTCGGTAAAGAATTCAGTTTGTCTGTTCCGGAAGGGTCTGAATAGTTCGTCCTTGTCCCCTTCCGGCCACCCTTTTCCAACCCAGCTCAAGACTCACGTCAGCCGCTTGTCTTTATTTGTTTCTCTGGCAATTTCTGGCGCGGTCACGAGTGGGTTGGATATTGTCTCTATTTGGAGTACCTCTGTTGTGGGTGCTGGGTCATCTTTCCGGTCAGGTAGGGGTGAGCGGCTCAGGGTGTCTGCGTGGGCGATGTCCTTGCCGGGTCAGTGTATCAGCTGGTAATTGTATGCTGCTAGGAATTTGGACCACCTTGTCATTCTTGGCGATAGAATGTTCGGTGTGGCCCTGTTACCCGCCAGGATCCCTAGCGGCGGCTTGTGGTCCGTGATGATTGTAAAAGTCCTACCATAAAGGTACTCATGAAATTTCTTGATGCCGGTGACGACTGCTAGGGCCTCTTTGTCGAGCTAGCTGTAGTTCCGCTCTGGCTTTGAAAGTGTCCTTGACGAGAAAATGATGGGTGCTTCCCTCCTGTCTGGTAGCTGGTGGCTGAGGATGGCGCCGATCCCAAATGGTGACACGTCACAAGTTACCGTCAATGGCAGGTAACTTGGCTGTACTGGATTAGTACCACGTCGGATGTTAGCAGGTTTTCTGTGTTGTTGAAGGCGCTCTCCTCCCGTGCTCCCGCCTATGCAGCGGTTCCGCTACGGTCGCCTTTTGAGGTAGGAAGACATTGTAAAAGTTTAACAGTCCCAATAAAGCCTGTAATTCCATTTTGTTTTTTGGTCGCGGTGCTTCCCTTATGGCTCTCAGTTTTTTTTCTGTGGCATGGATCCCTTGTTTGTCTAGAAGGTACCCTAGAAATTTGACTCTTTTGGCCCGTAACTGGCACTTCCCTTTCTTGACTTTAAGTCCCGAATCTCTAAATTTCTGCAGTACCTCCCTCAAACTGGCTTCTAGTTGTTTCTCATTTTTCGTGGCCACCAAGACATCATCAAAGTAGGGCACAACTCCTTCTATTCCCTGGAGGAGTCTTTCCATAAGGCTTTGGAAGACCCTGGGTGCCACGCTGACTCCAAATTGGAGCCGGTTGCAATAAAAAGCCCCTCGGTGCATTATGATGGTTTGGGCTTCTGCTGTTGTGGCATCGACTGGCAGTTGCTGATAGGCTTGTGCCAGGTCAAGCTTTGCGAAGATCCGGCCTCCCCCCAGTGAGTGCAGAAGATGCTGGACTACTGGGATGGGGTATGCGCTTTGTTGGAGCGCATGGTTTAGGGTGGCCTTGTAGTCACCACAAATTCTCACTGACCCATCTGGCTTGATGGGGGTGACAATTGGGGTCTCCCACCGGGCATGATCAATCAGTTCCAGCACCCATTGCATGATGAGCTTATCAAGCTGTTCATCGATCTTGGGCTTGAGTGCAAACGGGACTCGCCTGGGCTTAAGGTGGATTGGCGCGATGTTTGGATCTATATTGAATGAGATAGGGGACCCCCGGTAATTGCCTAGGCTGTCGTCAAAAACTTCCCGGAAGTCCCTCACGAGCTCCGCTTCCCAGTCCGCCTCTCCGATGTGATGTATGCCTGTTACTTCGATGCCCAGGGGTGCGAATCACTGTAGTCCCAATAGGCTTGGTCGGTCCCGGTCAACGTCAGGGGCAGCACTTCTGTGTGGTCCTTGAAGGTGACTTTAAAGTGGCCTCTGCCAACTACAGGGATTCGGTTCCCTTGATAGTTTTTGAGGGTTAGAGTTTGGTCCTCCAGTTCATGGCGGTGGATGGTAGGAACCAGACGCTTGAGTGTGTGCCAGGAGACCATTGAGAGGTAGGACCCGGAGTCCACCTCCATATCGCATTGCTGGCCTTCTATTCCCACCGTCACATATACTATCCTGGCGTTGCTTGTGGAGGAGTGGCCGATGACGAGGTTTTGGTGTGTCTCCTCCCTTTGTCTTGTCTCCTGGAGTTGCCTGTTCTGACCTTCTCAGCTCCATCAATTGCGGTTTCTGATGGGGGTGCTCTCTCTCCATCAAGGGCTGCCTTCTCATCGTCGCGGGCTGTAGTGTCTTTTGTTCTGGCATACCTTGGCGATGTGCCCCCATTTCTCGCAATGCCGGCAAATGGCATCAAGAAAATGGCAGTCCACCCGGGGGTGACCACCACCGCAGCCGGCACACTGAAACCTCAACTTATGACCTCGTGGCCCCCACAGCTCCCGCACTGATTGGAGGTGGTGGATTTCCTCCTCCTCGTCCTCGGTTTCCGAGAAGGAGTCGATGTCGCCATGGTGCGTGGTTGTGTCTCAATGGTTGGTTTCTGGTCGCTTCTGGGGGTTTGATGTTGTTTCTCCGGCCGTCGGTCGTGGCATGATGCTCGATTGCCGCATCCGAGCCGCTGATTTCTTCGCCACCTCAGCTGCTGTGGCCTCAGTGAGGGCATCGGCGAGGGAGATGTTTCCCTTTGCCATGACGTGGCTCTGTAGGACGGGGTCTCAGAGTCCTAGGATGACGCGGTCTCGCAGTGCCTCGTCCAGGTTAGCGAACTCGCACAGACTGCCCAGGTCTCGTAGTGCCGCTATGAAGTCACCAAGCCCCTCACCCTCACATTGATCCCACATGTAGAACTCGTGCCCCGGATAAGGATGGGCACAATGGATGGGGGCGTAGTGGTTCCACAGCAGGGGCTCGAGATCGCCCATCATCTTGACGTCCTCTGATGTTTGGCCAGGGCTTTGGCCATTTTAAACAATGGGGCCCGCAGCATGTGAGAAACACGGCTCATTTCTTGTGGCCGTTGGTATCTTTAAGATTGCTACTCTCGAGGAACATCTGGAACCTATCGGTATAGGATTCCCAGTCCTCGGTAGCAGGGTTGAAGGGAGCGGGTGATGAGTTGATTCCGGCCATTCTGCTTGCTGCTGTGTGCCACCTCGCCACGTGCTGGATGGTCTCCTTGTCTCACGATCCCACCTTCGTCGCCAGTATTAGATCTGCAGTGGATTGGTTCGACAGAGACATGAGACCATTCAAGTGATTTCAGCTCTTTATTAAGAATGAGGAATAGTCTGGAAATGCAAGCCGCAGCAGCCCTTCATATAGGGCTGGCTCGTGGCTCGGCGGCCAACGGCAGTACTTTGAATCTTCCGCGATTGGCACAGCCAATCGTGGCAGATTCCTAGTGCTCCAATCATGGCTGAGTCTCCGACCAATCAGGTCTTCGCCTGTCCGGACCAATCGGTTGCGAGGGTTTCAGAGTATTCTAATATCGTACAGTTAAGGTTATGTCAACTGTACTGAAGGAAAAATGTTCCATTTTTTTGGACCTTGTTTTGAATTGCATAATATTAAGAACCACTGCATCAGTTATGTTTTCTTTTCCCCATCTGCTTTTCTTTTGGGGTCATGTCTTTTAGGTCTTAAGTCTGAGGATCAAAACTGCCAAACTGGATTTTTATTATTATATAAATCACTCTGATTGAAGATGTGGAGTTTATATGCTTTAAATAAAAATGAATAAATGCAATTGTTATTTTGGGCCCCAGATATGTTCTGGGTAATTCAAATAGTAGTTGCTGGAGAATAATATTTTATTTTGAAACACACACAGCCAATTTTCCCTACCCCCAAACTTATTTTAGATGAAAATAAAATAAAATGTTTATTGTCTTCACTGTTAAAACTACAACACCAAATTAACCCACATAATAAAACAAAGCAAAATAAAACATCTAAATAAGATTAGCTAAATAAATGCCTTAATCATCATGAGGTTCTATCTATAGTAACATACTTCCACTTTGTTTTCAATTGTCCTTGATTATAAACATCAACATAAAATAAAACTGTTCTGTATGGTTCTTACTTTTATTTAAAGGCTAAAACAAATTAACACGGATGGGAACAAGCAAGCTAGTTAATTTGTGGCATCTAAGTATAAAATGTTAAAATAATGGTCTGAAGTCATGGGCTAAATTTATCAAATATTTACAGAGGGAACTATATCCTGGAATACAAGTATAGCAATTAAGTTACTATAATATAACTAAACAAATTAATAATTTTGGCACAATATGAAGCTCACCCACAACATTTGTGAGATTAAAACTGAAATTGGTTCAAGCAATTTGCTGTGAACATTTACTATACCTGAAACATTGGCTGTTAAAATAAATTAGTCCTCAGTGGATACATTAATTAAATTCTGAATTGGAGAGAAAAGAGGTAATCTAAAACTTTTTTATTACATTATGAGGTTTTTTTTGTTTGTAAAAAATCACACAAATGAGAACTGAGTTCTCAGAAGCTGGAAATAGAATGCTGACTGACAGTGGTAGGATTCAAATTTTTTTACTACCGGTTCTATGGGCATTGCTTGGTGGGTGTGGCAGGGGAAGGATACTGTAAAATCTCCAGTCAGAGGTGGTATTTGCTGGTTCTCAAAACTACTCAAAATTTCCGCTACTGGTTCTCTACAAGTGGTCAGAACCTGCTGAATACTACGTCTGCGGATGGACTTCTCTGGAGGTAAGCAGAGAGGAGGAGGAGGAGGAGGAGGAGGAGGAGGAGGAGGAGGAGGAGGAGGAGGAGGAGGAGGAGGAGGAGGAGGAGGAGAAGAAGAAGAAGAAGAAGAAGAAGAAGAAGAAGAAGAAGAAGAAGAAGAAGAAGAAGAAGAAGAAGAAGAAGAAGAAGAAGAAGAAGAAGAAGAAGAAGAAGAAGAAGAAGAAGAAGAAAACAACAGCAACATTTTGGGAAAAAGAGAAACACAATGTTCTAAAGGTGGCTAGAACCACATTATTATCTGAATAGGTTGTTAGCTAATTCTTGTTTCTATGAAGTCCAAGAATGAGAATAAGAAATGCCCATAAAAGCAAAGACAATGTTAATATAAGATCGAATTAAGCAATTATATGTTCTTTCCATCTAAGTTATAATCTGAGAAACAGATATTACCCATACATGAATGCATATAAAAAGTAGTAATGGAGAACAGTTATTCATTCTCCCTGACTTAATTATTCTTTAAATTAAAAAATTGTCCTTGACTCAAACTCAATATTTTAAAATACCTATGCAGTTATTTTGGCAACAATATAGACATGGGTTATTTTAAAAATACTCTTCTTTTTATAAATGGAGTAAAACTTATTGAGAAAGAAAATAGTTTACCTTAAACCTGAAATTTTACTCACTGAAGTCAGAGGACAGGCTTGGGCAAGTTTAAATTCCCATTTAAAAAATCCTATGTATTTCTCAGATTGCAGCAATTAAAATTCCAACTAAGGTTATTTCTTAGCCAAGCCAAACAATCAATATAGAATTATCCTGAATATCCAGAATTATCCTGATCAGTAAGTCACAATGGTTTCTCTGGTGAGCCCATCTCGGAGGGAAAAGGAATATTGGGGGTCAAAATATATTCTTTATTGTTCACTTTATTTCACATTGTTGTTCCATATCTCATCCTTAGCAGTTATGAAAACAATGTTTTATGAGGTTCATTAGCTTACCAACTTGGAGTGGTGACTGATTTATATTATGAAAAGGAAATAAATCATTTGTACATCTTCCTCAGTGTGACAACCTCAACAATAAGAAGGGATATGATTATTCCTTCCTAACATAACTTTTCCTGCTGCTTGTTCCCACAATATTGCATACTCCTAATTCTGCTCTAACTGTTCTTGAAACAATAATAAAGACATAGATGTTTTTTTAAAAAATTCAAATAGAAGAGGATTATTGAATTTATATCCTAAAATGCTGAGCTTGTCGATCAGAAAGGTCAGCAGTTCAGCAGTTCGAAACCTGAGCGCAGCATAATGGAGTGAGCTCCTGTTACTTGTCCCTGCTTCTGCCAAGCTAGCACTTCGAAAGCATGTCAAAATGCAAGTAGAAAAAAATAGGGACCACTTTGGTGGAAAGGTAACAGTGTTCTATGCGCCTTTGGTATTTAGTCATGCCATGACCACGGAGACGTCTTCTGACAGCACTGGCTTTTCAGCTTTGTAATGGAGATGAGCACTGCCCCCTAGAGCCAGAAATGACTAGCATGTATGCCTGAGGGGAACTTTTACTTTTACTTTATTGCAGTCTCATTATAAAACATATTTTTATTCAAATTTGATCTGATTATTGTGGGGAAAAACCCAGAATGATTGCTTTTATTTTTACTTTCTAGAACGGGGTGTCAAACTTGCAGCCCACAGGCCAGATGTATCATGCACAGGCCACAAACACCCTGGCTCCGCAAAGACAAAAAAATGTCAGGATACATCACACAATGTCACGTAATGCGATCGAGATTGACACCCGTGATCTAGAATGTGTTTTTTCCATCAAGATCCAGACAGAGTTAAACTGGAACATTGTAAAGTTGATTAAATGGTTGGTAAAATGTGGACCCAGATTGTTGAGGATATGGTGACATTGGTATCTTCTCAGAGAGTGTTGTAAAGCATTTTTTTCCAACCTGTGGTCTGCAAACCCCTAGGGGTCTATGATGTCATCATAGGGGGTCTGAGAAGGTTTGAATAAATGTTATGATTTAAATCTTGAGTTAAGTCTTGATGGTCTGTGACCATGATCTATGTCCCAGGAAAATAGAATTTTTTTAAAACAGACTCAGAAAAAAAAATGGCTGTGATGCCCATGACGAATGGAAGTGCAAGTTTTGGAGAAGATTTCAATATTTGATTAATGTAACCTAATATTAATATTTGATTAATGTAACCTACAACAACATAAAAGCATTTCTGGGATACCTGTTGTATGTGTTCCTTGACTTTGCCCAATTTGAAAAACTGACATCAGATGATTACTGAAAACCTCTACTTTAATCAATGTTCAAAAAAAACTTGCAATGAACAATGAATGATGTATGAGAAAAAATGTTTCTATCCTATAGAACACTGCTCAAATTAGGAAGAAGTAACTGACTACTTTTTATCATAGCTGATTAAGATTAGGGAGATGGGAGATTTAGAAAGATGAAATACAAATAAATAAAATTAATCAATAAAAGATGTTTTATCCAAACTACTGTAGAGAAATGCTTTGTTGTTTACCAGAAAGTCAACTGGAGACATATGAGATTCATGAAAGCTCACATTTTTATTTATTTGTTTCTTTGTTAAATTTATTTGCTACTCTGGGCAGCTTACAACAATAAAAATGAAGAAATGAAACAAGTGTAAACAATACAGAAATAAAAAGAAGAAGAGAACAGTAAGCAATAAACAATGAAAAAATGAACATGATAGACAATAAACAATGAAAAAGAAAATAATGAAAATACATCAATATGATAACAAAAGATGGTCAGGTAGAGAACAAAGATCAAACAGGGGGTAGGGTTTACAATCAACCCAGCAGCTTCTTCCAGCATAGATTTGCCATTGGGTCTCCAGACCACATTTTTTAAAAACAAACAAACATATATATATTCATATAATTTATAAACCATCTAAATTCTAATAATTATTTTCAGCTTGAACATAGTATAGAGGCATTCACAGTACGTCTGAAACACATTAAATCTACACATCAAACAATGAAAGAGATTAATGTAAAACACATTGATGATTAACTTTAAATTCTAAATGCACAAAGAAAAAAGTTCTTATTTCTTGATAGGGCTAATCTGATTTCAACTGCAAGGCCTTTCCAAAGGATTCTCATTGTTTTTAATGGAAGACTATTAGCTGTTTTCCCCAAGATAATCATACTGTATGGATCAGTTCCAATTGAAATAACCAATACAAATGTGGATCATCAGTACTGGTTACTTCAATTGGAACTGATTCACATAATAAGATTATCTTGATTTAGAACCAGTTACTTAATAACAACTGGAAGTTATGATGGATTTCCACAGAGCTACTTAATAGCAATAGCACTTAGACTTATATACTGCTTTATAGTGCTTTACAGCCCTCTCTAAGTGGTTTACAGAGTCAGCATATTGCCCCGACAATTTGGGTCCTCATTTTACCCACCTCAGAAGGATGGAAGGTTGAGTCAACCTTGAGCCTGGTGGGATTTGAACTGTCAAACTGTAGATAGCTGGCTGCAGAGGTAGCTTCCAGTACTGCACTCTAATCACTGTTGCCACACAGGCTCCTCCTACTTAAGACATGTTTTCAGAGTTATGATGGCCATACACATCCCTGCCCCAGATCACACAATCACATTTTGAATTCTTGGCTACTGGCTCACCTTTATGGCTATTTGCAGAATCCTGCAGTCACCTGACTACAATTTGTAATTATTATTATTTTGGCATTTCTGATATTTACTGCTAGTTTATGGGGGGAGAGGGAAATGCCCATTGGAGAAAATTATTATAGTCATTATTTAATGACTAGTGCATTCACTTAATACCCATCATAACTTTGAATACAGTCACATGATGCCTCAAGTTACTCTGTAATGGCTTATGGCCATAATTCCAGGATCAATTCTAGTCATAACTTGAGGAGTGGTTGTACTTTTGCATAATTTGTGCTAAAAGTCAATACTTAAAATTGAACCAGTTCCGCGTGGCATCGGGGCAGCAGGAATTCGCGACAGCTCGCGATTCCTGCTGTGCTAGCCGCCGAGGTACCCCCGATCCAGATGGGTCAGGGGGATATGGCTGCCCTGTAGGGACAGCTGAAGAGAGAGGGGAGTCGGACAGGGGGTTGGGGGTGTCGCAGACCCCCTCCCCCTCCGGAAAAACCCCTTTTTCCCAAGGCGGTGGAGCGGCGGTCAGCAATGGCCGCCACAAAGAAGCCAGCAACCGGGTAAGATTGCGCTGGAGGAAGTAAGGAGTGAAAGTGCTGTCTGAGCCGGGTCAAGTAACATCTTGCAAATTGGCTGGAACTGAGCTGTCTGAATTGCTGGAGGATACATTGTATCCCTAAGAAGATCGAAAGCGGCGGAGAAGCTGTTAAAGGGAACTTTTTTTTTTTTTCTTCACTCTCCCACCCCATGGAAACAGCAGATATGTTTGGATATACTGGACATTGAAAGTGAATTGTTTTGAGAGTTGAAGCTAAGAGACAAAAGGGTTTTTGGACATTGAAAAACTTAAGAAATTGGAAAACCTTTGTTGGAGGTATGGATTTCTGATTATTTAAAATTGATATTGCAAGTGGGAAGGGAGAGGAAAACAAATTGGAGCAGAAGCTGAAAAAGGAGGAGATTGCCTAGAATCCCAAAGAAAGATATATGGTAATTGGACCTCTTTGATTAAACATTAACCCCAGAAAGAGAAAGAGAAGAAGGAAGAAAAGTATTAATTTTTGGAATTTTTTTTTTTTGAATTATTCTTGATTAAAAATATTTGTGGTTGTTTTGGGAAAAGTTTCTTTTTTCATGATGGCATCGCTTGTGGATGAACTAAAGACTGAATATCAAAAATATAAAAAAGAAGATACTTTGGGCAGTTTGTTTCAATTCTTAGAAATGGCGTTATGTACTTATGAAAAGTTGATTACGCAGCAGAAGGATGGGGACAAAGAAGAAGAAGAAGCCATCTTTGATGAACAATGGGTTCTTTCCAGGAAGGAGGAGAAAAAGGATAAGAAAAAGGGGACTTTAAGAATTATAAAAACAACCAAAGAAGAGAAAAATGAGCGGAAAGGTGGAGGCAAGGTTAGGAAGCAAAGGAAAGGGAGTAAGAAAAGGGAGGAGGAAAGACAAAGGGGTAAAAAGGGCAAGGAGAAGAATAAGCAAGAGAGAAAGCGGGGGAGGAGAAGCCTCAATGAGGGGAAGCAAGATCTAAAGAAAAAAAGTTTATTCAGAGACAATGGGTGAATTTAATTTAGGATAAAAGAGGGATTCTGGAGGGTACATAAGATTGTGTTTTTTATATGTGTATTTAGAGTATAAAATTTATTGTGTAATTTTAGAATCTTTTAAACAGAATCCCAAGAAAAAATGTTATATGAAGTATTTTTAAGTTAGGGTAATGAGTTAAAGGTTAGTGTAGTCTCCAGTTAGTGTATAGGAGAAGTATAGTAAAAGAAAAAAGATGAATGGATAGTTGGAAATAGAACAGACAAAGAATGTTATTGAAAATGGAAATAAGATTTGGAAGAATATATAAAGGTTTTGTTATTTTTTTTTTTTTGTATATTGATAAAAGGCAATAACATTTTAATCAATAAGAAATAATTTGGATGAAAAGGAGAAGCTGGAATAAGATATGAAGTTAAATAGATAAAGTATTGGTTTGTTCTTTAATTATTATTATTTTTTTAGGAAAGAATTTATAAGCTGTTATGCCTTGATTGTTTACGCACTGTTTTTGTAAAACTGATAAAATTGGTTTATATATATAAAAAAGAAAATGATAATAAGATATGGAAGGATATATAAAGTGAATATGATGTTTGAATTTGTGTCTGTGTGAAGAGTTTCAACCCGGGATCAGGCAGCCTTCAGAAAAGACGTTTTAGTTTTGTTTATGTTTTGTGTTTTGTATGTTTATGAAAGGCAATAAAATTTTAATAAGCTAGAAATATAATTTGGATAAAAGGAGAAGTTTGGATAAGATATGAAGTTAAATAGATCATGTAAATATTGATATTACAATTTGGAGTTATGTTCTATTGGCTTTCTTCTTTAATTATTATTATTATTATTTTTTTAGAAAAGATTCTTCAAGTTGATATGCCTGGATTGTGTATTGGTTTTTTTTTTGTAAAATTAATAAAATTTGTTTAAAAAAAAAAAAAAATTGAACCATAGAGCAATTGGAAACCAGGGCAGTTTTAAAGCAGATGTGACATCTTTTAATTATGGCTGCCGTTGTATTTTCAACCAGCAAATAATTCAAGACAGTCCCCCATAAAGCATATTGCATATTAGTTCGGGTATTTTCCCATGTCATAATAGTTGTGCTTTTAAAGTTGTAGCAACGTTTCAGCAGAATCTCATCTGCCATCATCAGACTTCTGTATAGTGTTCATCTGTGAGTCAGACTTTTACAGTGATTTCAGATTTAAATTTGGGGCAGCCTATTGCTGTGCCAGGATGGCTTTTTCTTCCTCTTGATTCGATGGGAGTCTTGGTCTGTGTTTATTGGTCTTGGAGTTTGCTGTGTTCTGCTTGATTGGTGTTTCTGATATCTTCTGTCTGTTTTTTGGCTCTTTTTGTATCTTGATTGGCTGGCAGCATTGTGTTACTTTATTGAAGGCCTTTAGTGCAGCTTGGCTTCGGGTAAATGGACGGCTATCATTAGTTAAGAAGCTGGGTTTCATCTGGGTGCCTGGTTGGGGTGTGTTTGAGCTGGAGGTATTAGTTTGTGCCCAGGTGTTTGCCTGGCTTGTGGTGTGGAGATTTTTTTGTTTGTGAGTGCAGGCTTCCAAATGATTGACAGCCTGGTGGAATCATCTCTTCTGTTCATGTTTTCTGGTCGTTTTTCAATCTCTATGGCTTCTCTGATGATTCTGTGGCTGGGATTTTCTATAGTGGCTAGGGTTTTGGTGCCATTGAAGTTGATGCTATGACCTGTGGCTTCCATGTGTTGGACTAGTGAGGAAGTGTGTTCCAGCTTTTTGACTGAATTTTTGTTTTCATCCAGGCGGGTACTTATTCTTCTATTGGTCTGTCCAATATATGTGGCCGGGCATGATGCACAGGGGACTTCATGTATGCCTTGGTTTTCCAGGTCAATTTTATCTTTGGGGTTTCTAAGGGTGGTTGCTATTTTTCTGTTTGTTTTGAAGGCAGTCTTGATGTGATGTCTGTGCAGTATCATCACATCAAGACTGCCTTCAAAACAGACAGAAAAATAGCAGCCACCCTTAGAAACCCCAAAGATAAAATTGACCTGGAAAACCAAGGCATACATGAAGTCCCCTGTGCATCATGCCCGGCCACATACATTGGACAGACCAATAGAAGAATAAGTACCCGCCTGGATGAACACAAAAATGCAGTCAAAAAGCTGGAACACACTTCCTCACTAGTCCAACATGTGGAAGCCACAGGTCATAGCATCAACTTCAATGGCACAAAAACCCTAGCCACTGTAGAAAACCCTAGCCACAGAATCATCAGAGAAGCCATAGAGATTGAAAAAAGACCAGAAAGCATGAACAGAAGAGATGATTCCACCAGGCTGTCAATCATTTGGAAGCCTGCACTCACAAACAAAAAAATCTCCACACCACAAGCCAGGCAAACACCTGGGCACAAACAGATCCCCCCTAATACCTCCAGCTCAAACACACCCCAACCAGGTACCCAGATGAAACCCAGCTTCTTAACTAATGATAGCCGTCCATTTACCCGAAGCCAAGCTGCACTAAAGGCCTTCAATAAAGTAACACAATGCTGCCAGCCAATCAAGATACAAAAAGAGCCCCCCCCCCAAAAAAAAAAGACAGAAGATATCAGAAATACCAATCAAGCAGAACACAGCAAACTCCAAGACCAATAAACACAGACCAAGACTCCCAACCAATCAGGAGGAAGAAAAAAACATTCTGGCACAGCAATAGGCTGCCCCAAATTTAAATCTGAAACCACTGTAAAAGTCTGACTCACAGACAAACACTGTACAGAAGCCTGATGATGGCAGATGAGATTCTGCTGAAACGTTGCTACAACTTTAAAAGCACCACTATTATGACGTGGGAAAATACCCGAACAAAGCTGAATGCCAGACATGTGAGTACCCGCGAAAACTTAAGAAAACATATAGATATAGATATAGATATAGATATAGATATAGATATAGATATAGATATAGATATAGATATAGATATAGATATAGATATAGATATAGATATAGATATAGATATATAGACGCGGTGGCTCAGTGGCTAAGACGCTGAGCTTGTGCATCAGAATGATCAGCAAATTGGTGGTTCAAATCCCTAGCACCATGTTACAGAGTGATATCTCATTACTTGTCCCAGCTTCTGCTAATCTAGCAGTTCAAAAGCATGTAAAAATGCAAGTAGAAAAATAGGGACCACCTTGATGGGAAGGTAACAGTGTTCCATGCGCCTTCAACATTTACTCATGCCAGCCACATAACCAAGGAGACATTTTCAGACACTGCTGGCTCTTCGGTTTTGTAATGGAGATGAGCACTGCCCCCTAGAGCCAGAAACGACTAGCACGTATGTGCAAGGGGAATCTTTACATACATATAGAAAAAATATCTGCCTCTGCCACCCTTGCAGCAAACAGTAAACAGCCTGGTCAGTTCAGCACATTATCACAGCACCAGTACATGGCTTGTCAGGGTTCCACTCCATTGCACCCACCACCAGTTAGCTGAGCGATGGCTGGATCCCAGCCTCCCATAGTCCTGTTAATCAGAGGGCTGACTGACCAGAAATGCTACCATTGCTGCCTCCTCCCTGTCTGCTGCCTCCCCTGGGGAACACTGGAGGCTTTGCCACCAAGCAGCTGATTGCCAGTTGGATCGGCCTCCCGGGATACCACTGATCTGCTGTTCCAGGTGACAGGGATTGTTGCCACCATTCAGCGCTGCTGCCTGTCTCTGCTGCTGCACCAACTACCTCCCCCCACGTATGGCAAGCCGCCATGATCTGGTCTGTGACACAAAATTTGCAGCATAAGATGCACAGACATTTCCACCCACTTTTTGGGGAAAAAAGTCTGTCTTATGGAGTGAAAAATACAATATGTATATATCTATATCAATATCTATCTATCATCTATCTATCTATCTATCTATCTATCTAAATTGTCAAACCTAGGACATAATTTTCTTTATTTAACCAAGTACAATTTCTGTTGTTAAAGATTATTCTTTACAGCAAGGACCAGAAGCATCTCTTTAAATAGAAACCTCAGGTTCCTAGGAGGCATTTTGAAAGATGACAGTGAAGTTTCCTGACTTGAAGGGAATCAACTGTTTTCAACTTTCTGCCTTTTAACATGCCTTGTGGCTATCACTTCCTTACTTTATGGTTGATGTTGATAAGCTAGGACATCTAATATTCCACCATAGCTAAAACTCCATCTATTGTTATAGAAACTGCTTTCATTATTGTTCTGTCTCATCAAGTGACATATTTCTGGAAATCATCATAATGAGCATCACTTTCGCTTAATTTTATCTTTATTGGGACCACCATTAAAATAGCAAAATTTGCCATCAAAGATAAAGGGACACTTTTTTTCTCCTGGTTTGCTTTTTATTATGATCCAGCATCGGTGAAGCTTGCAGAATTAGAACACAAATAGAATTATTTGCCAGTTTTTGCCACTTTCTAAATTTTGCAACGCATTTTTTTTTAAATGCACACCTTCATGAAAATTATTCACAAGAATATAAAATGGTGGTTTATATCTAATTCCAATTGTTTTTACAGCTGTATTTACGATATATCATGTTATGGTGGGTTGGACTGAGAGAGAGTGAGTAGCCCAAAGTCACCCAGTTGGTTTTCATGCCTTAGGAGAGACTAGAATTCATGGTTTTCTGGTTTCTAGTCCCTTAAATTTTACACTAAAGTGACATTCTTAGATCAGAAAATGCATGAGTTTGTAGCAGTGCTGAGATTTCTCAGTACACACAAATAAAGATATCTGAGAACAAAGAAAAGAAAACATCTTAAATCATTGTTTGGCTACAAACCATATATTTGTCAACTTGACAGCTCCACTATGTTTATCAAGCCTCAAAGTACATCCTCTATTGCCTATCAGATTTGCATGGAAATGAAATCATACAGCCATTTCTTAACAAACCATTTAATCTCTTTGTCCTTCCCCTTTAGCGCACAAGGTCAAAATGCTGCATTACAATGACTTAAATGGGAAAAGACCTTGCTAAGAAACAGCTGAGAGAGAAAGAGGGCAAGGGAGGGAGGCTGAGATAAACCTGGGTCAGAGAGTAGAATTGCATTCTCTGAAAACTACCCATCATTTGTGCGAACAATTTTTCTCTCTCACTGCATTAATTATTGGGCTTTCCAGCAAATTAGCAAAGAGGGAAAAGTAAGGTGACTCAGTAGCTAAAGAAAAAGTATAGCTAATGATATGTATAAAACAATGTTTTGAGTATCCAAATGCAATTAAATGTCCAGTATGATAGGAACCATTCATTTACCCTTTAAATAAATAAACAAATAAAAGAGAGAGAGGGAGGGAGAGAGAGAGAGGGAGAGAGAGAGAGTAGATAGATAGATAGATAGATAGATAGATAGATAGATAGATAGATAGATAATTGGTTTAGTTGTGTAACATGGATATATACTATGCTGATAAGAAGAACAGCATCTACATCTTCCTGAGCCTCAGCTATGATGTAGCTCATTACATTAGCACACACAAAAAAGCAGGAAATAAATTACCAAGATGTATTCAGGCATGGCTAGAGATTTGACAGCACCTACCAAGTGGAAAATCCATCATTCTGAAAGGGGCTTGCTTGTTGAAGGGAATAACTTCAATGGAATTAGATTCTTAAGATAGAGATTCTGTGGTTTCTACCTTTTCCCATCAGATGCAAAGAAGTATGTCATCAATGCAAAGTGTTATTGGACAGCGCTGCTTTCTTTTCTCAGTCAGGATCTTTAATTTGTGTCTCATAAATAAGGCAAGGTGATATATATGCAGCATCTCACACTTTAGAGCATATGGAGAAAGTTTCTACAGAGCACTAATCTTTTTGAGTCAGGACCTGATGCACACACATTGGTGTGGGTGTATGCTTTCATTTGAAATGTGTACTTGATCAATGTCAATTTCATAAATTCACCATAATGGAATAAATGTTTAATAAATGTGTGTGAAAATTCTGTCTCTTACTATTCTTGGGGGAAAAATGATAGGTTTACCAAAATAACAGCTCTGTCAAAGGGCCCTAGCTATTGTAAAATATTAATACAGATCATTACTATATTTATTTCTTCTTGTGCTGCTAGTGAATTGACTTCCCTCCATTGTTGGCATGAAAAAGTTGCAAAGAATATGGAAATGAGTAGGGCCATTATTAAGTCTTTGGAATGTTAAGCTGCTTACTAAGGAAAGTTGTAAAATAAAAATGGAACCCATTGAATAATATTTTAGAATGTTAATGTTAATAGCCTATTTCATTGTATAGGCATTCATCAGAGGAAGGTACAATGCCACGCATTGTGTGTTCTCTAGCAATATGAACATTCCTGGATTATCTGAAGCATACAAAGACCACTGGAAGTATTAGTTGTAGGAGAAGGAATGACAGAGCCTGGAAATAGAGTCAAAAGAAAAAAAACAGCCTGGAGTCAATATGTTTCCACATTCACCTAATAAAGGATATATATGGAAGGTGATGCAATAAAGGAAATTAAATGGTGTGTTAAATGTGGTTGGCAAGCATTCGGCAAGCTAGGCATAATTTTCAAAAACAAACCTCCCCGTATGCTTGAAGAGAAAGGTTTTCAGTCAGTGTGTGCTACCTGCTCTAACATATGCCATGGAAACATGGAAACTAACTAACCTCACAATTGATAAAAAGCTACGAGTGGCACACAGAGCCATGGAAAGACAACTGCTCAGCATTACAAGACAAGATAGAAACATGGATTAGAGAACAAATGAAATTATGCAATATCATCAAGAGAGTACAAGAACTGAAATGGAAATAGGCTGGTCACATAACAAGGAAAATTGATGGCAGGTGGACCAAGGCGGTCGTAAAATGAATCCCATGTGATAAAAAGCATCCATAAAGAGACCTAAAACAATTGATGACACCAGTAAATATTGTAGGCCAATTGTCAAAAGAAGGCTTAGGACATATTGGTTGGAAACATGCAGAAGAGGCCTTCCTCCTTCAGTGGATAGATAATGGCTAAAATGATGATGATGATAAATGTTATAGTTTTACTTGTATAGTTATAGCTAATAGTATAATTATAGATACTGTAAATATATAAAGAAAAAAATGGTCATGCCTAATAATGAAATGTGTTTAATTAGTTTTGAGAATGCTTGTGTCAGCATTCCAGAAAACCTCCACTCCAACAAATAACTGCGAGACAGACATCCTCTCCAAGGTTTTTTTTCTTAGAGTAGTAAACTGGCACATCTGGGAAATCCTGAATCTGAAAGTTCCAGGTTTCCTTGCAATAAGTAAAAAATTACAAATCCATCTCCTGCACCCATCAATGCATCACATGCTCCAATCACCATCCATTCCAACTTGAGACGTCCTCCCAACCAGGTGCAGAAATAACACGACCTTGACTTAGAAGAAAAATGCTACGGTGTCTAACCATATACACTCCAAGAAATTCCCCCCTTCCATTTTCCCAGGCTCAAGGATGTCGCAGTGTAGAAGCGTCTGGTGCTAATATGACTTCCAAAGCTGATGGCTTGTACTTTTTATATCTACATGAACTCAAGACTGCAGGGACGCTCATTATTTTGAAAGAATCAGATAGGAGAGGTAGATTCAAATAATTTCCTTTAAATAATTGTGGTTGTTCTATATGTATATTTGTGTTTGTATATATGTATTTCTGTCTGCAAGCTCATGTCTATGTGTAAGTAGTCCTCATGTATGTGGTGTCTCAGTGAAATGCAGGACTAGAATCCCAATTAGACTACAAAGACTACCGGTTCCAAAATCAAGATTCAGAAAATTCTGTATTCATTTTCCATAACTAGGACAGATGTAATATTCCTACAATGGTCACTTTTGTCTGAAGTTTGTTCAATTCTCTTCAATTCAACGAAAGTCTACTGTGCATTTCTGTACATCTTCATAAAGGCATAATATTTTTATGTGCTACTGCCCTATGAAATATACATCTCGCAAGCAATTATCTTCATGATACCACTTCTTTATTTGCAATTTTTCCTGAAATATTTCCTGACACATGCAGATACTTTTTTTTTTTTTTTAAAGACAGTTATACTTGAAAATGTACAAATCAGATCCAATTTGGATTAAAATGAGAACCAAATCAATTTGGTTGCATGCTAGGATTTTTTAAAACGTGTAGAAGAAGCACTTCTGAAGATGACCTAGTTTTAAAAGGCTCACACTTTACAATATTGCAATGCATAAAACTAAGGCACAACTTTACTTAACCAATCTATAAAGCCCGACAGAGTAGCCCTGTGCTTCATGATAATTAAAGAGGTATAACTACCTCATTTTTATTAAAGAGATTAGTAGTCTTCCCTACTGATGCTCACACAAGTTTATTCTTGCAGTAGAGGAGGTATTTTTTCAGAATATGGTGGGTTTTTTCAGAAGCCAGAGTTCTGGCAGTGCACCTGCAGCCTCATAAGTTTCTCTTGTGTTAAATATATTACATTTAAATCTCTTGGGACTTATCCAGCTGCTCTTATATAATAAGTCCTTTGTCGCTTTCAGGAAATTCTTTAGCATACAAAGACAGAGCCATTTTTCTAGATATCTCAATGTTTCTATTATGTCTTTCTTGACAGCCTTGCCATCAGTTCTGCTTTATTGCGTTCCAGTTAAAGCCTTTCCCAATATTTCCTTTGACTGCAACTTTATAACTTCTTACTTTTGCCCATTTTTCTGACTCATCCTCCAGTCATACCTTAAAATATGCAGCTTGCATTTAGTTATTTTAGAAATCAATGAACATCTAATAAATGAATACAGATGCAGTAATAAAAATGATAGATGAATAGCCGTGATTGCAAAAATTCACCAAGGGAAAGAGAAAGAAGTTTGATACACAGTGATTCACAATAATGTGAAAGAATATCTCAGCAGACTGTGGAATTTACAGTACTCCTCGAGAAATGGACATGGATTTTTTTAAAAAATTAATTTATTTTATTTTGTCAAACAATTATAAGATAACAGGTATAAGTATAAACATAGTTATGAATACCTGAAATTGATACATATAAGAAAAATAAAAGAAACAATAGGATAGGGACGTTGGTGTGCTTATGCACGTCCCCCCACAGACCTCTTAGGAAAGGGGTGAGGTCAATAGTAGACAGTCTAAGGTTAAAGTTTTGGGGGTTTGGGAAAGAAACCAGAGAGTCAGGTAGAGTATTCCAGACACTGATCTCTGAATGGATGCCATTCTCTCTCTATATATAAGATCTTCTGAGAATTACCATTTTAGCCATGCTGCAATTTTAACTAGTTTATATAGTTTGTTTCTACTTTTTTGTAATATTTTTATTTTTCTTCATTTAATGCTGAACTAAAAAATATAGTTATGGTGTTCTGGTGGTTGTCGTTTACCAGAAACTAGTTTTGGTCATCAGCCAATAAAGTTAATTGATTTTTGAAATCCTAGAAATATACTCTTTTAATCACAATGAAAGTAAACATTTTGGCCACTGACTCTCATCTGCCCGAAGCAAATAATCAACACCATTTTGGTAGCTCTGTTTAAAGATATTGAATGGAATGAAACTCATCTTTTGCCTTGTTAATTATTTGCATTGTCAAAATCTCTTACCATTAGAATATGTTTTCCCATGATTCAATTAAAATCTGCTTCATTGTAACTTAAATCCATTATTCTTCTATCCATTGAAATGATAGGAAATCATACCAGTTTGTTGTATTTTATAACATTCTTTCAGATACTTAAACAGTGCTATCATAAACTCTTCTTCAGGTTTTTTTTTTTTTCCCAAATCTCAAAATCACTCTTCACAAGTCACTTCGTTTCTAATTCCTTCACTTTCTGTGAACTTGTCTTTTATGAATATGTCATTGGCCTTCTGTGAACTTGTCCAAATTTGTCTGACCCTTTAAAATATAGAACACCAAAAATAATAGTACAGATAGGATATGATCCATATCTAAAGTAGTAGCTAGTTACTAAATTAGTAACTTCCTGTCATGCTACAGTTTATGACAGGTTAAATTTGGACTTGCTTGTTTTGCAGCCAATTCAGAATTGTTATTTGGGGTTACCAAAAACAACGATGACTTTTCAGTACAGATTTTTAAAATAGAAATCCTTACTATTTTAGGCTCTAATGTGACATAATTTAATATCCACATGATAACCTATGAAGTGGAAGACAGATTATAATTAAGATTGGAGTCTGCATAAGGAACATTTAATTATATATTTCCTTGACAAGAATTCCATCTTTGAAGTTTGCACTGAAACTTTTATACAGCAGGGAAAATTTCCCCCTGTTTTTCAGGACTATAGCAAGCAATTTTTTTCAGGACTATAGCAAGGAGTGAAAAATTTAACAGTCCCCTGTTTACTTAGTGACATCTCAGTGAACAACAATTTTTGTTTTCTTAAAGCAATTATTTTTATGTTAAACTGTTTCATAAGCACAGCTGTATGTCTAAAATTATATCTACTTCGGTCTTGATATGCATGTTCCAGATGGGGATTAGATTAGATTGGTGGCACAATGGTTATAATGCAGTATTGCAGGCTAACTATGCCCACTGCCAGAAGTTCAATCCTGACTGGTTCAAAGTTGACTCAGCCTTCCATCCTTCTGAGGTTGGTAAAATGAGGAACCAGATTGTTGGGGACAATATGCTGACTTACTACTTAAATTAAGCTTCTTACAGAGAACCGGTAGTGGAAATTTTGAGTAGTTCAGAGAACCGGCAAATACCACCTCTGACTGGCCCCACCCCCATCTATTCTCTGCCTCCTGAGACCTAGCTGATCAGTTGGGTCTTCTTTTGTTGCCCTGCACAGGAGAACAGAGCTGGAAAGCAGGTTAGTGGGGTTGGGACGGAATGGGATTTTGCATGAACCTTCCCCCAGGAGTGAGAAGGGAAGGGAGATTTTGCAATATCCTTCCCCTGGAGTGGGGTGGGAATTGAGATTTTTATAGTATACTTCCCCTGCCATGCCCATCAATCCAGGCCCACAGATCCAGTAGTAAAAAAAATGAATCTCACCACTTACTATGAAGTCGTATATAAATCTAAGTGCTATTGCAATTAAATTCAGAATTGTTAGTTGCACAATTACAGTAACATTTGTTTAGGATTGAGCTATGGAATGATCAACGTGTGGGAAATATAAGGTTGAGGTTTTATTAATTTTAATGATATATTTAGTGTTTGGTTTGATATGAGTGACATTACATGGGGAGGCAGAAACTATCTCAGTCTTGAAAACCTTCCCAGAGTGGATGTAATGCTAGGAATATTTATTATGATAAACTGAGAGAAGCCAAAGGAATAGAAGCAGGGATGAAGAGAACAATTTGGGAATAGACCAATTATTTTTTCCTGCCTTCTCACAAAGTCCAGGCAGGGGGTTGTATAGGACTTCCCTTGTATTGCTGCTGAATGGGTGGGTTGAAGTGTTACTTTTAAAATATGTATTACAGTATTCCATACATCATTTGAATTTCCTTTCACATAACATAGCAGATACACTGTGAAAGGAAGGATAGATAGAAATATGGTTCAATATGTTGTGCCAAAAAATTTCCTCTCCTTTTTTTGACAATTCTAATTCAGTTTGATAGAAAAGGGAAATGCATTATTTATTTATTCATTCATTCCAAAGGAGGAAAAGAAGTATTTGAAAAGGATGCAAGTTCTGGCAGTTTTCTCAGTTACCTACTGGCCAAAGGGTTGTGTGTGAACATCTGATTTATAATAATCTTTTCAGTGGTGTGTAGCATCTTTAACTTCTCCTATTTAAGTTCAGTTTTATGTCAACATGGGAGGAATTCTTCACAGGCTGATCAAGCTTTATTTAAGAGAAATAACAAGCAGAACAAGCTTGCTATAATAACTGCATGAAAAGAGAGCCAAAAGAAAAATGCAAATGAAGTCTCTGTCACCCTAACAAAGAGAAAGGGAGAAAGAAATACTCTACAATTTTACAAGATAAAAATATGTTTGCCCAACTGGAAGATAGAATGGATAGATGCAAAGCTTCATGTGACCAAAAACTGGATGCAGTCTTCCAAGTGTGGCCTTACCAAAGCATCATATATATATATTCTTAAGTTATATAATATATATATATATATATATATATATATATATATATATATATATATATATATATTCTTAAGTTTTCATCATATATATATATTCTTAAGTTTTCGCGGGTACTTACATGTCTGGCATTCAGCTTTGTTCAGGTATTTTCCCACGTCATAATAGTGATGCTTTTAAAGTTGTAGCAACGTTTCAGCAGAATCTCATCTGCCATCATCAGGCTTCTGTATAGTGTTTGTCTGTGAGTCAGACTTTTACAGTGGTTTCAGATTTAAATTTGGGGCAGCCTATTGCTGTGACAGAATGGTTTTTTCTTCATCCTGATTGGTTGGGAGTCTTGGTCTGTGTTTATTGGTCTTGGAGTTTGCTGTGTTTTGCTTCTAATATCTTCTGTCTGTTTTTTTGGCTCTTTTTGTACCTTGATTGGCTGGCAACATTGTGTTACTTTATTGGAGGCCTTTAGTGCAGCTTGGCTTCAGGTAAATGGACGGCTATCATTAGTTAGGAAGCTGGGTTTCATCTGGGTGCCTGGTTGGGGTGTGTTTGAACTGGAGGTATCAGGGGGGATCTGTTTGAGCCCAGGTGTTTGCCTGGCTTGTGGTGTGGAGATTTTTTTGTTTGTGAGTGCAGGCTTCCAAATTATTGACAGCCTGGTGGAATCATCTCTTCTGTTCATGCTTTCTGGTCTTTTTTCAATCTCTATGGCTTCTCTGATGATTCTGTGGCTGGGATTTTCTATGGTGGCTAGGGTTTTGGTGCCATTGAAGTTGATGTTATGACCTGTGGCTTCCATGTGTTGGACTAGTGAGGAAGTGTGTTCTAGCTTTTTGACTGCATTTTTGTGTTCATCCAGGCGGGTGCTTATCCTTCTATTGGTCTGTCCAATGTATGTGGCCGGGCATGATGCACAGGGGACTTCATATATGCCTTGGTTTTCCAGGTCAATTTTGTCTTTGGGGTTCCTGAGGATGGCTGCTATTTTTCTGTCTATTTTGAAGGCAGTCTTGATGTGGTGTCTGTATAGAATCTTACTAATTTTGTCTGTAGTGCCTCTTATGTAGGGCAGGACAGCTGTTCCATAGGTCTGTTCATCATCTGGGTCTCTATTATGTCTCAGTGTATTTTTGTGGATCAAGCCGGTGATTTTGCTTTTGTGGAAGCCATTGGCTGTCAATATTTTGGTCAGGGTGTATAGTTCAGTCTTAATGTGTGTCTTGTCTGCCAGGCATTTGGTTCTAGTAATTAGTGTTTTAGCCACAGAGTTTATCTGTGCTGGGTGGTGGTGGGATTGGGCGTTGAGGTAGCGGTTGGTGTGTGTTTTCTTCTGGTATATGGTGTGTCCTAGTGTGCCATCTGTTTTTTTGTAGATTAGTACATCTAGGAATGGTAGTTGTTTGTTTGTTTCTGTTTCCATGGTGAACTTGATTTTGGGGTGTGCGCTGTTTAAGTGTGTTAGGAAATTGTTTAGGTTTTCTTGTCCATGGGTCCAAATCACGAATGTGTCATCGATATATCTTAACCATAGTTTGGGTTTGAGGATGGCATTAGCCAGGGCTCTGGATTCGAATTCTTCCATGAACAGGTTTGCAATGACGGGTGACAGTGGTGATCCCATGGGGGCTCCTTCAATTTGTTTGTATCTTTGTCCTTTGTATATGAAATATGTGTTGGTTAAGCAGTGTTCTGTTAGTTCCATGAGGTGTTTAGCTGGTTGGTATTTATTTTTGATGCTCAGAGGTGAGCACAATCAAGCCCCCACCTGAACAGAACACACCTCCAGCCAATCAGAACACAGCCAACCCCCCAACCAACCCGAACACAGCCAAACCCCCAACCAATGAGAATACACGCCCACCCAATCAGAACACAGCCAAGCCCCCACCCAATCAAGTCACACCCCCACTAGCAGTTAAAAGGAAGAAGCAGCTGCAAGCTCACATCACTCTGAGAAGCACAGAGCTGAAGACCAAGCCTGAAGATGATGAATGAGACTTCATCGAAATGTTGCCTAGATACCTCCAATCTTACGTGGGAGAAAACACGAATAACCAAAGATCCACATACAAATACCCGCGAGAACCTCAGAATATATATATATATATATATATATATATATATATATATATATATATATATATATATATATATATACTTTTGAAAAACTCTTGAAAAAATTAAAGAAATTAGAAGATGACAAGAAAACCCACAACTCACAACAACACTTGAAACAATTAGTGTACAACATTTCCAACAGAGAACTCACCAAAACAGAAACAGATGTCCTAACCAAAGGATTCAATTATGCTACAGCACCCCAAAAAATCTCCACAGAATCCATCATATGTGCAGTAGAATCCAGCCTAACTAAATTAAATACAGATGAAGCTGATAAAATAAGACACCAAGTTACCAACATCCTATGCACAAGCAAAACACCCAAAAGCAACTTGCAGAAAAATGAAATTAAAGCGCTACAAACCCTGAAAAGAGATAGCAGTATAATCATCCTCCCAGCAGACAAAGGGAATGCCACTGTAGTTATGGACAGAAAAGACTATGAAACAAAATTGACAGACCTACTCCAAGACTCCACATATAAACCCATAAACACAGACCCAACCACATATCTGGAAAAATTAACCAAGAAGAAAATTATAACCAGCCACATAAGCAAAGAGATCCAACACACGATCATACCCAGAGAAAAATCTTCCAGATGCCCCAACTATATGGCCTCCCAAAAATATACAAAGAAGGCATACCTCTCAGACCCATAGTCAGCTACAGAGGAATACCACTACAAAACCTAGCTAAACACTTAGCAAAACAGCTACAGTCCCATGCTGAAACAATAGCTTCACATGTACAAAACTCATACCACTTCTTGGAAATGATCAAAGATCTACACGTGGAGCAAGAAGATCTGCTTGTCAGTTTTGACGTGGTTTCCCTATTCACTCAAGTCCCGATAAAAGAGACCCTTGAAATCATCAAAAATAAATACCAACCAGCTAAACACCTCATGGAACTAACAGAACACTGCTTAACCAACACATATTTCATATACAAAGGACAAAGATACAAACAAATTAAAGGAGCCCCTATGGGATCACCACTGTCACCCGTCATTGCAAACCTGTTCATGGAAGAATTCAAATCCAGAACCCTGGCCAATGCCATCCTCAAATCCAGACTATGGTTAAGATACATTGATGACACATTCGTGATTTGGCCCCATGGACAAGAAAACCTAAACAATTTCCTAACACACTTAAACAGCACACACCCCAAAATCAAGTTCACCATGGAAACGGAAACAAACAAACAACTACCATTCCTAGATGTACTAATCTACAAAAAAACAGATAGCACACTATAATACACCGTATACCAGAAGAAAATACACACCAACCGCTACCTCAACGCCCAATCTACCACCACCCAGCACAGATAAACTCCGTGGCTAAAACACTAATTACTAGAACCAAACGCCTGGCAGACAAGACACACATCAAGACTGAACTATGCACCCTGACTAAAGTACTGACAGCCAATGGCTTCCACAAAAGCAAAATTACCAACTTGATTCACAAAAACACACTGAGACATAATAGAGACCCAGAAGATGAACAGACCTATGGAACAGCTGTCCTGCCCTACATAAGAGGTACTACAGACAAAATTAGTAAGATACTACACAGACATCACATCAAGACTGCCTTCAAAACAGACAGAAAAATAGCAGCCATCCTTAGAAACCCCAAAGATAAGATTGACCTGGAAAACCAAGGCATATACGAAGTCCCCTGTGCATCATGCCCGGCCACATACATTGGACAGACCAATAGAAGAATAAGCACCTGCCTGGATGAACACAAAAATGCAGTAAAAAAGCTGGAACACACTTCCTCACTAGTCCAACACATGGAAGCCACAGGTCATATCATCAACTTCAATGGCACAAAAACCCTAGCCACTATAGAAAACCCCAGCCACAGAATCATCAAAGAAGCCATAGAGATTGAAAAAAGACCAGAAAGCATGAATAGAAGAGATGATTCCACCGGAGTGTCAATCATTTGGAAGCCTGCACTCACAAACAAAAAAATCTCCACACCACAAGCCAGGCAAACACCTGGGCACAAACAAATCCCCCCTAATACCTCCAGCTCAAACACACCCCAACCAGGTACCCAGATGAAACCCAGCTTCCTAACGAATGATAGCCATCCATTTACCCGAAGCCAAGCTGCACTAAAGGCTTCCAATAAAGTAACACAATGTTGCCAGCCAATCAAGATACAAAAAGAGCCAAAAAACAGACAGAAGATATTAGAAACACCAATCAAGCAGAACACAGCAAACTCCAAGACCAATAAACACAGACTAAGACTCCCAACCAATCAGGATGAAGAAAAAACCATTCTGGCACAGCAATAGGCTGCCCCAAATTTAAATCTGAAACCACTGTAAAAGTCTGACTCACAGATGAACACTATACAGTAGCCTGATGATGGCAGATGAGATTCTGCTGAAATGTTGCTACAACTTTAAAAGCACAACTACAATGACGTGGGAAAATACCCGAACAAAGCTGAATGCCATACATGTAAGTACCGATGAAATTTCATTCATCATCTTCAGGCTTGGTCTTCAGCTCTGTGCTTCTCAGAGTGATGTGAACTTGCAGAGAAGCACTGAGAAGCACAGAGCTGAAGACCAAGCCTGAAGATGATGAATGAGACTTCATCAAAACATTGCCTAGATACTTCCAATCTTACGTGGGAGAAAACCCGAATAACCAAAGATCCATACACACACACACACACACACACACACACACACACACACACACACACTGTACTTTTGCATTTTGGGTTTTTTTTTGCCTAAATGTAGAACCTTACTTTTTTAACCATTGAATTTCATTTTGTTAGGCCACACCTAATGTTCAAGTCTGTCAAGATCCTTCTGTATCTTAAGCCTATCTTCCGGAGTGTTGGTTATTCCTGCTAGCTTGGTGTCATCTGCAAATTTGATGAGTTCCCCATCTATCCCCACATCCAAATCATTGTTGAAGATGTTGAAGAGTACTAGGCCTAAAACCGAGCCTTGGGGTACCCCGCTGCATACTTCCCTCCATGTAGATGCAATTCCATTGGGCACTACTTATTGAGTGTAGTTGGTCAGCCAGTTATGAATCCAAATGGTGGTGATGCTATCTAACCCACATTTTTCTACTTTATCATATTTCCATATGCATCTAATGCTCCTGCTGAGGAGCAGGATGTAACTTGGATGGGAATTGACTAGGAAATACTGATGTTAGAGGCTTCTGGTAAATCGAGAGGTCTGGCTCCTAATAATGATTCCTAAATTTTCCATAATTGTAGCTATGTCTCTCTTCCAAGGAAAGGCAAAAGATGGGCCTGGAGTAACCTGATGCAGCATATCCATTAATCTCTCCTCCCTTTTGAGCCAAACTTCAATTTTGTTGATTCTTATCTACCAGCAATTTACTTTGACCATTAGTAGTTCACAGTGGTGGGATTCAAATTGTTTTACCACCAGTTTGGTAGGCGTGGCTTGGTGGGCGTGCTTTGCTTAATTCCAGCATGCAGCTTTTCCTACACCAGCTGAGACCTGCAGCACCAATCAGATGAGAGGATAAAGAAGAGAAAAGTGCAGAGGTGGGTGAGAGGGCCCTGCCAAAAAGTGCAGGTGTGGGTGTGCTTTTCTCTTTGTTTTCCTCTCAGCTGATTGTTGGACAATTTTTTTTCCTCCTCTCAGCTGATCGTTGGCTTTTTTACTATCAGTTTGGCTGAACCGGTCTGAACTGGTAGCATACTACCACTGGTAGTTCAGATTTGAACCACTCTGGCTCCTGATTTTTTTTTTTTTTTTTTACACTTGACAGATTTTCTTCTTTGATGCAAGTTACAACAGTGTATTTAGCTACTTGAGGCAGCCTGTCTCATGCATTTGTTTCAAGTGGGAATGCTGCAAGCTCTCATTCCATATGTTATAAAGTTGCTAGGACTTGGGAATGGTGTTTAGCAGTGTGGATCCTTATCCTATGAGATAACATCCCAACCCTCATGTCAGATCAGCTATATTCCTGGCTTACTTGTAGAAGCCAGTCAAGGCAGAACTTTCCTAAAGTGTTTTTGGAAGATTCCAATGATTGTCTGAGCTGGTGCTATATTACATTAAAGTAATTACATTTTAAATAATATTATATAACATTTTATAGCTTTTAAAATCATTTTTGTATGTATGTTTTTTATTGTTTTAAACTGCCAAAAGTTTTTTGCTTCTGGAGATAAGGAAATTCCAATAAATCAATAAATGCCTGTCCAGGTAGCATTTTTTCATCTGGGAAATCCCAGAATTCAGTTAGAGAATGTGTGAAGATAGCAACCTTAGACAGAGATGTGGCATGTTGGTGTTTGTGGCAGACAACTTTTTTTTATTTTTTTTTAAGCAATTATAAGATAACAGGTATAAGTATTAACATAGTTATGAATACATGAAATGGATACATATAAGAAAAATAAAAAGAAACAATAGGACAGGGACGGTAGGCACATTGGTGTGCTTATGCAGGTCCCTTACAGACCTCTTAGGAAAGGGATGAGGTCAATAGTAGACAGTCTAAGGTGAAAGATTTTGGGGTTTGGGGAAGAAACCACAGAGTCAGGTAGAGTATTCCAGACATTGACCACTCTGTTCCTGAAGTTGTATTTCCTGCAATCAAGTTTGGTGAGGTTTACCTTGAGTTTGTATCTATTGTTTGCTCTTGTATTGTTATGGTTACTCCATGTAGTATTTAGAAGTTAAATTCAAAGGAGATTTAACTTTTCATACACACAGCCCACTCTTTCTATTCACAAATATATCTGTGTGAATTGCTGTAGGTTTCAGCAGATATACTAAACCTTCACATTGATATTTAATACTCCAAAATAAGCTTTTGGGATAAGGAGCCACAGTGACTTATGTGGTTATGTCACTGAGTCAGAAAACCACTGAGAGTTCATCAGCTTAGCAGTTCTAAAACCATGAGTGTGAGCTGCATGATGGAATGAGCTCCTATCAATTTGTCCCACCTAGCAGTTTGAAAGCATGCAAATGCAAATAGATAAATAGATAGCACTTTGGTGGGAAAATACTGATGAAATGAAAGGAGCCACCTCAGATGTCTCCTGGGCAACAGTGATATCACTAGTTAATCCTTTCAACCTTAGGATGACACAAACATAGTTGCTTTTGGTGTTAGCAATGGTTTGCTTTGGCAAACTTTTTCAGGCCTCTGAAGTGATGCTATTTCTTCACTATGATACCATGCATCACTTCAGGAGCTTCACTTCGACAAGCCAGAAAGCACATTCTTCAGGTTACTGAAAGTACCAAAAGAAACCCAAATCAATGCAAAGCAAAGTAAGACAAGAAGTTGGCTTCATTCATCAGAGGTGGGCATTTTATGGTATAGGTTTAAAGGATACTTTGTTAACAGCTTTGTTCATAGCTTGGGAGAGCTTTGCTTAAAATCAAGTTTACTTAATTATTATTTCCAGTATGTCTTTGTTTCTTATCAGTAGAAAGGAATGAAAACTAATAATACCAGCTGTCAACTCATTTAAGGTTGATATGTCATTTGCCTTTGCACAAAATGAACATAAAAATAATTGCTGTAATTTAGGAATGAGCAACCAATATTCTTGGCTTTTTGATGAACTGAAAAAAAGGAACATCATTTATAATAGTATCATAAATTGTTGGAAAGGGGTTATCTATAGCACCGACTATTTCATTTCCTATCATTCAATAATGAAACAATATTTGTTATACAAAATTGCCCCACTAATAAATCAACTATTTTTAAAATATATATATATATATATATATATATATATATATATTTAACGATGATCTAATTAAAAATGATTAATTGGATTTTTGCACCAATTAGAATGTCTAGTTGTACCATACTAGCTGACTGCCTGTGTTAATTTGGACAGGGAGAAAACTAAAATGCATCTTATTTCAATACAAATAAGATTTTTTAAAAAAAAAAAGATGAGGGATTTTAAAAAGTGATACCACAGCAATCGATCAAAGGAGAATAAGAATAGTAACAAATCTATATTTATTTTTAAAGCATATTAGTTTTGTGCCTTCAAGAATAGGGAAAAAACTTCTAAGCAGAGGATATTCAGGGTTAATGGAGCTGATGGTGAACATGGGCTGATGACCGTGTCCAAGTATTATGTCAAACTATCCATTTTTACCTCTTGACCTCTCCTCACTGACTATCTGGGAACGTTTTTCAATACACATGGAAGAGGACAGTGGCAAAGCAAATTATCCTTGGGTTTCTCTTCAGGTTTCTATTGAGCATTGGATGTGACCAGAATAGAATAGAATTCTTTATTGACCAGGTGTGATTGGACACACAAGGAATTTGTCTTGGTGCAAATACTCTCAGTATACATAAAAAAAGATACATTTATCAAGAGTCAAGAATCATAACACTTAATAATAGTCATAGGGTACAATAAGCAATCAAATTATACTAGGAAACAGTCTATATAAATTGTAAGGATACAAGTTACAGTCATACAGTCACAAGTAGGAGGGATGGGTGATAAGGAGTGATGAGAAGATTAACAGTAATAGTAGTTCAGACTCTGTAATTGTTGAGCAGTGTTGAAGGAATTATTTGTTTAGCAGAGTGATGGCTTTCAGGAAAAAAACTGTTTTTGTGGTCTAATTGTTCTGGTGTGCAGTGCTCTAAACCTTTGTTTTGAGGGAAGGAATTGAAACGATTTATGTCTGGGATGTGAGGGGCCTGTAAATTTTTCACAGCCCTCTTTTTGACTCATGCAGTATACAGGTACTCAATTGAAGGCAAGATGGTAGTAATTGTTTTTTTCTGCAATCCTAATTATTGTCTGAAGTCTATGTTGTCCTGTTGGTTTGTAGAACCAAACCACACAGTATGATAGACTCAATTATTCCTCTGTAGAACTGTATCAGCAGCTCCTTGGGCAGTTTGAGCTTTCTGAGTTGGTGCAGAAAGAACATTCTTTGTTGTGCTTTTTTGATGACATTTTTGATGTTAGATGTCCATTTTAGGCCATGTGATATAGTAAGCACCTAGAAATTTGAAGGTCTCTACTGTTGATACTGTGTTGTAAGAGGTGGTAGTATGGGAGGGTTTCTTCTAAAATCTACCACCATTTCTAAAGTTTTGAGTGTGTTCGGTTCCAGATTGTTCTGGTTACACCACGAGGCAATTGTATAACCTCCTGTCTGTATGCGGATTCATCATTGTCTCAAATGAGACCAATCACTGTTGTGTCATCAGCAAACTTCAGTATTTTAACAGATGGATAGTTTGAGATGCAGTCATTGGTATATAGGGAGAAGAGAAGTGGAGAAAGCACACAGCCTTGGTGGGGGGCTGTGCTAATTGTACAGGTATCAGATGTGATTCTGCCTAGCTTCACCTGCTACTTCCTGTCTTTTAGGAAGTTTATGATCCACTTACAAGTGTGTTCAGGTACCACTAATTGGTTTAATTTACTTAGAAGAATGTTTGGAATGATGGTATTGAATGCCAAACTGAAGTCTACAAAGAGGACCCTTGCATAGGTATTTGGAGATTCAAGGTATTGTAGGATGTAATGCAGAGCCATATTAACAGCATCATCTGTCGATCTATTTGTTCAGTATGCAAACTGCATGGGATCTAATATCGGGTCCATGATAGTTTTCAGGTGGGACAACACAAGCCTTTCAAAGATTTTCATAATGACAGATTTAGAGCAACTGATTTGTAGTCATTCAGTTCCTTGATGAAGGGCTTCTTTGGCACTGGGATGATAGTAGAACATTTGAAGCAGGAAGGAACATAGCAGATCTCTAGTGATTTATTGAAGATTCAGGTGAAGATGAGGGCCAATTGGTCAGCACAGATTTTTAAGTAAGAAGGAGTTATCTTGCCTGGCCCTGGTGCTTTTCCTGGCTTTTGTCTGTGAAATAGATCTTGCACTTCTTTTTCTGTGATCACCAGAGGTTGTGAACCCAATGGGTTGGGGCTAGTTGTAGGAGGCTTGGCTGTTGTTGGTGTGTTTGAGATGGGAGTTATGGAGATAGGTGGCTGTAGTTTCCTTTCAAACCTGAAGTAAAACTCATTCAGGTCATCTGTTAGTTGTTGATTTCCTTCTGCATGGGAAGGAAGTTTGCTGTAGCCAGTGATGTTTTTTTTTTTTTTTGAAAAAGTTTTATTGATTTTAACGACAGACAAAAACCATATAAGACATAAAACATAACCAAAAAAAATTATATCATTCTTCATAAATTTACAGTGTATCGGTTGGTTTACCACTCCCTTTTGTGCATCCATTTCATAGTCATCAAAATAATTATATTACATAATAACTCATATTATTCATCATCAATAAAATATCCCAATATCATAATTGAACAATCATTTGACTATAATTTTACTAATTCATACTTAAGCGAGATAACTATAATTTAATTAAATTATTTTATAACAAATCATAGAATCATACCAAATCTATCTTAATAAAATATTCTTAAAAATTATCAAAACCAAGAAAAATTATATATTCATTATTTCCTAAATTTCTAAATATTCTATTATTATATTGTATTATCTAACCATTCATAAAAGAGATCCCAAACTTCATAAAATTGTTTATCTTCTTGTTCTCTAATTTCAAATGTCAATCTACTCATTTCAGCACATTCCAATATTTTCTGAATAATTTCTTCCTCTAATGGTATTTTCTCACTCTTTCAATGTTTAGCAAATACAATCCTAGCTGCTGTTAATACATTTGCAATCAAATACTTTAAATTTTTATTATATATATCAGGTACGACTCCCAATAAAAAAATCTCTGGTTTCAAATCTATGTGTTTCTTTGTCATTTTTTCCAGCCATATGCGAATTCTAGTCAAGTATTTCCTGGCCTCCTCACAAGTCCACCACATATGGTAATGTTAGGGATAACATTGTTTTACCCTAACTGGTTTAGGTAAATAATAATATGTAATCATAGTTTGTATGTTAAAGTGTCTGCAACTTTAACTGTGGGATAGTAATTAAGGGAGTGGTTGTGAAAGCACTTTAAAAGAAGCAAAGCTGCAGCTTGCTATCTCTCTGGCTTTGATGATCCCTGATTACTGCAAGGAAAACAAGTCTGCATTGCTCGAACGGGAGAGAAAACAAAGGACTGACTTGTAAGTGAATTGACATAGGATATTTCTACACGGACTTTGCTAACTGAATATCCCTGAATGGACTGACTAAATGATACATGACTATTGGACTGTTATTTTGACTATGCTATGAACTCATAATGGAATAAACTATATATTTGATAGCACAAGCGTATCTGTCATTTTTACTGTATGTTAATAAACATACAAGCTTAGCTCACTCATTTATCTGTGTGCCTATCTGACTAAGCTGCACATTCTGTTTAGCTTGTCTCCCTAACCCTGGTTGGGGAAACCAGGCTTAACACTGGTTATGGGCCCAGAGGCTGCAAAGTCAGTTTAACTAGGATAAAGCAGATTTATGTAAAAGTAAGAGTTTGTATTGTTATACTTTACAGTAAACAGACAGCTGTGTTTTATTAATTATAGTTTTATATCCATATAAGAAAACATGGCACAAGTCAATCTACAAAGTTTGTCCCTTATATCCAAGCTGGATGGAACAAACTATGTATCATGGTCTATGAAATGTAGTCTGCTTCTACGAAGAGAAGGTTTGTGGAACATAATTGAAAATCCACCAAACGTAGAAGAATGGGATCCAGAGGATGAGGAAGATAAACTAAAGATAGAAGAATTTATGCATAAAAATCAGCAAGCTATTTGCATTATTGCTTTAACCTTAACTGATATGCAACTTGTTTATATCCACGGAGAGAAATCAGCTGTTGGGTGTTGGCAGAAGCTGAAGAGGATTTATGTTCGAGATAATGTTGGTGCTCACATAAATCTAACACGGAAACTTTTCAGTACACATCTCCATAAGAATGGTGATATGTTGAGTCATTTGAAAACTATGCAAAGCATTTTTCAAGAACTGCATGAGAAAGAGCTTATTTTCTCTGAACTACACCAAGTCTACATAATTCTATCTTCCCTTGACGAAAGCTATGATAACTACGTAACTTCCCTTGAAATATTGCCAAAGGAAAGCCTAACTTTAACTGATATAACTGGCAGATTGATTGAAGAGGCCAGAAGAAGGCTTGAAAGAGATGAGTTAAGGAGGGAGCAACCTCAAAAAGAAGATAATGAAACTCCTACTGCATACGCAATTAAAAAGTGTTTTAATTGTGGAGGAAGAGGACATTTGTCAAGATTTTGTAAAAAAGCAAAACGCCAGAACGCTGGCCAGAATACAAAAAGTCATCAAAAGATAAATAAAAATTTAGAGTTAGCCATGTATAGTAACGAAGCTGTAAAAAATAATTTATGGGTGGTTGACAGTGGAGCATCACATTGTATAAGTAATGATAACAAACATTTTATTAAAATGTCCAAGAGTACACAGCAGATATCGTTAGCCAATGGCTGGAAACTGAAAGCTAAAGGTCAAGGTATAGCATATTGTTCTTTTATAAAAGAGAATGTAAAAATGTTATATGTACCACAGCTTAAGTTTAATTTAATTTCAGTTAGAATTTTGGTTAAACTAGGATATGTAGTTACTTTTAAAGGAGATAACTGCATAATTGAGAAAGAAGATAAGAAAATTACTGCATCTTTAAGAGGTGAATTATATGTGTTAAATGATGATGGTTTAAAGGTGGCTAACACAGTTTATGAAAATAAGAAACCTCATGATGAATGTATTCACTTGTTACATCGAAGGCTAGGGCATTTAAATTTTAAAATGCTTAAGAAAACTGTTGAATTATCTAAGGGAATAAGTTTGAAACCTTATAATAAGTATTTGCAATGTAATGCCTGCAATCAAAGTAAGACCAGGGTCACACCGGCTAATAGAGTTGATGGATTTACTACTAAAGAGCCTTTAGAAGTAGTATTTGCAGATTTAATAGGTCCGAAAAAACCAAGTGTAGGAGGAGCTCGTTACATACTAAGCATAATGGACCATTATTCTAGATATGGGTTTTGCTATTTAATGAAAAGCAAAACTGAAACGTATCAAAATCTCTTTAATTGGATTAAATTTGCTGAAAGGAAAACTAAAAAGAAATTAGTAACTCTTATAACAGATAATGGTTCGGAATTTACAAATAATAAATTCCAGAACAGACTAAGAATGTTAGGTATTCAACATAAAATGTCTGCACCATATAGGCCACAACATAATGCCTTTATAGAGAGAAGAGGCCAAACATTACAATCAATGACATGATCTATGATGTCTGATTCAGGATTACCTGACAATTTGTGGGGAGAAGCAATAATGTGTGGTAATCATATATTAAATAATGTTGTTAATTCAACAACAGGTGAATTACCATTCACATTGTGGCATGGTACAAAACCTGATTTAAGTTACATGCACACATTTGGAGCACCAGCATGGGTGCATATCCCTACACAACTTAGACACAAAGGACAACATAGAGCTAAAAGATTATATTTTGTAGGATATACATCTAATCATAGATCTTATAGATTCTGGGAACCAGGTACATCTAGAGTTTACACCAGTGCTAGTGCAAAATTCCTAGAACATGTAGGATGGAATAGATTAGAGCAAGATTTAAATAATGAAGTAATTGTTGAACCCTACAAAAGGCAGAAAGATCAGAATAGTTATAAGAAGAGTCAAATTAAAGAAGAAGTCCATGAAGAGCAAATAGGACCAGAACAAGAGGAAACAGTTGATCAGGAAGAGTTAGATAATCAAGAAGAGTTAGTTAATGAAAGTCCACCTGTAAGTCCTGTAATACCTAGACGTACTACACATGTAACTAGACCACCTGATAGGTATCAAGCAAGTATAGTTTGCCAAGTAACTAAAGTTCCAACTAGTGTAGATGAACTTAGGATGTATCCTGCTAAGGATCAGGAGAATTGGCAAAAGGCAATGAAAAAGGAATTAAACTCATTAAAGGTAATGAAAGTTTATGAAGATGCTAAATTACCTCCAAGAGAAAAATCCATTGGGTGCAAATGGATATTTAAAATAAAAACAGGAAATGATGGGACTGTTACCCATAAAGCTAGGTTAGTAGCTCAAGGATTTAATCAAACTGCATCTGATTACGATGAAGTTTTTGCACCAAGTCTTAAAGCAACATCTTTAAGAGCAGCATTAGTGTGGGCAGCTAAGAAAAACTATGTAATTAACCATTTAGATGTAGAAACTGCTTATCTACATGCACCATTGCAGCACACTATATATTTAAGAAAACCAGTAGGTATAAAGGACAATAAAGTAAATAGTAATGATTGTTGGAAACTCAAAAAGAGTCTTTACGGGTTGAAACAATCTGGGTTTGAGTGGAACCAATATATTGTGAAAGAGTTAAACAATATAGGTTTTAAATCTGGTTTAGCAGATCCATGTGTGTTTAAAAGAGAAAATAATGGAACGGTGTCATTATTGTTATTATTTACAGATGATATTGCTTTGATAACTAAGTCTAATAATGAAGCTAATGAGATTATATCATTATTAGCCAAAAAGATAAAATTAAAGCATTTAGGTGAAATTAAAAAGTATCTAGGATTGACAATTAACAAAACAAAAAATGGTTTTAAGATATCTCAAGAAGATAAAATTTGCCAATTAATTAAAACGTTTAAAATGGAACTTTGTAAACCGGCAAAGACTCCAATGAGTCAGGAAGTTTGCCAAACTGATGATCAAAGTCCCAAATTTGTTAAGTCTATATATCAATCTTTGATTGGCAGCTTATCATATATAAGCAATTGGTCTAGGCCAGATATAGCTTATAGTGTAAATCAGCTGGCACGTTTTAATTCAGATCCACATCAATGTCATTGGCAATCATTAAAGAGAATTTTAAGATATCTTAAAGGAACAATGAACCATGCATTGTATATAGAACCAAAGGGTGATTTGAGTCTTAGTGCCTATGCAGATGCAAGTTTTGCAACTGATATAAACACTAAAAAATCAACATCTGGGATGGCTATATTATTTGGTAAAACACTAATAGGGTGGAGGTCAATCAGACAACAGCATATCAGCTTGTCCACGATGGAAGCGGAATTTTCATGTCTGTCATTATTATGCACTGATTTGATTTTGTACAAACAGTTATTATTAGACATGGGTATAACTGTTAAAGATTCTATTATTGTGTACGAGGATAACCAAGCAGCTATAAAATTAGCTACTAGTATTGCTGTAAAAACTAGATCAAAGCATACTGATTTAAGATACTTAAATGTTAGAGAATCTGTAAAGAATGGGCTAATTAAATTGGAATACTGCATGACGGAAGAAAACATTGCAGACCAATTTACAAAAGCTCAAGGAGTAACTAAGTTTAAAGAGAGTTGTAACAAATATGATTTAAAGATGTAAATAGTTATATTATTATTTCCTAAAAGGGGAGAATGTTAGGGATAACATTGTTTTACCCTAACTGGTTTAGGTAAAATAATAACTAAGTAATCATAGTTTGTTAGTTAAAGTGTCTGCAACTTTAAATATGGGATAGTAATTAAGGGAGTGGTTGTGAAAGCACTTTAAAAGAAGCAAAGCTGCAGCTTGCTATCTCTCTGGCTTTGATGATCCCTGATTACTGCAAGGACTCAAGACTGCATTGCTCGAACGGGAGAGAAAACAAAGGACTGACATGAAAGTGAATTGACATAGGATATTTCTACACGGACTTTGCTAACTGAATATCCCTGAATGGACTGACTAAATGATACATGACTATTGGACTGTTATTTTGACTATGCTATGAACTTATAATGGAATAAACTATATATTTGATAGCACAAGCGTATCTGTCATTTTTACTGTATGTTAATAAACATACAAGCTTAGCTCACTCATTTATCTGTGTGCCTATCTGACTAAGCTGCACATTCTGTTTAGCTTGTCTCCCTAACCCTGGTTGGGGAAACCAGGCTTAACAGGTAATATGAGCCAAGTATCTGATGACATTTCCAGCACTTTTCAGATTTATTCTTGAACATTCTTGCTATTCTTGTCGGGGGAAAGTGCCACCTGTAAA